>CM076570.1:1158143667-1158620202 GCA_034641835.2 Pinus albicaulis | reverse complement strand
TTCAAGGAGCAACGCTGAACATCTGTTATGTAATTCAATAACCATGGCAATAATCTTCCATTGCTCTCACTGTGGTCTTGTGATATAATCAAAAGCGCATCTAAACCTCCTGAAGATAATCCCAATCTTGATCGAGGGATTGTGGCTCTTTCCAAAGTATGATGATGTTTCTACTGTTCCAAAAGGACATCTTTGTTGCAACAACAATGAAGATAACAAAGATGTAGAAGAAACAGCCTTAGAGCAAGATGCCTTGACATTCCATGAAGATAATTCTAGCTCCATTAAATAATTTGAACCTGGCATAATTGGAAATGAATGAGGTCAAACCCTTAGTTTCAAACCACAATTCTGGCATTAACCAAACATTTCTTATACAGCTGGATGACAATCACATAAATAAGGGACAAGGCAGCTGCGAATTTCAGAACCTGTACGGTAACAATGACAGAAACGAAGTCAACTCTGTTCTTGGAAAGAAAATATTATAGATCCTCTCTTTCCTTGTTATTGTAAAAAGGATTTTGATCAATTTTGATCTGACAATAAATGAGTCCAACAGCTACCTTAATTCTCAAAAGGGTGATAATAAATGAGTCCAACAGCAAAACATAATCCTGCCTTCATGTACATGGCAGTTTGTATTAAGTTTAAGGTGTTGGCATTTGCAGAGACATGCTTGTACAGAAAAGTTGAATCCCAAGTTTATTAGCAAAGAGATCTCGAAGTAATCAAAGGGAAAACACTAAAATGCACACTTTAATACCCTGTCATATAAAACATTAAATAAACGAAGAAACTAAACTGCCCAGGCCTACATACAAGCTACACTAGCGCAAGGATAGCGAGCAGTAATAATTACCTAGAATACCAGAATGGAATGAAACTGCATATAAACTGTTTACAAAATGGGGAAAAAACAAAAGAAACAAACAAAACTGCTTCAGCGATTTAAGCAGTGCTACATAGCAAGTACAGTCCAATCAACAAGAATAGGAATAACGGAAAGAAAAACAACATCAAAACAAAATTTTAACTCATTGTCAGATAAAACAAAAATAAAAACAATCCATTCACTGCTTATGTTTGAAAATCATTATCAAAAGACCACTTGTGGCTTAACCAACTCCCTCTTTGACACCTTCAAGGTAGTGAGGCACTTCATCCTCAAATTCTTTACTGCCTATTGCTAAACCACAGGTTAATAGAATACTAATTTGATTATAGATACTAGCTTAGATCCATCTCAACTCTGGATCTATTAAACAGTGAAAGTGATCTCCCATATTGTTAAAACTCTACATAGTTTAATTAGAAGACTAGATCAATAAGGAAGGGGGTTAACAGAGCAATATTATAATGAAAATCCTAAACTATTCAGCAAATGTAATTATGGCAGCTAGGACATTGTTGATATGTGGTTGTCATTGATGTCAACCCAAACACCACCAGAAAATGATCCGCCTTTTGTTGACCAAAATGACATAGAAATTTAATATGTCTCGAGTCCAGATCATCCTTGTTGAATTTTCCTCGTCGAGCTGATTCTGGCGATATGTGGCACGCCCCGAAAGCCCTTGCGGTTTGAGATATATCCTTGTTTAAAGTTGAAAACCCCAGCTTGTGGGCAAGAACCCCACAGGGAGATTATGTGCAATCCCTCATTGGCCAGCATATCATTCAATCAAGAGACTTGGACTTCCATCAAATTTCATGGGTAACATATTTCTTGAAGGGCCTTAAAAACTATTTTATATTAACAAAGGATCTTTGACTTCAAAGTCAAATTGAAACTTAACTCGAAAAAGATAAAAGGGGATTTCCCTCCTTAAATTCCTCCAATATATTAGCATCCCATTAATGGATGCTTTCTAACACTCCCTGCTTTGTTTTATCCTTGTTGCCATAAAGGTAGTCTACTTCCTCGGTAACTTCAACGGAGTACTGTACCGTCAGATATCCAATTACATCAAATCATAAATCAACATATACATTGAAATAAATGAAAATATGGAGAGCAAGGTGCGAATCCTCCATATTAAAATACATATTTAAGTTTATGTTCTTAATATGCCCAACTAGAAAAACTATTTTATATTAACAAAGGATCTTTGACTTCAAAGTCAAATTGAAACTTAACTCGAAAAAGATAAAAGGGGATTGCCCTCCTTAAATTCCTCCAACAACTCACCTATTGGAGCCATTTCTATCCTAGAGAAAAACTATAAAGTGGCATTGACCTCACCTCCTAAATATTTCACATGAACAAATATCTTTGAAACAAGAGAGGCCTGTAGGGAGTTTTAGAGGGATGATAAATCAGATGAGAGGCAAGTAAGGAGTTTTGGTTCTCTTTTATGGCTAGTTCTGGTCTATCAACGATTTCCATTTGTTTAAAGGGGCAGCATAGCTGTAATAGATTCGCCCTCATCAGGGCATGATATTCTGAAGTCACACATCAATTTTTCAAGAAAAGGATCTTTACATTCTCTGCCGCTTGTTGAAGCAAGAAAATTGTCAAGGCCCCTTTTGTTCTCTATCTAGAACACCGAAGTCGGTTCTCATTTTATGAAATTCGTCTTTAATCTAAGATATCTGCAGCCTTGTTGTCAACTAACTGAGGTCTTCATCCTTGACTCATCATAGTATTAAATTTGTTGAAGACAGTAAGATGCAGCCTATTAACTAATGTCTGTGATCATCCATCTAAACTGTTCTAATGTTACAATCTCCAAAACAGTGAAGTTACTAAGTCTGGCACCTAATTCATTGTATTGCATTCAGTAGACTTGGACAACAACGAAAGTCAAATTGTAAACGAGAAGGCAGAGGAAAGCTAGATTCAGGTCAGAATTAGAGCTCTATGATGTTGTCCAGTATCGAAGTAGTGAGTCTTCAAAAGACTTGACCAGGGTTCAGATATAAGCGAGAAGATAGCAGTTATCAATGCCATAACCGGCGTGAGGCAGCGCATTGTAGCAAAAGGATTTGTCAAGCCATATTCTTCTTTCTACAAAAGAATTTGAGTGATAGTCCATCGAAAGCCAGACATGATAGCGGCAAGCATCACAAAGATAAAGCCCCAAAAGTTAAATTCTGCTGACTTTGTAACTGTTAGCATAACTCCAACAGAAATGACCAGAATGATGCCTAGAAGTTTAAAACTTGGAGTTTCCAACTTGAAGGCAAAAGCAAATAGAAAGAGAAGCACTGGAGCAGAAGATTTGCACATTGTTTCAAAAGTAACTGAAATAAAGATAAGGGATGCATTGCTCAAATCTATGTCCAACGCAGTTGCAACAGTAGTTGGTACCACCCGAGTCAAATAATCTTTCCATGACATGGTTTGAGGATGCCATGCCGGATAAAAATCGCAGAACCAGAGTCGATACAAAGCCTTGCATTGAGAAGTGAATTGTATTCATAAGTAAGGGTGCAGGGAATTTCTCCATCTTCTCCCCTAACAAACTGAAGTTTCCCATCTTCTCTCCTACCAAAGCTTGTTATATAGTGTCAAGCCAGTATTGAAGGTATACCACATTATAATATAATATAGGGGCCGAATCAACAAGTACGCGATTGGAGCCATATTTGAGTCACTTGGTGCAGCTTTGCCGACCAATCTACGGGATTTCCATCGTTTATCTGCAGGGCATACACCTTTCTTTCCTTTTTCTTGTCCTTATACTCTATATTAAAATAAGCACGCCTAGATTTGTTTTCAGGCGCAACTGCGAAATTGCTTTCCCTTTCTACTCCTTGCCTCATATGCAACGAACCCTGTGAAACCTGCATTACGCCATTCGTAAAGGGAATTCTTTCTTGCAAGTTATCCTCTACTGGAGAATCCTCCTCCTGTGGTGGCCTCAACAAAGGCAATTCAAAACCCTTGTCTGCATCATCTGAATCTACAGATTCAGGATAAGAACAATTGGCCTCGGAAGGAAAATCAAAGCACCATCTGGAAAACGAAGGTTCCTTACGCAGAGTCCCCCTCTCAGACACCGATATTTCTTCCTCGGGAGACGGGATTCGAACCCTCTCGTCTTCGACTGCCACCATTATTTACCAATAAAACGCAATTCGTCAATCTATTTATGGAATCAAACCACAAGCAGGTTTAATATTCAAACAACCCAAATTTTAACATGCAAGAGAAGGCCAAACCCCCATTCCGTCCCATGTAAGTTTTAAAGACTACCATCGATGCATCAAATCGAAGATCGATATGTCAAAAGAACAAAAACCTTGTATCTATTCCTCTGACCAAGCACCGAGAATGTCTGAATACTCGGAAAACCTAATTTTTTCCTGTTCAGAATGTATGTTCCCTGTTCTGTTTGTTGTTGGTCGTAGAGAACGCCATGGAGTCATCAAAGAATCAAACCAAAACTAAAAATAGGCTTACATAATAAAAATTTGGCAAAGAATGGTGCCATTCCTACAAAAATCAATTGAATTAGCCAAGTTTGGCGTGCGCGAAGGTTTCACTGCAGATCTTACACCCGAAGCCTTAGAATCCCTTGGACACCCAAAAACAAAACGGAAGTTTTCCGCTTCAAAAACGTTTCTAAAACCTCCCTGAGACTTAGAAACATAGTTTTTGCAATACAGAGCTCATCCGAAGTATGGCCGGAAGGAGTGTTTGAAACTTTGGATTTGCACGCTCTGTTAAAAAGATTTTGAAACCCTATGAAAGCCATATCTATAATATAATGCTTGGGGTTTGTATGGGAGTGGTTGAATTTTTGCAATTTTTTTTTTTTTCTTCTCTAAACGTGTTTGAGGTTTGTGATAGTATTTGGGTAGTTGTGAGACACTTTGTGTCATGGTAAAGATAAATTGAGTTTTGTCATATATATATGATTTGAAAGTGCTGAAGAAATAGTCAGTTTTTTTTTTTGAGCTTTTTACACATGCAATTTCCAGATGAAGCTTCTCACTTGTCATATTGAGCAGCTTGGGTTGAGGATCATCTAAACCGATGGGTTCTAAGTCCACAAGGACTACAACTCATGGTTCACAAAAATAAAACAAGAAAAACCTTAAAACTTATGGGCCTATAGGTCCTAGAGGTTGAACCTTGGCTTTGATACCAAGTGTAGAGACCGCCCTTTTAATTTACTAGATGAGCGCTAGTCTTTATATATATATATATATATATATATATATATTATACAATAATTAGGAAATGAAACCATAATCACATAAGTTGAAACTCAGTAAAATTAAATCACGAATATCAAGTCCATCAATTTAACTTCTTATCACACACATATATTTAACTTGATTATAGGCACAATGAAATCATCATAATTAAAAATAATCTAACTAACACATGTACCGTTCACCATTGGACAAGAACCAAACTTGACTTGCCGCTGCTTGAGCTCCATTGTTGTTGTCTACCTCCAAGCCTGAAGGTTGTCATGCTTAATCTGAATGTAATGACCCACCGGTTGATCTCCCGGCCTACTCCTTGGGTACTCTCCTTCCGCGCAGACCCCCGAGCTGCAATGGGGTTGTACAATGACGGAATATGCTAGCTGATAGAGGTGAGCCCATCTTGGCTCAAGATTCCCCTCCCTATAATCCTCTACCTCACCAAACTCAACTATAGCTCGTAACCACTCAAATGGCATAATCTCATCCATCCAACCATAGGGTAAAACAAAAGGTCCTTTTCCCTTCCATTTCCCTTTCTTTTATAGAAGGCTTCATAGGTGACACTTGGAAGTTCATCATAAATAATTTTTTTTTATTACCCAAAATCTGATTATTCACCCACCCATGTATCACCCTCTCATCAAGACTCTCCAAAATGATTTACTTAATTATTCATATAAAAAATAGTATTTCCCTCAACCCAACAAGGCTTTCTATTTCTTCTCCTAGTTGTCTCTTGATTCCCCCTTTTTACTCCTTAAATTGTGTTTATAACTGAAGTTAATTGATAGTTCTCAGATTTGGTCCCCTAACTACCTCAATTTGTTCTTTCAATGAATATTCTTATGTTGGCTCTTGCCACATGGAAGTTCTCTAAATTTATCAAATTTTAATTTATTAATTTTATTTCAATTCACCACCCTCTTCTCTTAATGAAGTTTTTAATAAATCTTTCTACTTAACTCTATGTCCCTCTTTCCCCTTTTTGCCTAATTAAGTCTTATGCACTTAATATTTTGTTTTAACATGGAATGGTTAGAGTCATCATGGTAAATATTTTATCTCTTCCTATTCCTCCCTTACCCTGAGTTTTATTCTTGATTTAAATTCCTTTGGTTCTAACATCATAGGTCACTTGATATGAATTAGTTGGATTTTCATGTATTGATTATATTTATTAGTTTCTTTAATGATGTCAAGGGTGTCAAGTTGGTCATGCCCTTCAAGAACTTCCATTCGAAGTTTCAAGGATGTCATGCCTAAGAATTTATTTCTGATGCCAAGGGTGTCAAGTCAGTCGTGCCCTTCAAGTATTTCTCTTGAAATTCCAAGGGTGCCACACCACTTGCCCTTCAAGCATCCAGTGGTTACGAGGGGAAATTATATGTGCAACGTCAGAGACCCCTATCATCTCGTATGTTGCCAGCTATAGTGAGACTAATGGTGTTGGTGATCAAGGAATCTGCCTTGATGCGCGCCCCCCAAAAAATCCTCGTGAGCGAACCAAATTTGGGACCTGCCCTCACGACATCGTGATCTTCAAGGCGAAGGTACTTAGACCTTTCCAACCTAGGTCACGGTGGGAGGCTAGCGAGTGAGATCAGGAACACTGTTCCACCCCTCCCATGTTGTTCCATCCAATTGTACAACCCCATCACCCATATGTGAGTCATTCGGCCAAGCAACTAACATGTTCCTACAACCACTGACATATCATCAAAGTGTGTGTGTGTATATATATATATATATATATATATCAAGTTCTACACTAAACTTATAATTTCAAAGACAAAATATTAATTCCTATCAAACCAAATGTTGTCAGCTCATCATATGCGAGTGCCTCTGGTGTTTACCTGTCATATTCAATAATCATCAGTAACAAGGTTTCTCATTGTTAGTCATTATCAAAATAGCAACATCAACATGACCGTCATTCACATCGTTGTTGATTTTGAATCATAATTAATGTAAGTAGCTACCATAGGAGACACATCCATCATGGTTATCATAATCATAACATCAATAGGAAATTAACATATCCATCAAAGCCATCATCATCATAACATCAATAGAAGACATACCTATCCATCATCATTGTAACATCAATAGAAAACATACCTATCCATCAAGTCTATCATCATCATGATATCAATAGAGATCATACATATCCATCAATGATGTCAGCATCACAGTATCAATAAAGAACATACATAACCATCAACTCAACTAATAATAGAGTCATGCGTCTGGATCCTCAACCTGAGGTCCTCAAAGAATAAAGTATGAAGGATCAGTGTCCATCAACCAAAGAGGGGCACTACAGTTGGAGCGTGTACCAGTCAACGAGTTGGTGCCTCGTGAAGTCCAAGTCGATGCTTGGCAAATTATAGGTTGAAGCCCTAGAGGTTGGAGCCTCGTGAAGTCCAAGTTGATGCTTAGAAAAGTACAGGTTGGGGCCTGGTGATTTGAAGATTGGAGTCTTCATCTATGGTTGGATCCCTGATCTATTATTGTACTTGATTCATTGTAAAGAGGATTGGAGTCCTCGTCATTTCTTATTAACAAAATAATTATCCTATCATTGTTCATTATTTGTTTTACTTATAAGTGATCTTAACTAGTAAAAATAACAACTTAAAACAAATATTGATTCACCCTCCCTCTCAGTATTTCCAACACCTCCTACTATGAGATTCCACCATAAACACAACTAGCTATAGAACCCTTTGATAAATGGGCTCTTGATTTCACTAGACCCATCAACCCTCCATCTTGACGAAACTCCTAGATCTAAGTCCACATAAATTATGTTACAAGTGGAAAAATGCAAAGACACTACCAACCACAACAAAACAAGTAGTAATAAATTTTCTCCATGCAGAATATTTGTTAGATTTGAGGTAGCATGAAAGGTTGTCATTGATGGAGGAACATAATTCACTTCAAGATTCATTAAGGGTGTCATGGAAACATATAAGATCAATCAAAGGGAGACAATTCCACATCATATGTAGGCCAATGTGTAGGTGGAAGGGACAAAATCATTGAGGCCATCATAACAAAGACCTTTGAACTCCACCTCAAGGACTTAAGTAGAAAAACTTCTTAAAGCATTATAGGCCTACCGAACTACATTGAAAAATACCATTGGTTGCAATCCATTTGAGCTAGTATATGGAAAGAGGACAATAGTGCAAATTGGCATGAACTTATACAAGGCATAGAAATAAAGACTTCTTCAAATCAATGAGCTAGATGACCTTTTTCAATAGGCTCTACATAAGGCAACCATTACTCAACAACAAAAAGCTTTGTGGCATGATAATTTCATAAAGAAGAAAGTATTCTAAAGTTTTATATTTGTCCTTCTTGCTCCAATCAATATTTAAGCACTTCAAAGAAAAATATCGTATTAGTTGGCTTAGCCCATACAAGATCGACATTATATATGACAATGGGTCCATTACGATTTGTACCATTAATGAAGAAAGTGTTGAGCATATTTTTGGCATTGATGCCAATTGAGAAAGGTAGACAAATGAATGGTGTGTCAAGTTCAGGGGGAGTCCTATGGTTGTTGCAGCTTTCAATAGAGAACCATCATAGTAACAGGTTATGTAAAGAAGCTATAAAATCTTATAACTTTGATGGGTGGATGGCCCAATATTTGAGAGAAATTTCTTCAAGAGAAATTTCTTCCTCGGGATACTAGCTCAAATGTTTTTTGAAATGTATCGATTGGATAATACTCGGAAAGAGCTTTCCAGTGATATATTGAAGTCTAGAAAGGGCCTTCTATATCAGGAGTTACAACCAGTCAAATTATGTAGATTGAAAGGTCAAAATGTGGGGTTCCATGGCTCAAGGCTCCTCTTGTTCCTTGAGTTTTTTTCAAAAGATTCTTCCATTCAAGACTTAAGTGGATTATGCACTAAGGTCAGGACTTAGGTGATTAGGGACGGGTTGGAAGCCGGGCCTTTCTGTAGAAGTTTGAAAAGGGAAATCCTCCCCAACCCCCGACTCGTGTGAGACCAGCTGCTACCCCAGCCCCAAACCCCGACCTCCGGCCAATAGTGGAACCCAGTTCAGAAAAACAATGGGAAAAAACAATATGTCAGGCATACGTGGCAGCCAAAATGGCTAATGACATTAGCTCAAGGTGACATGACATCAGAGAAAGAGGACACGTGGAATGTGTTTTTCCACTTTCAAGAGGCCAAATCCATCTGACACGTGTCAACATGTAGAAAGTGCCACATGGCTTTGCTAACGTCACCATGAAATAGGTGTGATGTAAGCTTATGATGTGGCAAAGTTCTCAAGGTATGTGTCAGGGGTTGGTTTGCTGAAGTTTTCCTAGGTCGAGCCTTCAAGCTAGACAAGTCTCTAACCCACAAGGTTTCTTTTACCCACAAGGTTGCTTTCTTCCCATCCCATTTGGAAAAAGGGAAATTTATTTTGAGTCAACATCCCCTTGGGACTTTTAAAATATGAATTTCAATCTCGTCAATGTAAATTTTCGCTCCAAAATTTAGAAGTCGAATTCCCTACAACTCAATTTGACCTTGGCCAAGAGACACGTCCATTCACCCAAGTCGTAATATTATTAAAGGCATCTCGGTCTCCTTCATTGACACATTCACATCCTCTTACACAAGACAATTTTTGGGGAAGTTGGCAAAGGACAAGAAGGAAGAAAAAGAAGGTCAAGTTTCTCTCTTCTCTCTCTCTCTAGAAACTTGCACGTGTGAAGTAATATCTCCTTATGTGATTTGCATTTTTTTTTCTAGGGAAACTGTTGCAAGGCCAAAATTCTAGGGCAACCGACTATTATAGGAGAGCCGAAATTCTAGAAGTGTAGGAACAAAGCGAAGTGCAAGATCAGATTGGGTAACTTGACTTGGAGGAGAAGACCAGGTTTGACCATAGGTCTAACTGTGTCTCTCATTGAACAAGAATAATTTCTCTATTGAAAAGGTTGTTAGCTTTTTCCCCATAATGGGCTTTCCAAGGGTAAATCTTTTCTTCTCTTGGGTGTTGTGATCTCTACTAATATATTTTTATTTATGGTTGAATTCCTAAAGTATAATTGCTAAATGATATATTCGAATAAGCTAAAAGAATATCTACATCAAAAGTAATTATCAGAATTTCAGAAATATTGTGATAACCTTAATTGCACTAAGAAAATCAACAAAACGAACTCCATTAATGGCAAATGGACATAGACTTCAAGTATATCACAAGCCCCATAAAAAGAATCATTTTTAAGAAGGATCAATAAAGGATGTCCCGATAACAACTTGGAGATTGTCCATCAAGAATAAATCCTCGTTGAATGTTTCATTTTTTATGATCCATTTGCAAAAATGCCTAGGGCACAACTAGGCACGTCACATGAAAACCAACTACGCTAACACTTGATATGTTAAAAATAAAAATAAAAATAAAAAAAGAAGAGGAAGAAAGAAACAAAACATATTAAAACTTATGTATCCATTAGACTTATAGGTCCTTGATACTTTTTTTATTTCTACTAATAAACACTCTAGAACTTCTTGTGATATACGAAAATAGACAACCTTGTTGCTACAACTCTAGTACAATGTAGTTGTAGTGCCAGTATTGTGTGGCTGCAACATAGTGTTGGAACAATCGAGGGGATCCATACTAATGTGTGCACTCACGATATCTATATCAAGGAACACTCCAAATGGCATCATTGACAAATAAATCTTGCTTTGTGAGACATAGTCAAAAAAGCGTTGCAAAAGTTACTTTTAATTAAAGTTGTTTACCCTATTTATAATAATGAATGGGTCTCCTCATCTTCTTATTGTATCTAAAATGAATGACAAGTGGAGAATTTGTGTCGATTATTGAGAATTCAATAATGCCACTCATAAGGACCACCTCCCATTACCATTCATTGATCAGGCGTTGAAAAGGTATTAATAAGATGTAAGTAATGTCATATAGCCCTCAGCCACAAAAATGTTTAAAAATATTAATTAAATGCACCGTGTTAGGGAATCATATTTCTTCTAATAACATAAGTGTATATCTATAAAAAAATAAAGGTAATATTAAACTTGTGAGCTCCATTAACTCAATAAGAGGTATGCATCTTCCTTAGGCATGTAGGTTACTGTCAATTCTTTATTGTAAATTTTATGCAAATAAATCATCCTTTATTTCCTTTACTTACTAAAAACACAAACTTTATGTGGATATATAGTTGCCAAAATTCCTTCAAGGAACTAGAAACAAGATTATCTACGACTCCCATCTTAAGCGAGCCCAATTGGTTCTTCACATTTCATATATCTACATATGCTTCAGACGTCGAAGAAAATAATTACCCATACACAATATACTTTATTATTAAAATTCTCTCCTGTATAATTCAATTACATGATAATAGAAAGTAAATTTCTTGCCATGATTCATGATATCAATAAATTTCGACATTATATTACTGGATATCTCGTGATCTTACACATTGACCATGTTGTCATTAAGTATCTAATGAACAAACTGATTACTAATGGTAAGGTGCCTAGATGGTTGTTACTATTGCAATAATGATATATAACCATCATAGATAAGCGATGAAAAGAAAATGTTGTAAAAAAATTCCTTTTGAGGCTTACCACAAATGAGAATGGGCCACATGTTGAAGACTCTTATGCTTACGAACATCTTTTCTTATTATATATTAATACACCATACTTCGCAAATATTTCTAGCTATTTGGCTACAAGGAGACTTCCACTTCACCCATCTCCAAAGGAACGACAAAAGATTTGTTGAAATGTGGTTGTCATTTATGAAAACCCAAGTAGCACTAGAAGATGCCCCGCCTTTGTTGACCAAAATGACATGGAAAATCATAGTTTCTCAAGCACGAGCCATCTTAGTTGGATTCTCCTCAACATGTTGATTTTTTCGGTATGTCACACGCATAAGAGCCCTCTCGGTTTGAGAGATATGCTTATTTAAAGTTGATGCCTACATATAGTGGTTAAAAGCCCCAACAAATGGTTGATGTGGCAATTTGTTATTAGTTGGAAAAATCATAAAGTCTAAAGGGGTCTTCTTATTAACGAGTTAAATTAAATATTTAGGCTAAAATAATTCATTGAGGGCATCCAAATTCCAATTAAGACCTATATCAAATCGACCCTATCTTCTGTTGGATTTTTCCTCCAATATTTTTGAAATTCAAATATTACCTTCCCTCCATATGATGTCGACCTACCCTCCAAAAAAAATTTTTGCCTCTAAATATAGAGAATTTTCTCTCCACATTGGCCAGAAAAAATGTGCTTATCTCTCTCTAAAACAATCTTCAGCCAACATAGTCATCATCATATCTTAAGGAAGGTCGAAAAAAGCGTTTTGATCTTTTTTATCTTGGGATAAGGGTTTTGTTGTGTTTGGCTTGTCTCCTTTACCTTAAAACTTTGTGGTTTCTATGTATCCTCAAGCACCAGCGAAGGAGCATGTGAGATTTATTTATTTGCTTGGAATTTGGGAATCATTGATCTTGTCAAGTCTTGCAGGTAAAATTTTCTTTTCTGAACATGTTATGCACATTGCAATCATTCAGCGGCAAAGGCTTAATAGTTTTAGAATTGCAACATTGTTGCCTAACACTTACCAGACATGGTTATTCTTATTGGGAAGCATAATGTCATAGCAGTATTGCCATTTATCTATTGCTTGAATATTTGTTGGTTTGGTTCTAGTTGGGAAAAATACCCTTGTAGAGTGAATTCTTGAAATATGGAAGTGGTTTCCTAAAGTTACGACCCTTGAATTAGGGCTTCCCCAAAGCAGCTTATTAACATTCTTTTGCATTGTCTAAGAATAACTTCAAGGGCTATGCATGGGATAAATTTCAAGATCAATATGTGTAAGGGACACCAAGAATTTCACATTATCTCTAAGGATTTGGTTTTGTCTCTAAGCCTCACACTTTGTGGCATTGATTGGACTTACCCTACGACAGACCAAGCTTTGCTTGAGGGACTCACATAAGGGTTTAAGAGCTAATCCTTGATGTTGACATATACTTAAGATTTAAATTTTCAATCAGTACTAGCATATTTTGTGTTGTAAGCATCTATGAATTGTTGAGCCTTCTTAGTCTAGTTAGGGCTCACTATTATGGTAGAACTGAAGCAATATGCAGAGATGATTCAACCTTGTATAAGAGCAAGTTGAATAATTTTGCTAATATACTCTTGACACAGGTTTGGGATTAATTTCTACTTTGATATTATTGGAAAGTTTCTCCTATGCCTTGGTCCTGAAGTTGTCTTGGTTAGCATTTAAATCTCAATATGTATTTGAAACAAAATATTGTGCCTTAAACAATGATCTAAGGAAAAGCCATGACATAATAATCATTCATTGAATATAGTGTTACCGAAGCAACACATTAGGCTCGGGAGGAAGGCAACATACAAAGCAATGAAAGATAAGTCAATCCTTTACAAAAGTCATCAATACTATAGCTTAGTCTCATTGACATATCAGTTGAAAACACATTGAAGAAGTCTGTTGATTTGTTTTTGAAGTTGTGTAGTGAACAACTTGTAGATCGGAGGTCCAAGTAATTTATTCGGAAATTGAAGTAGTCTAGATTATAACAGTGGACATTATAAGGCATCTGCATGTAAAGGAGAACAACTATAGGAAGAGGCATAGACATATTCTTGGTAGTAGTAAACATTAGAATACTTTTGGTAGAAACAAATAAGGCAGAGAGCATCAAATCATCTAGGATAGTCTACAAAGAAACATTTGTACAGGCACAAAGTTTTTGTTAATAGGAGTAGGGTTTCTCCTAATCCATCTGCTCAAGTTTTTTGTTATGAAAACTTAGGTATCATTACTTTTTCAAATAATGGAGAACACATTAAACAAGTAACTCAGTGGCTTAAAGAATTTGGAAAATTAAAGCTACTAGAAAAGAAGCAGATTTTACAGAAAATTGATGAGTTACAAGGAGAGAAAAGAGTTTTGAAATTTGTAATCAATCAAAAGGCATTAGTTACTATCTGTGTGACTTCAGGAAATTGGAATGATGATGCAGTTTGTATTTTCAGTCTTATGCTAGCTAACAGAGTTTTCACTTCAATGATTTTTGAATCAGGGTGGCAAGATAAAAGTTTTGTAAATGAAAATTGCCTTGGAATAGAGCTAGCTGTCCAACCAGTATCATAGCCCTGTTTTTTAAAGAAGATATGTTATAATGTCAAGTCTGTTACGCACTTTCTCTTATGTTGATAGAAAGACTATCTCTGAATTTGAGTCAAGATCTGTAGAATTAGATCATGAAACTGTTGAAAATCTTGAGAGTTGGAATCCTCCTACTCTTAGTTCAAAAGAAATCTATAAAGTCCCATATGTGTTTAATCTATCAAAAAAGACTTTGTTAAAAGAAGTTGAAGTAAAAACCAAGATTTCAGGACCGTTTGTTCAAACAGTTGGCTTAAATCTATTCTCAGAAGACGAGGTTAAGAAGTTTAGACAATATGTAAAAGAAAGGAAGTTTTCTTGTCTTCATTTTGGAGGAATAAGGATTGGCTTAGCTCCCTTATTCAGACATGGACTAAATACTCCTTGCATATCAGAAGTATTTGAAACCCGACATAATAACTATGATCATGCAAGAATAGGAACCATTATGGGTAATTTAGCAACCAGATGTCAACATGGAACTATTTATCCTTATTATGCAATAAGTCTAACTGATGCTCATCTTAAAGACTGTTGGAAATTAATGGTTGAAGTCCAAGGTTTAGAAATGATTGAAGATAGTGAATTTATGTCTGTGTTGGTCCAAACATCGTTTCAGCTGACAAATGCTGTACATCCAAAGCTGAAACAACCCATCTTAAAAGATTTTGTTATTGTAGGAGTGAGTAATGCACAAGTTGAAGGACTTTCCTATGATAAAGAATATCTTCCTAAAGATTGTTATTTTCAGTATAAATCTCTAGAAGACTCTACCAAACCAACGAGTAAGTCTAGAAGAATGCATGTTCATAATGGTCAAGTCAAAATTATCTCAGATAAATCCTCAGTCCCCAAACCCATATTCATACCTAAAAGACATGTATTACCAATTACTCCCTTTGAGGAAACATAAATGCAAGCTTCTAATAGGAACACAAATCCTATTCAAGAAGTCTTTCCAAGAGAAACTGTACAGTCAAATGAATTGTATATACCAGAAGCCAAACCTTTCTTTGCAGTCAACAAAATGTTTAGAACAAATACTTCCCATTTTACACCTATGGAAGAGTTCCAATATGCTAATCGACGATTTGTGAAAGGAGAGAAGTGGCCGCCAAAAACAAAATTTTGTACTTCCTCTTCTCAGTCCAGACAACCATCTACTAAAGCCGATTGTGCACCACTGTTAGAACATAATTCTAACAATACAAATGACCTTGATCAAGTATATCAGATAGGAAACTATCTGACTACATGGTGTGCACATGCAGAAGAAGTGTTAGATGATCTTGGTAAATAGTCTAAATTGATAAATGCTAATCTTCGATTGCTATATGAAGATCAGCGAGCAGAGAAAGAAGAAAAGGAAGAAAGAAGAAAGAAAAGAGAAAAGAAGAAGGCTAAAGAAGCCAAAGCACCAAAGTTTTCAGTCAACATGATTACTCCCAACTTTTGGGATCAAGAAGAAGAAACAGAAGAAGTCGTATCAGCAACTAATGCTGAAGGAGAATCAAGTTCTAAAGTCTCAAAAGAACAATTAAATATTGCAAGAAGAAAGGTATACAAATCTGGCAAACCTTTCTCTTCTAAGAATGAAGTAATGACTTTAGAAAAATCCGCTTCAAATTTTCCATCGTTTATTTTACCATCCATTCATAACCAAAACAAAGCTCATCTAGTTAGAGAAGTTTCAAAGTATCCAAGAATTGAAAAATATTTGTTTGCAGCTAACACAAGTGGTTATGTGTTAGATTTAGATAAGTCTTCAAACCCAGGAGAATCAATAAGAATTTGGATCGTGCCTTGTATCAAATGCAAGTCACAACGAAGCTAGATAATGTCTCTATAGTGGTCCTAGCAGAGAAGCGAATGATAGGGATTGTATATGACTGGTGGATGGGACCATCAGATGACGAGAGACGAGTAGTCAAGGAAGCAGGTTTGTCAACTCTAGAACTTTTATTGAAAACTCAATTTGTTCTAGAACCTGTTGATGAAACAAAGCATATTATAACTGATCTAAATCGTATGGAATTAAAAGATTTAAAATATCTTGATCAGTTTGGAAAATACTTTATGGCTAAAGTCTTTAAAACTAATCTGTCAAATGCTACTGCTCAGAAGATAACATTCTTATCCAAGCTTCCAGGCAACTTAGGAGATCTAATAATGAAAGATATAGATGTGTAGAGAAAAAAGATAGAACAAATCTATTGGGTTGATATTTTATTTAGATGTACAAAAAAGGTGAAATATTTACACTGGCAAAAGAAAGTTCATGATTTAACTCCAGGTGTAGATGTCTGCAGAGCCGCATTACCATGGAAACCTTTCAAGAAAAAGAAAAGATCAAAGAAGTATGGCAGATATAAACCCAAAAGAGTTCTAAATCCTAAGAAGCCTTTTTGAAAATTTAAATTTTTGAAGAAAAGGAGAGGACCAAGAAATAATAATTGTTGCTTTATCTGTAAACAGGAAGGCCATTTTGCAAGAAAATGTCCTAACAGCTCTTCAAGTAAATTAAAAGCATGTTTCGAGATAGAAGATTTCAAAGATGATTGGTCTATTGTCAGTTCTACTGATGAAGTGTCTGATGTATATATTTTGACAGATGCTTCTGATGAAGAATCTTGTATTGATGTTGTACAAAAAATGAATGCTTGTAATTATTGCTCAAAAGATGAAGAAGAAGAATTCGTTGAAGAATTACACTATAGTGATGAATATGAAGATAATGATACTGAAATCACTGAAGATCAAAGTGATACTGAAGATACTAAAGATCAAAGTGATGAATCAGATTCAGTTATTCTAGAAATCATGCCAAAAGATAAAGGTAAGCAACTAATAGAACCATTGAAAAAATTAAATTCTTTTTGCCCATATGAAAAGAATACTGCTGCTTCTAGATCATTGTCAATTCCAGAATATGATCACATTGCAGAACAGAATCTATTGAAGAAAATTGTAAAAAAAAACAACTTGTTATACATTCCAGTTAATGTACAAGTTAAAGGTGAATGGATCAATGTAGATGATTTCATTAATACTGGTGGATCAAATAATCTAGCCAGACCAGCTTTATTTAAAGGATTTTGGAAGCCATTGAAAAATATTCTTATTTCATCTGCAAGTTTATTTCTATGAATGCCTTTTATAAATTCTGTATTGGCTTTTACTATTAGTGAAGACAAACTGATAATCAATGTGAAAAAGAAGGCTATTGTTGTTCAAAGATTAACACTAGCCAATTCAGAAGCTAGAAAAGAGAACAGTCAAAGAAAAGAAGGAATCAGAAAACCAAAAAACGACTCTAATAATTGGCAAGAAGTTTTACAGATATATGAAGAAAGAATGAAGTCAAAGACAAAGAAGAAGGCATTCAAAGATTCAAATTGGTCAGAAGAACAGAGTTCAATGTATAATAGATTGCTGAAAAGATGCTCAAATAATCCTCAGCAATTTGGGAGACAGAAAGCCCAAAACAAGAGATTGTAACTCTGCACGACAACGGAGTAAAAGGTAAGTTAATTCCTTGCACTCCCAATGATGAGCAAGAAGTGAGAAAGCAAATAGATGAATTGTTGAGTTTAAAGTTAATTGAACTAAGTACTTCTCATTATTCTTGTTCAACATTTCTGGTTAGAAATCATTCAAAAATTGTCAGAGGTAAAGCCAGAATGGTCATCAATTATAAACCTCTGAATGCAATCACCCAAAGTTTCAACTATCCCTTGCCAAGACAAGAAACAATTATGCAAAAGATCCAAAATAGTAAAATTTTCAGCAAATTTGATATGAAATCTGGATACTATCAAATCCAAATTGCACAAGAAGATAGACATAAGACTGCCTTCACATGTCCAGCAGGATTCTTCCAGTGGAAGGTAGTACCGTTTGGTCTGAAGAATGCTCTAGCATTTTTCCAAAAGAGAATGGATTATATATTTGGCAAGTATGATTTCATAGTTACTTATATTGATGATATTCTTGTACATAGTCCAGATATAGAAACTCATTTGCAACATTTAGAATTTTTTCTAAAAAAAATACAGGATCATGGCATAGTTTTTTTAGAAAAGAATATGATCCTTTTTCAAGAAAGCATAGATTTTTTGGGGATAAATGTTGAAAATGGTCAAATACAAATGCAACCCCATGTGTTGACAAAGTTGTCTCAGTTCCCTGATGTTTTGCCAAACACGAAATCTATTCAAAGATTTTTGGGTGTTTTGAATTATGTTCATAAATACATTCCCAGGTTGTCTTCCAAAACAGCTCCAATTCGAAGACATTTGCAGACAGGATGGTCTGAAGAAGCTACAAAAGCAGTAAAATTGTTAAAAGCAAAATTTCAGCAATTGCCAAAACTACAACCTCCAGGTGATGGTCTTTTAATTTTACAAACTGATGCTTCTGATGATTTTTGGGCTGCAGTTTTATTTGAAAAAAGGGAGAATGAAGAGTATTTGTGTGCATATGCTTCAGGAGAATTTCTCACTCATCAAAAGAATTATTTCACAGTTGAGAAAGAGACACTAGCAATTTTTAATGGTATTCAGCGTTTCGAGTTATACCTAGCACTGGTGAAATTTTTTATTAAGACAGACTCTATGATTTTCAAATATTTTCCATATACAAAGATTTCAAGACAGCTTGCAAGAGGTAGAATGTTATCTTGGCAGATATGGTTCCAGCAATATTAGTT
This sequence comes from Pinus albicaulis, assembly GCA_034641835.2. Lineage (NCBI taxonomy): Eukaryota > Viridiplantae > Streptophyta > Pinopsida > Pinales > Pinaceae > Pinus > Pinus albicaulis. Next base: position 1,158,601,076 of record CM076570.1, on the reverse strand, counting down.
TGATGTTGAATGGGTGCCTGGAATTTCAAACTATTTGGCTGACTCTTTAACCAGAGACATGAACAAAACTTTCATCCAACATAAAAATATTGAACTATTTGCAATTCCTAGTAAGAATGAAGTTGAGGATGATTACAGTACATTTGTATATAGATTCAAAATCTTAGAAAGTCATTTCAGTCAACTAGCAGAAGAAATAAAAAAGGTTGTTGGAATGAGACTGAGAAGAAACCAATGGATTCAGAAGTGCTAGGCTTGGCAATCAAAGAATATTGGTATAAATTTAGGCTTAGATGCAGAACAGGTAAAGATTTACCCCTTACCTAATATGAAGATCAAGTTATATTTCAAGAGCCTAGATGATTTATGGTCCATTCAGTATACTAATGACATGATAAGATTTTGAAAATTTTGAATTATTATCAGTTGATTGGAAGTGTGGATTTTTCACTAGCCATCTTCACTGGGGCTAAGATGTTAGATCTAGAAGACATTCAGATTAAACAAGATTTGGTAAGGTATCTATGGACATTAAGGATCCCAGATATCTTTGATGAATTGGAAGCTGCATATTTACAGAGAATTGATGAAAACTATGCAGGAATAGATACTTTTCCCCAGTATGAGATTTTTGAAAATTTCGATGATTGGGAGATTCAAGAAGGATTTTGCAGAAAGAAAAGGACAATCAGAACATCCCAATATGTGCAGAGATCATTACAGTATTTAAGGACTTTCTCCTCTCCATGGGACTATCAGAGTCTAAAAATGAGAGAGAACATTTCTCCTAATCCATTTTCTCAAGTTTTTTGTTATGAAAACTCAGGTATCATTACTTTTGCAAATAATGGAGAACACATTAAACAAGTAACTCAAGGGCTTAAAGAATTTGGAAAATTAAAGCTACTAGAAAAGAAGCAAATTTTACAGAAAATTGATGAGTTACAAGGAGAGAAAAGAGTTTTGAAATTTGTAATCAATCAGAAGGCATTAGTTACTATCTGTGTGACTTCAGGAAATTGGAATGATGATGCAGTTTGTATTGTCAGTCTTATGCTAGCTAACAGAGTTTGCACTTCAATGATTTTTGAATCAGGGTGGCAAGATAAAAATTTTGTAAATGAAAATTTCCGCCTTTGGGTACAACACGCAATAGAAACCTCCACAAACATGCTTCAGATATTCAAGTGGGAGCTTCTAGATGGAATAGAGCTAACTTTCCAACCAGTACTAGCCTTTGAAAAAGCACGCAAAGATTATTTTCTTGATATTGAGATAAACCCTATCTCTTTTATCAACCGATGGACTAAGAAAGATGTGATGTTTACACCAAAACAGATGAATCTCCATGTGATCAAAGATAAAGTAAAGTTGGAGATAGGACAGTCCTCTACAAATAAAGGCAAAGCTACAACAAGGGCATCTACAATAGGAAAAGGAAAAGAAAAGACAGAACCTACTATTTTTCTAGATACGTACCAAGATGCTCAGGACCCATCCAACATTGATTGGGAATTAGAATACTTAAAGATGATGGATGAAGCAACTTTAGCGAACAGATCATCATCTGATGATGGATATGATAGTGATAGGAGTCCTAAAGGACCATGGTAAATAGTTTTCATGCTTGCATTATTGTACTCAGAATATTGAGCAGACACCGTTTGGATTTGAAAGATCCGACAGGACACTCAATTATTTCACTTTATGTCTTATCTATTTTTGTTTGAGAGTTTTTTAAACTCTTAGATTTAGGCTATAAAAAGAAGTCTCTGGTGTCATTTAGGGACACGATTGGTTTGAGAGACAAGTGTGAAGAATTGTAAGTGTGATTTTAATCTGTAAGGGCTTTGAGTTCTCTGATGTTTTGTGTGTTTATGAAAGTAATAAAGCATTGCAATTTCTCAAATCTATCTGAGTATTTTTGAGTTGTGTTCGATTTGCTAAAGAGTAGTAGTAAGGCTTTGAGAGAGCTTTGGTAAAGCTGCTCGAAAAAGAGCCTGTGGAGAGGCCGTGTCGCAGTAGGAGCTGGAGAAGCCAATACTCTCAGTTAAAGAAGAACATAAATCAAGAAGACTTTGATATGAGTAAGAATTTACTCTGCAATTTACTAAGGGCTTTGAGTTCTCTGATGTATGTGTGTGTGTTTATGAAAGTAATAAAGAATTGCAATTTCTCAAATCTATCTGAGTATTTTTAGTTGTGTTCGATTTACTAAGGAGTAGAAGTAAGTCTTCGAGAGAGCTTTGGTAAAGCTGCTTGAAGAAGAGCCCGTGGAGAGGCCATGTCACAGTAGGAGCTAAAGAAGAAAATACTCTCAGTAAAAGAAGAGCATAAATCAAGAATACTTTGATATGAGTAAGAATTTACTCTACAAAATTTACTCTGTAAAATCTGATACCAAAGGTATACAAATCTGACAAATCTTTCTCTTCTAAGAATGAAGTAATGACTTTAGAAAAAGCCGCTTCAAAGTTTCCATCATTTATTTTACCATCCATTCATAACCAGAATAAATCTCATCTGGTTAGAGAAGTTTCAAAGTATCCAAGAGTTGAAGAATATTTGTTTGCAGCTAACGCAAGTGGTTATGTGTTAGATTTAGATAAATCTTCAAGCCCAGGAGAGTCAATAAGAATTTGGATCGGTGCCTTGTATCAAATGCAAGTAACAACGAAGCTAGATAATTTCTCTATAGTGTTCCTAGCAGAGAAGCGAATGACAGGGATTGTATATGACTGGTGTATGGGACCATCAAATGAAGAGAGACGAGTAGTCATGGGAGCAGGTTTGTCAACTCTAGAACTTTTATTGAAAACTCAATTCGTTCTAGAACCTGTTGATGAAACAAAGCAGACTATAATTGATCTAAATATTATGGAATTGAAAGATTTAAAATATCTTGATAATTTTGGAAAATACTTTATGGCTAAAGCCTTTAAAGCTAATCTGTCAAATGATACTGCTCAAAAGATAGCATTTTTTATCCAAGCTTCTAGGAAACTTAGGAGATTTAATAATGAAAGATATAGATGTGCAAAGCAAAAGGATAGAACAAATTTATTGGGTTGATCTTTTATTTAGATGTACAGAAAAGGTGAAATATTTATGCTGGCAAAAGAAAGTTCATGATTTAACTCCAGGTGTAGATGTCTGCAGAGTTGAATTACCATGGACACCTTTCAATAAAAACAAAATATCAAAGAGGTATGGCAAATGTAAACCCAAAAGAGTTCTAAATCCTAATAAGCCTTTTCAAAAATATAAATTTTTGAAGAAAAGGAGAGGATGGAGAAATAATAATTGTTGCTTTATCTGTAAACAGGAAGGCCATTTCGCAAGAAAATGTCCTAACTGCTCTTCAAGTAAATTAAAAGCCTGTATCGAGATAGAATATTTCAAATATGATTGGTCTATTGTTATTTCTAATGATGAAGTGTCTGATGTATATATTTTGACAAATGCTTCTGATGAAGAATCTTGTATTGATATTGTACAAAAAATGAATGCTTGTAATTATTTCTTAGAAGATGAAGAAGAAAACTTTGCTGAAGAAGAGTTACACTATAGTTATGAATATGAAGACAGTGATACTAAAATCACTAAAGATCAAAGTGATACTGAAGATACTGAAGATCAAAGTGATAAGTCATTTTTAGTTATTTCAGAAACCATGCCAAATGATAAAGATAAGTAGCAAATAGAACCATTAAAGAAATTAAATTATTTTTGCCCATATGAAAAGAATATTTCTGCCTCTACATCATTTTCAGTTCCAGAATATGATCACATTGCAGAATAGAATTTATTGAAAAAAATTGTGAAAACAAATAACCTGTTATACATTCTAGTTCAGGTACAGGTTAAAGGTGAATGGATCAATGTAGATGCTTTCATTGATACTGGTGGATCAAAAAATCTAGCCAGACCAGCTTTGTTTAAAGGATTATGGAAGCCATTGAAAAATATTCTTGTTTCAGAAACTGTTGGAGGGTCATTTAATCTCACACATTATGTTGACAATATTTCTATGAAAGTTGGAGGAAGTATTGTTAAAATTTCAGCTGTTCAGCATTTTGACCCGTCTGCAAGTTTATTTCTAGGAATTCCTTTTATAAATTATGTATTGCTTGTTACTATCAGTGAAGACAAAATGATAATCAATGTGAAAAAGAAGGCTATTTCTGTTCAAAGATTGACACTAGCTAATTTAGAAGCTAGAAATGAGAACATTGAAAGAAAAGCAGGAATCAAGAAACCAAAAAATGACTCTAACAATTAGCAAGAAATTTTACAGATATATGAAGAAATAATGGAGTCAAAGACAAAGCAAAAGGGATTCAAAGATTCAAATTGGTCAGAAGAACAAATTTCAATATATAATAGATTGCTGAAAAGTTGCTCAAATAATCCTCAACAATTTTGGGAGACAAAAAGCCCAAAAAAATAAACTGTAACTTTGCATGAAAACGAAGTAAAAGGTAAGTTAATTCCTTGCACTCCCAATGATGAGCAAGAAATGAATAAATAGATAGATGAATTGTTGAGTTTAAAGTTGACTGAACCAAGTACTTCTCATTATTCTTGTTTAGCATTTATGGTTAGAAATCATTTAGAAATTCTCAGAGGAAAAGCCAGAATGGTCATGAATTATAAACCTCAGAATGCAATCACCCAGAGTTTCAACTATCCCTTCCCAAGACAAGAAACAATTATGAAAAATATCCAAAATGGTAAAATTTTCAGCAAATTTGATATTAAGTTTGGATACTATCAAATCCAGATTGCACAAGAAGATTGGCATAAGAATTCCTTCACATGTCCAGCAGGATTCTTCCAATGGAAGGTAGTACCATTTGGTCTGAATAATGCCCCTACATTCTTCCAAAAGAGAATGGATTATATATTTGGCAAGTATGATTTCATAGTTACTTATATTGATGATATTCTTGTACATAGTCCAGATATAGAAACTCATTTGAAACATTTAGAAATTTTTCTAAAAGAAGTACGGGATCATGGTATAGTTTTGTCTGAAAAGAAGATGATCCTTTTTCAAGAAAGCATAGATTTTCTGGGGATAAATGTTGAAAATGATCAAATACAAATGCAACCCCATGTATTGACAAAGTTGTCTCAATTCCCTAATGTTTTGCCAGACATGAAATATATCCGAATATTTTTAGGTGTCTTGAATTATGTTCATAAATACATTCCCAGATTGTCCTCAAAAACAACTCCAATTCGAAGACATTTGCAGATAGGATAGTCTGAGGAAGTTATAAATGCAATAAAATTGTTAAAAGCATAATGTCAGCAGTTGCCAAAGCTACAACCTCTAGGTGATGGTCTTTTAATATTACAAACTGAGGCTTCTAGTGATTTTTGGGTTGCAGTTTTATTTGAAAAAAGGGAGAATGAAGAGAATCTGTGTGCATACGCTTCAGGAGAATTTCTCACTCATGAAAATAATTATTTCACAGTTGGGAAAGAGACACTAGCAATTTTTAACGGTATTAAGCATTTCGAATTGTACCTAGCACCAGTTAAATTTCTAATTAAGATAGACTCTATGAATTTCAAATATTTTGTATCTGCAAAGATTTCAAGACAGATTGCAAGAGGTAGACTATTATCATGGCAGATATGGTTCCAGTAATATGATTTTGATATTGAATGGGTGCCTGGAATTTCAAACTATTTGGCTGACTCTTTAACCAGAGATATGAACAAAGCTTTCATCCAGCATAAAAAGATTGAACTATTTGCAATTCCTGGTAAGAGTGCAGTTGAGGATGATTACAATACATTTGTATATAGATTCAAAATATTAGAAAGTCATGTCAGTCAATTAACAGAAGAAATAAAAAATATTGTTGGAATGAGACTGAGAAGAAATCAATGGATTCAGAAGTGCCAGGCTTGGCAGTCAAAGAAAGTTGGTATAAATTTAGGGTTGGATGTAGAACTGGTAAAGATTGACTCTTTACCTAATATGAAGGTCAAGCTATATTTTAAGTGCCTAGATGATTTATGGTCTATTCAATTTATTGATGACATGATAAAGATTTTGAAAATTTTGAATTATTATAAGTTGATTGGAAGTGTGGATTTTTCGCTAGCCATCCTTACTAGGGCTAGGATGCTAGATCTAGAAGACATCTAGATTAAAAAATATTTGGTAAAGTATCTATGGACATTAAGGATCCCAGATATCTTTGATGAATTGGATGTTGCATATTTACAGAGAATTGATGAAAATTATGTAGGAACATATACTTTTCCCCAATATGAGAATTTTGAAGATTTTACTGATTGGGAGATTCAAGAAGGATTTTGCAGAAAGAAAAGGACAATCAGAACATCCCAATGTGTGCAGAGATCATTACAGTATTTAAGAAATTTCTCCTCTCCATGGGACTACCAAAGCATAAAAATGAGAGAGAACAATTCTCCTAATCCATTTTCTCAAGTTTTTTTTAATGAAAACTTAGGTATCATTACTTTTGAAAATAATGGATAACACATAAAAAAAGTAACTCAGTGGCTTAAATAATTTGGAAAATTAAAGATGCTAGAAAAGAAGCAGATTTTACAGAAAATTGATGAGTTACAAGGGGAGAAAAGAGTTTTGAAACTGGTGATCAATCGGAAGGCATTAGTTACTATCTGTGTGACTTCAGGTAATTGGAATGATGATGCAATTTGTACTGTCAGTCTTATGCTAGCTAATAGAGTTTGCACATCAATGATTTTTGAATCATGGTGGCAAGATAAATTTTTTGTACATGCAAATTACCACCTTTGGGTACAACACGTAATAGAAACCTCCACAAACATGTTTCAGATATTCAAGTGGGAGCTTCTAGATGGAATAGAGCTAGTTGTCCAACTAGTACTAGCTTTTGAAAAAGCACATAAAGATTCTTTTCTTGATATTGAGATAAACCCTATCTCTTTTATCAAGCGATGGACTAAGAAAGATGTTATGTTTACACCACAACAAAAGGATCTCCATGTGATCAAAGATAAAGTAATGTTAGAGATAGGAGAGTCCTTTACAAATAAATTCAAAGCTACATCAAGGGCATCTACAACAAGAAAAGGAAAATAAAAGACAGAACCCACTATTTTTCTAGATATGTACCAAGATGCTCAGGACTCATCTAGCATTGATTTGGAATCAAAATACATAAAAATGATGGAAAATTTATCTTTAGCAAACAGATCCTCATCGGATGATGGATATGATAGTGATAGGAGTCCTAAAGGACGATGGTAAATAGTTTGAGTGTTTGCATTATTGTACTTAGAATAATGAGAAGACACCATCTGGATTTGAAAGATCTGACAAGACCCTCAATTATTTCACTTTATGTCTTATTTGTTTTTGTTTGTGAGTTTTTAGAATCTTATATTTAGGTTATAGAAGGAGTCTCTGGCGTCATTGAAGGACATGATTGGTTTGATAGACAAGTGTGAAGAGTTGTAAGTGTGTGATTGTAATCTATAAGGGCTTTGAGTTCTCTCATGTATGTGTGTGTGTTTATGAAATTAATAAAGCATTGCAATTTCTAAAATCTATCTGATTATTTTTGAGTTGTGTTCGATTTACTAAAGATTAGAAGTAAGGCTTCGAGAGAGCTTTGGTAAAGCTGCTTGAAGAAGAGCCTGTGGAGAGGCCATGTCACAGTAGGAGCTGGAGAAGTAAATACTCTCAGTAAAAGAAGAGCATAGATCAAGAAGAATTTGATACGAGTAAGAATTTACTCTGCAAAATTTGGTATGAATATTAGAGTAAATTGCAGAGTAAATTGTAGAGTAAATTCTTACTTGTATCAAAGTCTTCTTGATTTATGCTATTCTTTTACTGAGCATATTTTCTTCTCCAGCTCATAATGTGACACAGCCTCTCCAAGGGATCTTCTTCAAGCAGCTTTACCAAAGCTCTCTCGAAGCCTTACTTCTACTCATTAGTAAATCAAACACAAATAAAAAATACTTAGATAGATTTGAGAAATTGCAATGCTTTATTACTTTCATAAACACACACACATACATCAGAGAACTCAAAGCCCTTATAGATTACAATCACATGCTTACAACTCTTCACACTTGTCTCTCAAACCAATCGTGTCCTTCAATGACACCAGACACTCCTTTTATAACCTAAATCTAAGATTCTAAAAACTCACAAACAAAAGAAGATAATACATAAATTGAAATAATTGAGGGTCCTATTGGATCTTTCAAATACAGACGGTGTTTGCACATTATTTCGACTACAATAATGAAAACACTCAAACTATTTACCATCATCCTTTAGGAATCATATCACTATCATATCCATCATCTGATGAGGATCTATTTGCTAAAGCTGATTCTTCCATCATTTTTAAGTATCTAATTCCCAATCAATGCTACATGGGTCCTGAGCATATTGGTGCGTATCTAGAAAAATAGTGGGTTCTGTCTTTTCTTTTCCTTTTCCTATTGTAGATGCCCTTGTTGTAGCTTTGCCTTTATTTGTAGAGGACTATCCTATATATAACTTTAGTTTATCATTGATCACATGGAGATTCTTTTGTTGTGGTGTAAACATCACATCTTTATTATTCCATGGGTTGATAAAAGAGATAGGGTTTATCTCAATATCAAGAAAATAATATTTATGTGCTTTTTCAAAAGCTGGTACTAGTTGGACAGCTAGCTCTATTCCATATAAAAGCTCCCACTTGAATATCTGAAACATGTTTGTCGAGGTTTCTATTGCGTGTTGTACCCAAAGGCAGCAATTTTCATTTACAAAACTTTTGTCTTTCCACCCTGATTCAAAAATTATTGAAGTGCAAACTATGTTAGCTAGCATAAGATTAACAATACAAACTGCATCATCATTCCAATTACCTAAAGTCACATAGATAGTATCTAATGCCTTCTGATTGATCACCAATTTAAAAACTCTTTTCTCCCCTTGTAACTCATCAATTTTCTGTAAAATCTGCTTCTTTTCTAGTAGCTTTAATTTTCCAAATTCTTTAAGCCACTGAGTTACTTGTTTTATGTATCATCTATTATTTGTAAAAGTAATGATACCTGAGTTTTCATAACAAAAAAATGTGAGCAAATGGATTAGGAGAAATGTTCTCTCTCATTTTTAGACTCTGATAGTCCCATGGAGAGGAGAAAGTTCTTAAATATTGTAATGATCTCTACACACATTGGGATGTTCTGATTGTCCTTTTATTTCTACAAAATCCTTCTTGAATCTCTCAATCAGCAAAATTTTCAAAAATATCATACTGGGGAAAAGTATCTATTCCTGCATAATTTTCATCAATTCTCTATAAATATGAAGCATCCAATTCATAAAAGATATCTGGGATCCTTAATGTCCATAGATACTTTACCAAATATTTTTTAATCTGGATGTCTTCTAGATCTAGCATCTTTGACCTAGTAAATATGGCTAGGGAAAAATCCACACCTCCAATCAACTGATAATCATTCAAAATTTTCAAAGTCTTTATCAGGTCATCAGTATACTGAATAGACCATAAATCATCTAGGCTCTTAAAATATAACTTAACCTTCATATTAGGTAAAGGGTAAATCTTTCCAGTTCTACATCCAAGACTAATTTTATACCAACATTCCTTGACTTACAAGCCTAGCACTTCTGAGTCCATTTGTTTCTTCTCAGTCCCATTCCAACAATTTTTTTTATTTCTTCTACTAATTTACTGACATGACTTTCTAAGATTCTGAATCTATATACAAATGTATTTTAATCATCCTCAACTGCAATCTTACCAAGAATTTCAAATAGTTCAATCTTTTTATGCTGGATGAAAGATTTTTTCATATCTCTGGTTAAAGATTCGGCTAGATAGTCTTTCTTTGTTACATGCATCCATAAATGTTTTCCAAATTTGAATGAATAAATAGCAGTATTACTTCAGGATTTCTTAAAAGCACCCTATCTTTATAGTCTATCATTTTTATGTTTTCTGCTGATTTCCAGAGTAGGGAACACTTAATTGCTCCCTCTTTCATTTGACATCTGCCTACTACTTCCCTTTTTTGGATCAAAGAACCCTTCATTGCTTTTTATCCCAATAATATCACCTCACCAAAAAACTTTCCAAGATCTTTATGGGTTATCTATCTTGCCCTGAAAACATTTGACTTCTTGACCTTAACCCAGACAGAATTGGAAAAAAGAAAAAAAAGATAGAAGATTTAGATGTTAAAATTTCTTTTAATAGAGTCAATTCATTACCGTATGAATTAGTAAGTTTATAGGATATAGAGTTTGATTCGAATTTTTAAATTTCTTTGTTCAGAAGAAAATCTGAAAGTAATTTAGGCACTCTTGTTTTAGACCTTGTTTTTATTTCATTTTTGGAATCAAAACAGAGAAGTATTGCAGCAGACTCTGAATTAAAGAAAATAAAAAATCAAGACAAACTTGAAGAGATAAATGTCACTATTATTAAAGAAATTGACGAGGTAATAGAATTAGCTTAGCTTTTAGCATATACATCTAAACCTTCCATTCCTCATTTAGATACCACTACATCATCTATAGTTTCTACTACCATCTAGTCTACAGATCCATTTAGCCCTAGATTTCCCTTACAGCCTAGAATATTATTTCCTTCATCCCCTATATTCATTTCATCCACTACTTTACCTTCTACTTTTTCAAACACATCATTCTCATTTCCTACTAGTTCCTGATATAGTTAAGTTTCACTTCCTAGTACCTCCACTTCATATTTTAGTTCTTCCACTACTTTTTCTATTCTAGCATTTTATAATCTGGTTTGATCAGCCTCTTCCTCCAGTTCAACCCCAAGTACTTCAACTTTACCTCCTAGCCAAGCTAGAATTCAAGCTATGGCTACTACATATGCTCCCCTAGTTCTTCTAGGACAACTTCATGACATGCCCCAAGATTACCAAAGTAAAATACCATAGTTTGATGCTACTACACATTATACTACACAACAACATATAAATAAAATGATAGATTACATTAAACTCCATGAGATAGATGAATCATATGTACAAATGAGGTTATTTGCAAAAACATTAACATGAGAAGTAAACAAATGGTTTAAAGGTCTTACTGCAGGTAGTATAGCTGATTTAGCTATTCTCCATAGATTTTTTTTAAATAAATGGGAAAAGAAGAAAAACCCGCTACAAATATTGTCTGAAATTGATGCAATAAAAAGAGCTCCCAATGAATTAGTACAAGACTACTTCACTAGATATAACAATGTTTACAACTCAATTCCTGCAAATATAAATCCCACTCCTGACTCTGTATTGCTCAATTTCCAAGATGGATTTGAAACAAACATGGCATATCAGTTAAGAGAAAGAAATGTAGAAAAATTAGAAAGAAAGAAAACAGATGTTGTAGGTGTAGAAGTAAACATTTTAGCTAAGAAAGCTAGATTGAGAAATGAGAGGAGAGTAACCATGAAAGAAGAAGCCTCTACTTCAGACACAAAATAGATATGTTAGCTAAAAATTTAGAGATAATGATGGATAGATTACATAACATAGAAATAAGACCTCAATGGGATAATCAACAAAATTTCAGAAATCTCAATTCTAGGAAAAACATAAATTCAAGAAAATCAAAAGAATCATTCCTATACTAAACAATAAGACCTCCATTTCAATTGAACTATGTTGAGAGTTCTCAAAACAATGTTGAGGATTAGGATACCATAAATTTAATGGAAATAGATGATAATAACAGTATATTTCTCACATAAGAAGATCAAGAGTTATTTGAACTCCAACAACTCCAATTAGATTCAGGCGAATCCTTCGATTATAAACAAGGTTATGATTTTGACATAAAAAAAGTTCAGAAGAAATATAACCTTAGGAAAACAGGAAAAGTCACAATAACAAAAGTTCTGCAAATTCTCTCTAGGGAAAACAGGAAAAATTCTAGTTCTACCCAAAAATGTTTCTGATCCTAAAATTTCACCAAGCCCTGAGATTGTTGACATAACAGATGAAGTTTCTCAAGCTACAAAAGATTTACAAAAAGTTGCTACTGCAAAACTATCTGATTCTTCTAAAACAACAAAATTAGATCCTAAAACATCTACTTTTGACCCAAAATCAGCAGATCCAAAATTTGCTACTGCAAAAACAGCTACTGACAATTCTAAATCTGAAAAAACATCTACTGCTTCACAAAACATTCCTGAAAAGAAAACAAATAGCATAAAACACAAGAAACTCAAACTGAAAATGAAAACATAACTATAGAAAAACAATATAAAACAACACAAACTATAGTTACCAAAGAAGAGTTAATTCAAATTATTAAATCTCAACCTTCTTTCAACATACAAATTGAGATTGCAAAGCTAAAAATACCAATTCCTTTAACCAAATTGGTAAAACAAGATTTGTATAAATCAATGATCACTGAAACATTAAATATAAATGATGGAGAAGACTCCATAAAATTGAATGATGATTAACCATAGTTGATATTTGGCCTAGATGTAAATGGAAAGCATCAAGATGGATTAGTTCCTCCATTTTACATCAGTTTAACCATTCATGATCAAATTTTACACAACACAATGTTTGATTCAGGAGCTTCACCTAATTTAATGCCTAAATCTATAATGGAAATCCTGAACTTAGACATTACAAGGCCTTACAAGGATTTATTTTCATTTGACTCAAGCAAAGTAAAATGCCTAGGATTAATGAAATTTTTATGTGTAACAGTAGTTCAATATCCTAGTAAGAGTATACTAATGGACATTGTAGTAGCTGATATCCTACTCATATATGAATGTTATTATCTCGCTCATGGGGAGCAAAGTTACAGGGATCTCTACAATTGGACATGTCTTATGCTACTATATCAGTTTTTGGTCAACCTAAGAAGTTATATAGGGAAAAAATAATGAAATACATGGTAAGTAATGCAACAAGATCAATCAATTATCCAATTTATGCTACACCTACTGACCTAGATTCATTTATCCTATGTAATGTTGAAACTAATAATGAAATCAAGACCAAACTAAAATAAGAAAAGAAAACACAAAAAAATGATCACATCTTTCATGAATATTTATGGAATTTATATTTTCATGGCTCAGTAAACAAGTTAGGAGCAGAAGCAGGAGCATCGATAACCAATATAGAGAAAAATCATGTAGAAGGCCATGCCTTTAGACTGAATTTCAAATGCACAAACAATATGGCTGAGTATGAAGCCCTCATTTTAGGAATCCAAATAATCAAAAATTTAGGAGGAAAACGAATAGCAATAATGGGAGACTCAAGGTTGATTGTAAAAAAATTTAAAGGTGAATATTTTTTTTACAATCATAGATTAGGCCAATATAGAGAGACTGTACTAGATTTGATTGATAATTTATTGGAATGTAATTTATCTACAACACCAAGAAGGCAAAATTCACAAGCACATTCTTTAGAAAAATTTGCTAGCACTTGTAATTTACCTTTTCAGCCTAATCATATGCATACTACAGAAGTAAAACACGGACCAATAATCCTAGACAACTTCAAATATTGGCAGATTTTTTCACAAGATCAGCAAATTTATAATTTTATGACTACTGAAGGCCAATTTTAGAACTGTAAAATAGACACTGATTGTACCATAGATCAAGATTTAGAGAGTGAAATAGATTTATATAATGTAGATGTAAATAAATTAAAGTTTGCTAGACCAACTAAATTTGATCAATCAGATATAGATATATTAGAGAGAGTATAAATTGATGAGATAATTGATGAAGAATCTGACATATTGAATCTCAAAGACAATTTCTTACCAAAAGGTTTAACTCCATTGGAAGATTTATTTGACTCAAATGATTTTTCTAGAAAACCCAAAATGGAGCCACTTAGATCTGACATTGAGGAATGCAACATAGGGACAGAACTGAAACCCAAAATGATCAAACTTTCCAAAGCCTTACCTCAACAGGAAAAGGAAAAATATATTGCTCTTTTTAAGGAATTCCAAGATGTTTTTGCTTGGAGTTATGAGGACCTTAAATCCTATGAAACCAACGTAATTCAAAACAAAATTCTTGTAAAAGAATATCAAAAGCACTTTAGACAAAAGTTAAGGAGAATTAACCCTGTTTTGATGCCCTTAATAGAAAAAGAAGATAAAATAATGTATGATGCATAGATAATTGCACCAATCAGATATTCTGATTGGATTTCTAACCTAGTTCCAACCAGAAAGAAGACATGAGATATTAGACTATGTGTTGACTTTAGAAATCTAAATAAAGTATCCTTAAAATATAATTATCCTTTACCAAAAATGGATCATATTTTACAAAGGGTAGCTGGATCTTCTAGGATTTTTCTTTTAGATGTATTTTCAGGATACAACCTGATTTTAGTTCAACTAGAGGATCAAGCCAAAACAACTTTTACTACTCCTTGGGGAACTTTTATGTATGTAAAAATTCCCTTTGGTTTAATGAATGCAGGGGCAACCTTTCAAAGAGCTATGGATATAGCCTTTGCAAATAAATTCATGAATTCTTGGTAATTTACTTAGATGACATAACTGTATTTTCTAAGACTGATTATGAACACTTAGATCATCTTAGACAAATCTTTGTAAAATGTAGAAAGTTTTGCATCTCATTAAATCCTAAGAAAACCTTAGTTGGATTAGAGGAAGGTAAGTTACTAGGACACATAATTTCTAAGGAATGAATTAGAATAGATATTGCAATAATATAATAAATTATTAACATCATTCCACCAAGAAACATACAATAATTACAAGCCTTTCTAACTAAGATTAAGTTTTTAAAAAGATTCATATCCAATTTAGCCGAGATAATTAGATAATTAAATAACATGCTTAAAAAGGATTCAGTTCTTAAATGGACTGTTGAGGCCAAAAAATCTTTTGAGTCCATCAAACAAGCCTTAACCAAAACCCTAGTCCTTATAAGTCCTGATTTCAAAAACGTTTTCATCATTTTTTCATTTGCTTCAGAACACACCATTGTTGCAGTTTTACTGCAGAAAAATGACTAGGGTTATGAACAACCCATAGCTTTTTTTAGAAGAACACTTAGAGATGCATCTTTGAAGTACAATATCATGGAAAAACAAGCCTTAGCTTTGGTAAAGGCCATTAAAGACTTCATAGTTTACATTCTTTATTCTCACATCATTGCCTATGTCCCAAAAGTTGTAGTAAAATACATTATAACTCAGGATGGTCCTGATGGAACAAGAGGTAAGTGGATTGCTACCATATTATAATATTACATAGAGTTAAAACCCTCAAAGTTGATAAAAGGTCAAGGTTTAGCCAGACTTATGGCTAAATCAAATTGTCATGCCCTGGACATAAATTTTATTGCTCAAATAGATGATCAGGAAGATATGGTGACTCTAGAGATCAGTGAAGCCTTTCTAGGCTCACCATGGTATGCAAATATTATATTTTTATTACTAAAGTTACAAGCTCCTCCTGGTTTATGAAGAACAAAAGCTATATTTCTAAAGCTTAAGCCAGTAAGATTTTGTATTTTAGACAATGTACTTTTTTTTTCTGGAAAGATCAAAGTGGGATTTTATTAAATTGTTTGTTAAAAGAATAATCTGAAAAATTATTACAAGAATATCATGCAAGTGACTGTGTAGGACATCTATACTAGAAAACTTTTGCAGAGAAGATCCTGAGAGCTGCTTTTTACTAGCCTACCTTATTTTCAGATGTCAAAAATTATGTGACCTCCTCTCATAAGTGCAAATCTTTGAGGGTAATAAAAAGCTGTTATCCCTGCCCTTAAAGCCCATATCTAATGAAATGTCATTTCAACAATGGGGCCTTGACTTCATTAGATAAATTCACCCCCCATCATCAGCCCAACATAAGTGGATTCTGACAGCCACTGATTATTTTACCAAGTGGATTGAAGTTATACCCTCTAGGAAAGCCACATATACTGTCATAATCTCCTTCCTAGAAAGTAACATTCTTTCAAGATTTGGACCTCCCCAAAAGATAATTACTAATAATGCAGCAACATTCAAATCTAAGAAAATGATTGACTTTTGCGATAAATACCATATTACCCTAGGTCATTCTACTGCATATTACCCTCAAGGTAATGGCCTAGCTAAATATTCAAATAATAGCCTTGTAAACATCATCAAAAAGTTACTGAAAGATAACAAAAAGACTTGGAATAAGAGGTTAATCAATGCCTTATGGGCAGATAGACTTACAACTAAAAAATCTATTGGTACATCACCTTACCAACTTGTCTATGGAATGGATGTTGTTTTTCCATCCTACCTAGGAGTGCCAGTGATGAAGATTATTCAAGAGTTACAAGTTGAAACAAATGAAATTCGAAGAAGGATCAATCAAACTATTCACTTGCAACAAACAAGGGAAGAATTTTATATCAAATCTCAAGTTATCCAGGATAACATAAAGAAATTTTTTGATAAAAACATTAAAGAAGATGATTTCTACATTCGAGATAAAGTGTTAAAATGAGATTCAAGAAGAGAAGACAAAGGTAAACATGGAAAATTTGATTTTCTTTGGAGAGGACCTTTTGTGATTTATGGATATAGAGGTAATAATGCTTTCTACCTGAAAGAAATGGATGGATTAGCTATGCTAGATGGACCAGTAAACAACAAAATGTTGAAGCACTACTACTCTCCTGAGTTAACAAATAGTTAGTTTCATTTAATTTGATAATTTTATATAAACATTGAAGAGTTTAGATTGGATTGGATTTTTTCCTAACAAAGTTGAAGCCCGAAGAGAAGGCCCTAAGCTTTGAGAGGTAAAATATCATAAGTATGAATAAATGCAGAGATCAAAAATATACTTACAAGGTCACCATAGTCAAATTTCAAAAGGCTACTAGTCTAAAAGTTCTTCACATTTCACTAGGAAATGCCATCCCCATGTGGAGCCATTGTTAGGGTCCTATAATAATAGGATTCATAATTTTTTAATTGACTTTTATAGTCTTGTAAATATGTACATACCTTGCTTTCTGCAAGTTATTTTCCCATACTTTGAAAAATGAAAATAATATAAAAATAAAAAGAGGGTAAAGTTTCTAAAATAAATATCAAAGGAATTAGAAAAATATAGACCCAAAAAGAAAAAAAGAGATCAAATAAGACCTGAAAGTGAGCAAGTCAAAATGCCACTACTGTTTACTTTACTGCAAGAATAATGATTATGTGCAGATTATCAATAAATGCCATAATCCATGATCAGTTAAACAATTTAATCTTAACTTTTCATGCTTTAAATTTCATGTTTTAGATAGAGAATAAAGATATGTAAAATAGTTTAAACTTGACATCTCAATAGATAGTTAGAGAATAAATGAGGAGCTCAACAGTTTAATCTGAGCCCTCGGATGAAATAAGGTTAGACTTAGATAGTTTTTATGCTTTGAAAGAAAATTGATTTAGGCTTGAAAGCTTAAATGCACCCATGAAAATGAAGTAAAAAATGTTAGAAATAAAGATGGGTAGGTAGAAAGAAGTTGCGCAATCATGCAATAAAGCATCATCGGGAAAAAATCACTAATTTCCCCTTCCCAACAATTATTCAGTATTCTAAACTATCAGTTAAAAAGGCTCAGAGCATTTCTATGACTTCTATTGGGACCAGACCCAAAGCTCAATGACTGATTGGTTAAAAGTCTTGAATTCCTAGACGAAACACATATTCATCAACATTTACCCTTCATTAATAATCGTAATCCATTTTTCCTAAGTAAAAACCCATTTTTACTTAGTAAAAGTAAAACCCTAAATAACTAATTACATTTCATTTCAAAAATCATTCATAAACCGTTAAAATGCATTTATCCTAAGTTAAAGTGTGGAGAAATACAACAAAGACAAGCTATGCTTATTTTCACTTTACCTGGTGTTAAAACATGCATTTTTATTTCATACATTATCCCTTTTTCATATTAATTTCTAACTTATTTATTAAATCCCTAATTACACCCTCCCGTATAGTATTAAATCCTTTTATTTTAAATAAACCTCAAAACCCTCTATTTTAACGTTTAAACCAATGTTTAAATCATCCACGTGGTGAATTAATCCCCGCCCAAATCACATTTCTTCAAACATATCATTAAAAAAAAATACCCCGCCCCCCTTTGGCTTTTAAACATTTGTCGAAAAGTTTAAAAACTATATATTGAACCCTCACCCACATATTTATGGTTGTTACATTGTGTAATGTTTTAATTAAAGACATATAAGTGTTATACCTACTGCATATTATAAACCTATGGTTTAAAACTTTATTAAAACACATTATTCATAAAGTTTAAAACTTTTCCCCATAACATTAAATACGCCCTGGCCCTACTCCAACTTGATGCAACTTCCACAAGAGATCTGGGTCATTCACAATCGAACCACAAAATCTGATTGTGGAAACTTCTAATCGCAAATAAACTTCCGCGATCACCACCATTTCATTTCTATGCAAAATGGGTGGTATTATGATTTTCTCCCTCCTCCATGTAGTCAATTCTCACTAAATCACGTCCTTTGCAAACAAAATGGCTTACCACCTAAACTGAACAGGATAACCACTCGTTGTTTTGACCCTTTCAGCCCGAAAACCACCATTTTGATATGACCGCCATTTATTGCAGTCACTTGTTAGCCCTAATCTTCTTAATAAACTTTGGAAATGCACCAATTTCCTTTCTTCCTGTAAGTAACCCCTTCATAAGCTATTCTGACTGTAATACAAGAAATTTCCTCAATTTTTATGCCAAAAGATTGCAAATTTTAGCCTGTACCCCTTGAACATTGATGAGGAGCTTTGCATTGCTCCAGAGATTGAGAAGACACCACAGAAACTGTTCAAAACCTTCAAATACTTCTTCAAAGCCTAATACCAGAATATAATAGGTATTCCTCCAACAAATTAATCCTGTTTCGATTTGAAAGAACCTTTTAAAGGAAAAATTATTATCTGAGTTTGAATCCATTCAAAGAAGACTCTTAAAAAATATCCAAAAAATAGACCAAACCCTGTCAAAATTTCTAAAAAACCCTGTTTATGCTGAGCATTGTTTTAGAAACCTAAAATTGAGCCCAGAAACCTTTTGAATTTATCCTAAGCCTATGTTCCTAATATCAAAGGACTTTAACCCAATTACTCATTGAAAAAACTCAGGAAACCCTTGTTTCTTGTTTATTACCAGTAAAAGTCTGTGAATTAAGTTGAAGAGTCCAAAATTAGAAAATAAAAACACAAATAAAGACTATATTTTCCCTATTTTCATCCAATAAATCCCTGTCGGAGTGAAAAATACTTCTTCAAACAGTTTAATCTTGCAGAAGTAGCCAAAAAAGTCAAAAAGTAGAGTTTTTTAAGTCCAAAAAGCCTCAAAATTTCCTAAACCTACTCCAGCTGCATCTTCTAAGACTACCATAGTCATTAATACTCTACAACCCCCTGTTTTAGATATTGAACACACTCCATTAGTAGATATTGATTACAAGATAGCAGATCCTATTGTAGAATTCAATTTGCTGGAACTTCATAACTGGAGCTATGAAAAATATTTGGATAATGTTGAAGAAGTTCAAATTTGGGAATTACACTTGCCCAAATATGTGGTTCCAGTTACCCACTCATGCGCATAGGCCACTAGGTTATGCCATCATCATTATATGCCTACGAAAAGAGAAATAGTCAATGCCAATAAATAAGTACTTTTCACCACTACTGTTGAATCCATTAATCAAATGTTACAGCTCAAACCTGATCCTCAATCAGTTTCTTTGTCCATTGAAGCACTTACTAAGCTATATATTGGCCTTGATTTTCCCAAAATATTCCTGATCTTCCAAAAATTTATGCCCTTACATGTATAAATTCCTCAAATTAATCCTCCATATTTCACTTAAAATTTTCCAAAGGGTTCTAGGCATGTAATTTCCATGTTATCTTTCATCCTAGGGTACTTTACTGATGAACATAAATATGAATCCATCTTAGGTTTCCTATCCACTTTCACACTAGGACAACCTCCATCTGCTATCTATGATTATGCTAGATATATTTCTAATAATATTCATGACCAATTGGTTAAATTGGAAATTGAAGGAGTGTTTAGATACACATTCTTCCTTTTACACATGTTCTTTTATTTTCAGGAAGATAAGTGTCCAGTAACCCTTCAAAATCTTGACATAGAAGGGAATCCTCTTTCAGTTACTTTCTGGACCCCTTTGATCAGGAAAGAGTATGCAAATTTTACCTATGCAAAATTTTTAGACTTATTCATCCATCCATTGGTAAAAATGTTGACAAATACTGAACAACCAAGGATAAATGATGAGATGAAGAAAATTTTAAAACTATCAGAGCAGATCAAGACTGGTGATTAGTACTTGTATGAAAAGCACACTGAGATTAGAGTGTTTGGATCAAATTTGTTACCCTATAAGTTACCCAAATTTGTATCAATGAGATTTTTTTCCTTGGAGTATATTACGCAAATATTAAACTTTGATTCTATCAATTTCCTAGCAGCAATGAAGAAAACATAGTTTAAATTGAAGAATCAAGTGGGACCATTCATTTTTAATCATAGAGATGTAGAGGCAGAAGCAACTAAGCAACTACTAGAATACAGGCTTGAAGAGAGATTTCCTTGGAATTATGATGCGCAAGGGATATTAAGTAAAATTAGGGTTAAATGTAAATTGACACCCTTCATTCATGAGACAAAACCAGAGATAGAGAAATATGCAAACTAGATTGAGTGGAGAGAAAATACTTTAGTAGATGCAGTGAAGAAAAGTGATAATAGTCACACTTTACAAACTACAGATCAGCCACAAAAAGCCACTAAGAGGGTAAGAGGAGAAGAAACATATGTTTCTAAAACCACTACTGAAACTAGGTTCAAGATTAGATATAATAAAAAGCTTAAAACATATTTAGTAGGTAAAGAAGAGGTAACCATTGATGTTGATGAAACATATATCCCACACACCAACACAGATGATGTCACTATTATCAGAAATGAGCAGAATATAGAGAATAGAAATGAAGAACAGGTTAATAATGGAAATACACAGTTAATGGAGAAACAACAGAACATGGAAGCTTCATCTTCAGAAACAACTGAGGAGAAAGATTTAGATATCAAGTAAAGGTACAAAGAGATCAATTTAAAGCATGAAGAGATAAAAAATGATATCTACTCTCAATATCTGAAACAAACAACAAGTGTCCAAAATAGACTTTTGTCTGCCTTTGATTATTCAAACAAAAAACTAATCACGTCAGTATTGTAGCCTACAGTGAAAATTCCAAAGACAGTGGTAGATTATAAGAAGATTGATTTTGAAGTTCAAATAGAAAAAATTCATGCTCGTGATTAGATTGAATTTCATGGACAGAGTTCAGAGATGTTGTACTCTATTGTTACAACTAAAGCCATGAGTGTTCGAAAACTTCAGAACACTATCACAAACATGAAAGATCAAATGAAAATCGACAAATAATCCTTTTATGCTAAATATCTTAGGATTAAATCCTTGGAAGAATTAGTCTTGCGGGTTGGATATGACCCTGCAAATGTCAAAGTAGCAGAGAAGTTAGTAAAGTAGAAAAATGATTACATTGTAGCATTAAGAAAACAACTTAAAATGCCATCAAGTAAACATCCTCAAGCCAAGGAAATGATAGAAGGATAGAATGAGAAGGATGGCATCATGAATTTGATTTTTCAGTTGACAGCACAGATCAAAGAGATGGAGATACAAATGGATAAACTTGTTCAGAAAAAAGAAACTCCAAAAGTACCAGAAATTCCTACAGTTATTCCTGTAATCACTACATCTGTGCCATCAACTCTAGTGGAGGATTTGGCACCCAAAGAGACACTTGATACTGCAGTGCCAGTGACATCATCCACAATATCAGATAGAGAGTCATCCACTATAGCAGCTCACCCTATAGATGAGGCCAACAAATTAGTGAAAGCTATGGAAGAAATGTCACTTCAGACAAGTGAAATCAACATATTGAGAAAGATGGTTTATAACCTTAAAAATACAAACAATTTGGCTCAGATAAATGCCAAAACACATGATCAAAAGGCCATTGGACTAAATGAAGAATTGAAGAAGCTATAGAAGGAATTAACCTTGAAGGAACAAATCTCCTATGTGAAAAATAATTTGTGGAACAAGATCATGAAAGCCATAAATGATGTGTGGCCCTCAATTCAAGTGATTTTTTAAGAGAGAGATTTACTCAAAGCAGCATTAGAAGATATTCAGAAGACTAAAGAGGAATTAGATAACAAACCAAAATAAGCAATAGAATTGATCAAGTTCCTTAACAACAAAAACAAGCAAGAGTTAGAAGAACTTAAAATTACTGGCAGGACTGAAACTATTGCTGAGATAAGGAAAGTTATTACCAAAAAGAACCTAATGAAGCAGCTTGAGGAAAAGTGTGAGAATATGAATATCACCATAACGAGGTTTATGGTCAAATTTGAGAATTTGAGGAAAAAACGTTTGCCTAATATTTTGGTCATCAATTACAAATTAATCCCTCACGAGGACTACACTAAAAATATGAGAGGATATGCCAAGGAGGAAGTTGAAAATTCAGGTGGACAAGGCATTCCAGCAGGAAACGTATTACTCAAAAGCTTTTAGGACTTATTTTATTTGCAGCATGAAATAAGACACTTATTTGTCATTAAACCAACTTTTTCCAGGTACACAGAAGCAGATGAAAAATTTAGGAAGCTGAAGAAAATACAAATTCCAAGTGAGGAAGATTGGTAGTCATTAACATATTTACTATGAAAGATAAAAAGGCAAAAAGATAAAAGAGAAAAACAGTTTGCTGAAATTACAGTCAAAATAGATTTTTTACAACGGTAATTTTTTTTTACAGAGGTTAAAGAGTATCAGAGATTAAAAATAATCAGTGAAAGAGTATAAAATAAGAAGACCAAATTTCAAAACCAACTTGAAATATCTAAAGCCACCAAGAAGGACACCCAGGCAACTAGCTACACCTCATCCATAATCAGTTACTATTTCTTTTCGATAGATAGGACAACTTGCTGATTTGTTAAGCAACTCTCTCCATTTTGTTGTAAAGATATTTTTATTTTCCTTAAATAATTCCTAGAAGCATTCTAGGATATTTTTTAAACAATTATGTATAAATACTTTGTCTTTTTAAGTATTATTGAGGAATAAATTGCTGAATATTTCTATAGTCATTTTTTATTGGACTTGAAGGTTTTTGTGTTTCAAATCTTAAGTAGCAAACTGGATTGGATCAATCGGCATCATATTTCAAGATTCACGTGATGAGCTATTGAAGTGAAGTATTTCCTTCTTGTCATTGTTATCTTTCTTTGTTACACGCATCCGTAAATGTTTTCCAAATTTGAATGAATAAAAAGGAGTATTACTTTAGGATTTGTTAAAAGCACCTTGTCTTTACTATTTATCATTTTTATGTTTTCTGCTGATTTCCAGAGTAGGGAAGCCTTAATTTCTCCCTCTTTCATTTGACCTCTACCTATTACTTCCCTTTTTCAGGTAAAAGAATCCTTCATTTCTCTTTATCCCGATCATATCACCTCACCAAACAGCCTTCCAAGATCTTCATGGGTTATCTATGTTTCCCTGAAAACATTTGACTTATTGACCTTAATCCTAGCTCTGTCTACTTGATTTTTGACTCCTCGGCCCAATGGACAAACAAATTTCCCACTATCCATCTCTCTACGTGATTTATCCCACCAAATCAAAAAAACCAAAACCAAATTGCACCATCATAACTAGCCTAAAATTTTATAAAAAAAAACAAAGTTAAATCTTATAGAGAGAGCCCTCTCTGAACCCTAAGAAGGCTAGATCCTAGATTTTAAAATTTGGTCTGTGGTTACCTCTAGTGTTCTTAGACTTTAAACCAAAAAATCACAACTTTAGAATTACTAGAGTGATAAAACTAACATCATCAAGTCACCCTTGATCAAATCATCCGAGTTGAGTCATAATCACATTCATTGAGTCGGTCCCAAGTACCTTTGCCTCTTGTTACAGTATTCCATCCACTTTTTCCTTGCATTCCTCTTGTGTCGCCCATTTTTTCCTCCCGTCATACTATCCCCCCACCCCCTCTGGATTTGATTTAGTCATTGCCAGGTCATCCATGCTTTTTATTCTATGAAAAGCTAACTCCTTTTTCCGGTAGTTAGTATCCCCTATTCCATCATCATCTGTGTTGTTATTCCACCAGTCATGTTACTATGATCCCTCGTGCCTTAGTTGAGGATTCATCATTGCCTCCCATATGGCCAACCTCCTTCTATCGACATAAGCACATTCATTCCAGAAGACAGGTCTAGAGGGTAGTGTACCTTGGTTCCAACTTCTATTCTTGTTCGGTGCCTCAAATCAAGCAAAGGGAATAATTATTTCCTTTTGACTTTCTTGTTTCTCATCCGATCGACCTCAGCTCATTATTGCACGATTGAGATTAGTATACTTGATGTTATGGTGATACAGAATATTGTACCAGTGATTCCTGGGTGTGTGTGATATGTTTCAGACCTCATGAGGGGGTGGCTCTTCAGGTAGCCCTCCACATGTTTGGATGACCTCAAATTGTGCTACAGCCTCAGATGCAGCTCCACAGATTTGATGGGTTTGGTTTTAGCCCCTTGCAACGACCATAGCATACATGTATCATTCATATAATCCATTCATATTTTCAGAGCCATTTCATGTTCGACATGACTTCTTTGGTTGTTATTATGTCACAGATGCTCATATATTATTATATTCAGTCTTGGCTCATGTTTCTATAGGCGTAGTATATATGTGGGATCCATTATATTTTTGTCTAGCCCATTTATTCTAGCATGTCATCTACCATTCATCATGCACTTTATTCCTCAGTTTCATTTTGTTGATCCCATTATCATTCTTTGTATTTTTTCATCTCAGCAGGCATAGGTATGCCTCCCCCGCCTCATTGAGAATAGGTATTCCAACAGAAAAAGAGACTTATATCGTTTTGTAGGTCTCACCCCCTCATTTATTGTCCTCACTCACTTTGCTTAATCTATGTCTTTCTCTCTTTCTCACCCTTTCTCTGACTCCCATTTAGTTTCTAGTGGTTGTGTTCTTACAATGTACTTCAGTCATAGGATTAGCTCCTAATGCTCGCATGTTGGGGGGCAATTTGTTATCACCAAAAATTGGTCATCTAACCATTTTAACTTAGATGGATCGAAGTACACCATGTAAGACCAGTTTTACCATAGTAAAATTTCTTTCACTATAAGAAATAATTTAATAAACCATATTTTATTAAGTTATTTGTGGTTTAAACAAGAAACCCCATGAGGAATCATTAAATAAATATTTGTTTATTTTATTTTCTTCTAGGAATATTTAATTAAACCATTGTTTAAATAATATTCGTGGTCATATTTAACACAATTATGAGAAATAATTGGATAAAACATTATTTTTCTTATTTTTCTCTAGGAATAATTAATTAAGTCACTATTTAGTTATTATTCCTTGTTAAATTTGACTAAATCACCTAGGAATAATTAAACAAGTCATTATTTTTTGTTATTAATTAACCACATGCTTGAAATGATAAATTAATCATTTATTTATTTATTATTTCTAAATAAATCTATTTAACCAATTTAAATACCTTTTCTCTCTAACAAAATATAATAAAATATTCCAAGCAGTTAGATCTAGATCTTGGTTAATAATGTTTTTATTATTCGCGATTATCAAGGATAATTGAACCTTTTGCTATAAATAGTAGGGTTTTTTCATTCATTCTTCACTTTTATTCCTTTCATTGTTGCACTTTGATCATTCTCATTGTCGCTACTATTTTCTTTTGCTTCTTGAAATCCCATAGAGTTTAATACATTTTGGGTTTTTTGCACCATTGAGAGAGAGAAACTTATGGAACTGAAACATTGAGGACAAAAAAGAACCCATCCCACTGATGGGGACTAGAAAAACTCATTTCTTCCCTTCACCAAGTGTAATAATATATGAAAAAATTATTTAAAACTTCTCTTGTCTGTTGGATGCGTGGAGAAATTACTATTCCTTTTTACTATTTAACTACTTTTACTACATAGATCTAGTATTTTACAGTATTTTCTCTAACTATCGATTGTAGATCTAGAGAGTTAAGCATCCATTTCTGTTGTTAGGTTTGTTTGTCACACACAACTTAAGTAGGCTCTTTTTGTATAATTGCGTTAATAATTTACGCTAACAAATATCTTTGAAGATAATTCATATGGATAATAGAAAAGGGTCTTTCGAATTGGAGTGAATAACGAGTTGGTTTGAATGGGGGAAAGGAAAGGGTTCCAAGACGATACGCATATGTTGAAGAAATTCTTAGAATTATCAACTGTATCTACATCATCCCAATTTATATTCTTTATATCATGTGTGCTTTTAACCAAAAAAACCATGGATATGTGTAGGTCCTCTATGTTTCCATTCATACCTAAAATGGAAGATCTTTATCAGAAACTGTTGCATTGGTTGAATTTTTATATATAAATAAATATGATAGTATTGTAAAAGAGTGCATACCTATACGAGTATTCCTTTGATTGTAGGTTTTTTTCTAATATGAATTCACATAATATTTTGAATCTATGGTGCATATATAGTGACGTTAAGTGCAGTTTAGATATAATTTTTTCATTTCTCCAATTTTGATTTTCATAACATCATGAGGATGGGTTCTTGGAATCACTATATGAATATTAGGCCATTTTTTATTAAAAACACTCAATGTGAATAAAAAAGTTGAGAAGCTAAGTTAAGAGATCATGTCTATTAGCTCATTCATATACTT
This sequence comes from Pinus albicaulis, assembly GCA_034641835.2. Lineage (NCBI taxonomy): Eukaryota > Viridiplantae > Streptophyta > Pinopsida > Pinales > Pinaceae > Pinus > Pinus albicaulis. Next base: position 1,158,574,078 of record CM076570.1, on the reverse strand, counting down.
GTTCTAGAAATACCTTGTACCAAAGAGGGAGCAATTGAACCAAATACCTTGATCCAAATGGAAAATGGTATCCATCCATGGTATCTTCCCAAGGTATTATCCCATTATATTTACCCATGGTATTCTCCCATTGTATTTACCCATAGTATCAATCCAGGTTAGTTGACCATGTTATCTACCCATGGTATTATAACTCAATAAGGGTATAAATATGAGCCTCCCTTTGCAAAAGGGGAGACTAACCAACACAATGGCGATGCATCATTTTCTCTCTCATTTTTATTAAAGAATTGTGTTTTATGTTTTTATATTTTCATATTTTGTTTTGGGATGTATTTAGTTCACACATTCTTTCATCAATATTCTCCTATTTGGTTTTCTCATCTCATGCAACATTTTACGGCTCTAGATCTCAACCACTCAAGATACAGATCAGTGGTATCAGAGCCTGGTTACGACTACATGGAAATCAAGGTTTTATTAGATATTATTTATGATTCTTGAATCCTTGCCAAAATATTATTAGAGATAAATGGAGCATCTATAATAGATCTAAAAATTGTAGAAGTCCAAACGCCGTGTTATGGATATGCTCAATTTTGTTTTAAAGTAAACACTGTATATAGAAATATTCATATCTAATTCAATATGCATAACCATTGCATCTAATAATATATAGTTCTACTATTGCGACTTAAACTATTGGATCAAGATTTTTATTCCTCATCCTGGTCATTATCATTTTTTTCACCACATATATTCTAGAGCGATCTTCTCTTTGTATTAGGCACTAGAATTGGAAAAAAAAAAAAAATTCCAAGGTGTAGATATCATGATAAGCATCAGAGAATTTTAAATTCATGTTCTTGTGGGGTAACTTAGGTCGATATCACTTTCATGCATTCTCACTAGAGCGTAGATGAATTTGAAGTCTCCCAAGATGATGGATCTTGCCTCCCAATTTCCACGGAGATGTTGTGGTATGTCGAGCGCAATATAGATGGAAATATATGGGTAGGCACATGATGAAAGTTGTGCTCTTTGGTCTTAAATTTGCAAGGAAAAAAGTAATAAAGTACATAATTAAAAAAAAATTATGATGCCTGCTGCAATAGTCACTACCACACTGATGCGCTCACCAATGGAAGTATGGAGTTGCAAGAGGGAACAGGAAAATAGTCATAAAGAAGAAGCTAATTTTTTTAGATATCCATTGAGGTCTAAGATTTCCACGTGAAGGGTGGGAAGAGCATATGGAAGATAATAACCATAACAACAAGAACATCATCAAAATTAATTTTATGAGTGACAATGTTGAGTTTATTCTTGATTTTGGCTCTTAGTATACCCATTTTATTACTGATTGAATCATGCAGCTTGCAGTATGCTTTTTGTGTCTCTTGGGCACTTTTCCCCTATTGGAAATGTAAGACCTCAATCCCTCGATAATCATCTTGTTGGGGGATCCTCACATCATTCAAGATGAGGTCATCCCCTCACTGTCAGGTGGATTCTTTGTTTATGTGTGGGACTAGAGGATTCATGTTTTGAGCATTTGTTATGGTCTGCATCTTATCATCAAGATGATGGGGGGTGACATCAAGGCTATTGAATCCCATGGGTAAGAGAGAATGGAGGTCTGCACGTAGGATGGTTTGAAGCTCTATTAGGACATATTCGTTAGAGATAAGAAATGTTTGTGGATGAGCGATGGTGACGAAGTCCTGAGGTTTCTTGAGGGCTTCCTGGTTATGGAAACAAGTCTACAGAATCCCATAACCACCATTGAAAATCTCGAAAATATATTATACTAACTTCAACACCATCCATAAGTGACCCATTGAGTGCTTGGGGTGGATATGATACACCATATTGTTTTTAGTGTTTGTTGCATGATAGCTGATTGGAAACTCATGAATGGTTGGAATAGTGGATCATGCCATCTGTGCATTTTTAGGTGGTGTGAGCTCCATGGTTGTAGCAGATATTGTACAGAGAGAACTTGGAGACAAGGTTCATTGTGTTTTTGTTGAGAATGAATTATTGAGGTACAAGGAGAGAGAATGTGTTATGGTAGACATTTTGAAACACACTTACAGTTTTGTTTTCACGGATGATAATATAATGTGGTTACGAAACCCCTTCACAAGGTTATTACCATATGTTGTGCATGAAGGATTTAGTAGTTCCTCATCTAACACAATGTTAAATATGTCAACTACAATGGTGGGAGTAGTAATTATGGATCTGCCTACTACTATGAAGGTCTTTGTACTAGTCATTCATAACAATCTCATTATATTTGTTTTCTTGTTAATGGAAGCTTTAATTGACATAAGGTTTAGCATAGAAAGGGGAATAAATTCCTATGGCAATGTCATTGGAGACACATTTGGCAGAACTGGGAAAATGTTGTCACATATTTGTGTTAAAATGTTGTTAAATATATGTGTTATTATCAATACTTTTGGTATTCTTATTATCTATATGATTATCATATGATTTTTCTATATCGAACATCATCAAATTGCATGCTTGAAAAATGGTTTGGATTTCATAAATGGAATTTGTTATCACTCTGTAATTAGCAAGATTGGCAAAGTCCAACTGCAGAGGTAACATCAAATCGCTTTGGGATTCAAGGATCTAGCCCTCCTGAATCCAGAGAGGGATCTCTCTATAAATGAGTTCAGAAATGTGATCTTTAAAGACTGGAATTATGATATTAGGCTAGTTATGAAGAGCATGGGTTTGTTTTGTTTTTTTTTGGTTCGGCGAAGACATGGTGAATATGAAAGAAGTTCAAAATAAAGGGTGAAGAGCCTGCAAATGAAGGAATGTTTCAGTTGATAGCAAAGGACAAAGACAACTTTAACCCATTGGGCTATGGAGTCATAGGAGGATTTAATTGGATAGAAAATTCAAGAAGGATCCATGGAGCAAGTCATTTACATCAAAGGATCTCTTAAGGTGATTAATGGAGTGAAACAAATAGGCAGTGAAAGACTTAAACAAATGAAGAAACAAAGCACAGTCTAAGATCAAGTAAGTACTTTTAAACTAGCTTGCTTTCAACATGTACTTAAGGAGAAACATAAAAGTATTTCTGTTGATCAGGTAAGTGCTTTTAAACTAGCCTTCATTGAAGTACTTTCCATCAGAAACATTTAAAAAACAGTTCAAACAGCTTAAGATCAGGTAAGTGCTTTTAAACCAGCCTGCTTCAGCATATTCGATAAAGGAACACAGATGATAATCACAAAGAGCAATCTAGATCAGCTAAGTACTTTTAAACTATGCTGCATTGATAAAATCCAAGGATAACATAGAAAACATTCATCTCAAAGAGCTATCTAGATCAGGGAAGTACTTTTAAACTAACCTACATTAATAAACTCTTCAAAGAGGACATTCAAATGAAGAAAACATAGAAGATAAAGCTTTCAGTAAGAGTAGGGTACCGTGGAGAGTATATCCTAACTCTATGTTTGCTGCTCTTTATCAGAGAAAGTGAACAGAGTGAAAACATTAAGTAAAACGACAATTGACAGTAAGGAACACATCACCATTGACATATTTTTAGAATTCCATGAATCAACAACTTGTATTGATGTTCAAACCAGTTACAATTAGCAAGCCCGGTGGGTCTTTAAAGCTTTGAACTTCTCATATCAGCTTATGTATCTTTCAATTACATAACAGGGCATCAGTGGCTCCAGAATGACTATTACATGCGTTCAGATGTCCCGAGACCAACCTTTTGCTCATCTTCCATAGCGGTATTTATAGAAGAATGAGGCGGTGGTAAACTATGAAAAGATCTGTTTGGATCAATTAATACAGAAGATGACTCTTCGGTACTTTGAGGGCCTCGATCAAGAAATCTACAGGTGTTCATCAGCATTAATTGATGTACACTTACAATTAAGCTTAGTGGGAGCTTTTTGCCGTCCTTTGAAGCTCGGTGTCATGCTAGAGTGACTTTATTTCTGCTTACCGAGATGAAATGATCTAAATATATGCTTCTGAACTGTTCTTTAATCTTCTCAAATGGTTCTACCGACAATTAGAGACAAGAAAGCTCAATTAGTATTAATTGTTCGGCGGTCTTTGATCTCAACGAGACTGCAGGTGTCTTTGGAGCTGTAGAGGGTTCAATTAGCCTCTTCTTATAGCGGTGGGGAATTTCTCAGCTCGACAGATGTCTTCATCGTTTCCTAAAACAATTTAAGTTACTTGAGATCTGTGTTTTTGGGTCTTCAATCTCCGGTTCTGATAAATTTTGTCTTTGGCACTGATACTCTTTAATAAATGATGATTTCTACTTGTCTTCTGGTGCGCAGGGCAGTAGCGGGGTCGAATGGCATCAATGGGTCATGAAATCACTGATAAAACGTAAATCTAACACCCCTCGAATGTTTCTTTATGAACTCAGAAGATAGAGGATCGTCACCCTCAGCCTTTGTGGTTTTTTCAAAAATGGCGGAAGAATTCATTCGAAAACCTGCAAAATACAAACAATTTGTTATAAAATCCTGCGTATTTGGTTTTACTGCTTCAGCAGCGTAGGAAGAGAGCAGGACCGTTGGATGGCATCATCCAATGGTGGAGATTAACTGAGAGGAATTTTAAATAACGCGGGAGGAAGACTAAAATAGAACCGTCGATCGCGCGATGAGCAACGGTGGGGGTGATCTGGGACCGTCCGATCTGGACACGTGGACGGCCTGGATTTAATCGGAGGATCGCAATCGGCAGGTCACAACAAAGCATGCAATTGAAACATTGCGATGCGATTGAGCGCTGTCCGTCCGATCAACAGGGAGATGGACGGCCCGGATTTAATCGGAGGATCACAATCGGGGAGGGCACCAAAGGGGATGCGATTGGAACGCAGCGATGCGATTGAGCGTTGTCCTTCCAATCAACAGGGAGATGAACGGCTCGGATTTAATCGTAGGATCACAATCGGGGAGGGCAGCAAAGGGGATGCGATTGGAACGCAGCGATGCGATTGAGCGTTGTCCGTCCGATCAACAGGGAGATGGACGGCTAGGATTTGATCAGAGGATCGCAATCAGGGTGTGCAGAAGAGGGGATGCGATTGAAACTTTGCGATTGGGCGATAACCGTTCGATCTGTAGATCAGATCGACGGCGGGGAGTAAATCGGAGGGGTGGGCTGATCGGGGGAACCGATATAAAGTATGTGATTTGAAACTTGCGATTCTGCGCGGGTCGTTAGATTAGGTCTAGATCAACGGTCTAGATCCTTTGTTTTCTTGCACCGGCGGGGCCCTTATACTTCGTAAGAAACCCACAAGTTTCAATAAAAACCAAGGTTTTGAGTGGATCGGGCGGAATATATATATGATAGGCTGGCGCCCGATTGCGGGGCCACTGGGTGTATGGAGTACCATGGGCCTGGGGCTTTATATAACTAGGGCCAATCGCAATCGGAACATTCAGGCCCGGTCCTTCAATCAACCCATTTGTAACTTCTCCAACGCGATTGCGCATCGGTATTTTTGATCTACCCATTGTGAATTCTCCGATCACGATTGCGCGATCGGTCTTTTTGATCAACCCATTTTATTTAAACACGTGATTTTGGCATTTTAAAACAAACTTTGGAAAAAATGGGTTTTCAAGTTTTACAAAGAAAAACGTCCATTGGATACGATTTTCAAAGAAGCTTAGCGCCTAATTTGCGGGCTTATGGGGTAGATGAAATGATAATACGATCTTCGGTTTATGACAAAGGGGCTTATCGCAATCGGCATTTTGAAATGGCTCACAAACATGCACCCTTGAATCTTTCCGATGTGATTAGTGCTTCATGGGTTTGGCGCTTGGTTTTTATGATGAGGGCATATTGGGGAAGTGGTTTGGAAACTCAAGCCAAGGGGCTTAAACCCTTAAGAGAGAAAAGGGTTTTTTACACAGATTTTCAGTGATTTTCAAAGGTTTCTGAGGGTTTCGACAGAGTTCGAAAGAAGTTTGGAACTCTGCAAGGAAATTTTCATGAAGGAAAGGTGAGGAAAATGGACACCAAAGGAAAATGATGAAAAACATGAAGGTTAGTCTCTGAGAGGAAAAAGGGGAAAAGAAGGAGGATATTGCAGCAGTCTTCTCATGGAATTTTTAGCAGAATTTTGAGTTTCTGAGAAATAACAGTGAAAACCTTGAGACATGAGCATGACATCATCTACAGGCTTCAAGAGATAACATTTTGGCCAGGAAAGTGTTTCTTGAAGGCTGAAAACATGTTTTGGCCGCCTTTTGATAGACCAAAATTTACAGGTGGCCAACAGTGGCTCCAATTGGGGATGGTGCCTTCTTGAAGGCATCAAGAACTTCAGAACTGCATTCTCTGGGAGGCTGACCAATGCCTCGTTCTTTGGGCTGCTGTCTTTGCTGAAATGATCTTATTCTAGATGAAAACAAAAGTTAGCAGCATTGAAAAACGATGAATCTTCATCAACCCAAGCTTTCTACCTACCCAATCCTACTGATCTAACATTTTTTCTTCATTTAGAGTGCACTTGGACTGGCAAACTCTTTTTCAACATTTTATTCTTTTGAAAACAGGAAATCTAATCTAATTCTACCCCTTATTTATCCCTGAACTCAGATTAAACAGTTGAGCTCAGATGTTTCTCTACCTAATCTACTGTCTGTTGGGATTAAACTGTCCAACAGATTTCATTCTCTAGATTCTAAGACAGAAATTCAAAAACAGTCAAGTCAAGATTGAACTGTTTGACTTTCTGTGATCTATGGCATAAAAACAAGTTGCACATAGACTATTATTTGCAGAAAATTGAAATAAAAAATTGAAGGTTTGAAATATGAAATTTTTTTGAAGCATCCTTCTTCTTATTTGTGGCTCGAGTTTTGAGCTTGTTAGAGCCACTTGCTTTCCTTGATTTCAGCTCTGTTTCGAATTTGTTTGAGCTGTTATTTCTTTCTTTCTGGTTCAGATTTTGAGTTGATTAGAACCAGATTTACAACTTTATGACTCAGAAAAATAAAACAGATTTGAGTCATCTCTTGCTTGGAAACTTTAGGTTCAGGTTTTGGGCTTGTTTGAACCTTTCTTTTCTAGCCTAATCTATCTACTAATAAGCCAAGTTTAAACGGTTTGGAAAATCTAATTCACTATCCTATCAGCAGAAAAATTTAAAGCTAATTAGTCAAGATTAAACAGTTTGACTAACTAGAAGCGTGTTTTTTGAGGAGTGGCATTTGAGCTTGCACACTTTCAGATTTATTTCTCTTTTTTGGCATGGGGCTTTGCCTTTTCTTTTTTTTTCTTTTTTTGCCCTCTTTTCTATCTTTTATTGTTTTTGTATTTTTTTTTTATGTTTTTATGAAACTAACGAAGCAATGATATTTACAATGGAAATGAAACTTGAAAATTGAACTCAGCAGTAGTAATTCTTAAGGACCCTGCCATTGACAGGACCCCCAAACAAATCTGTGCCATCTAACTCTTGCAGAAAAAAGGCATTTGGACCAATGGTGGACTGAATGATATAAGGGCCTTGCCACAAACTGTCAAATTTGCCATGTTTACCTTTTTCCTCTCTTCTAGAATCCCATTTGAGTACCTTATCTCCAATGTTGAAGTCACAAGCCTTAGCTCTCTTGTCAAACAACTTGTTGATGTTTTCTTGCGCTTTTTGAGCTCTGTTGTAAACTTCTTCCCTCGTCTACTGGAGATGTATTGTCTCATTAATCCTTCTTATCATACTGTCTTCTTCTGACTGAATTTCTTGGACTAATTTTATTACTGGTACACCCAGGATGGTAGGAAACACTGCATCTGCTCCATAAACAAGTTGGTAGGGGGAGGTTCCAATGGATTTCTTTGTGGTCAACCTATCTGCCCACAATGCATGCACCAGCTTGTTATGCCATGACTTTTTATTCTCTTCAAGTAGCTTCTTGATGATGGTCACCAAGATTTTATTCGATGATTCAGCTAGCCCATTACCTTGAGGGTAATAAGCAGTAGAATGACCCAATGTAATCTGATACTTGTGAAAAAAACCAATCATCTTTTTGGAATAAAAAGCAGCAGCATTATCAGTAATGATTTTCCTAGGGCATCCAAATCTAGAGAGGATATGGTCTTCAAGAAATTTTATAATGACAGAATCTGTGGCATTCCTGGTAGGGATGGCCTCTATCCACTTTGTGAAGTAGTCAGTGGCTGTAAGAATCCATTTATGTTGGGCAGATGAAGCAGGATGGATTTCTCCTATGAAATCTAGGCCCCATTGTTGAAAAGGAGCTTCAACAATGATAGTTTTTAATGGTAAGGGAAGGAGTTTTCTTTTGCCCTCAAAAATTTGGCACTTGTGATAGGCAACTATCATTTTATGGACATCTTGGAAGAGGGTGGGCCAATAATAGCCAGCTCTAAGGATTTTGTTGGCTGTGGTTTTCCAGTAGAGATGACCTCCACACTCTCCTTCATGGAATTCATGCTTGATCTTCTCTGCATCAACTTCAGGCAAAAATTTTAGCAATAAACCATTAGTATTTTTCCAGTATAAACATTCATTCAAAATGCAATAATTCTTAGCTTTCAACTTTAAAAACCTTGCCTTAGTTTTTGATAAATCAGGAGGAGCATTAAGATTTGTAATTACATATAAGATGTTGGCATACCAAGGTGAGTTTTGGAACTGCTCTTCCATAGTGGGAGGGGGTTATTCTTCCTGCTCATCCAAGGCATCTATCATGTTAATGTCTAGGGCTTGTAGATTAGATTCAGCCATTAATTGAGCCAAGCCCTGACCTTTGATGAGTTTGGTGGGTTTGATCTCCAAATCATATTCTAATATTACAGCTATCCATTTTCCTCTCTTTCCATCAGGGTCTTGTGACAAGATGTCTTTTACCACAATGTTGGGTACATAGGAAATGGTGTGGGAATAAAGAATATACACCCTGAAGTCCTTTAAGGCCTTTACCAAAGCATAGGCCTGTTTTTCCATTATGTTATATTTCAAGGGTGCATCCCTTAAAGCCTTACTGAAAAAAGCAATAGGCTGTTCCTGTCCTTCTGAGTTTTTTTGCGACAGAACTGCAGCTATTTTATGTTCTGAGGCAAAGGAAAAAATAAGAAAATCTTTTGAAAAGTCTGGGCTAATCAAGACTGGTGCTTGGGTGAGTGCATGTTTTACTAATTCAAAGGATTTTCTGGCCTCTACAGTCCATTTCACTCCTACTTCCTTTTTGAGCATATTATTCATGTTTCTAAGGAGCTCTGCTAAGTTGGGAATAAACCTCCTTAAGAAGTTAATATTTCAAATAAAGGACTGCAATTATTTTATGTTCCTAAGGTGGCTAATCTGTAGTATTCCCTCAACTCTTTTTGGATCTATTTTAATCCCCTTTTCTGATATAATGTGGCCAAGGAGTTTACCCTCTTGCAAGCAAACACTGTCTTTTTGGGATTTAAAGATAGCCCAAATCTCCTGCATTTCTCAAAGACCTTTCTTAGATGTTTAGGGTGCTCTTCATTGGTTTTGGAATAAACTGTTATATCATCAAGGTAAATTACAATGAAGTGTCCTATTTCCTCTTAAAATGCAATGTCCATGGCCCTTTGAAAAGTGGCCCCAACATTCATTAGTCCAAAAGGCATTTTCACATACATGAAGGTGCCCCAAGGAGTGGTAAAGGCTGTCTTGAGTTGATCTTCTGGGAGTACTAAAAGTTGGTTATATCCCGAGAAACCATCTAACAGATAAATCCTCTTTGAACCAACTACCTTTTTTAGGATGTGCTCCATTTTGGGTAAAGGGTAATTGTCTTTTAGGGAAGCTCTGTTAAGGTTTCTGAAATCAATGCACAGCCTGATTTCTCCTGTCTTTTTCCTCACAGCTACAAGGTTAGAAACCCAATCTGAAAACCTTACAAGCACAATGATTCAGCACAATGATTCCTGCCTCGTACATTTTCTTAATTTCCTTTTCGACTAGAGGCAGTTGTATTGGGTTAATTCGACGCAGTTTCTGCTTAAAAGGTTTTTGTTTTTCTCTCAAAGGGATCTTGTGATGGATGATTTCTGTATCGTAAGCCTTTAAATCTTCATAGCTCCAGGCAAACACATCAGCAAACTCTTTAAACAAGTCAATGTATTTCTTTTTCATGTCTGGTGGCAAGGACCTAGCTAATTTAATCATTTTAGGTTGATCCTTTGTGCCTATGTTGCATTCTTCAACCTCAGACTCTGTATATTCTACTGCATGTTTCTTAGCCACGTCATTAAAATCAAACAGGTCTTCTAACGGTGCTAGCCCCCTGGGTATGTTCTTGTCTCTCGGTGTTAATACCTCAATGTCTTCGTTTTCTGAGTCTTCATACTCTTCAGCATGAGTTTCAAGTTTTTGAGTTAACATGTTGATATCTGTAGGACTAGATGGTTGTTCTTGTTCAGGGGGTTCTTCGTTTAGACAGTTTTCATCGGATGTAGAATCTGAATTGGATGATTCAAAATCATTCTTACCGAGAAAGAAATCTTCTATCTGTTTATCATTCTCAAAGACCTGCCAATATTTTTGATTATCGGGTATGGCTGGCCTAAATTTTACCTGAACGGTGTTGTCCTCATTTTCATATGGTGCTAAGCACGTTCTAGCTGTAAAAGCTAAATTGTGAGCGGAAATATTCTGTTTTCTTGGGACAAAAATCAATTTTGGATCCTCGAAAATGTTTAAAAGGTCCAGGACGTCATTTCGGTAGGCTCTAAGTTTGGGATGATTAGCAGTGTATTCCCCATTAACTTGCCTAATGATTAATTCTGAATCACCATATACGTGGATTCTTTTTGCTCCTAGCTTTTCTAATAGATGCAAGCCCAGAATGAGAGCTTCATACTCGGCAATGTTATTAGAACATCAGAAATTCAATTTGCATGAAACACTTTCTGTATGGCCATTTTCAGTGATTGTTAACCAAACACCGGCGCCAGCACTATTCTTAGTACATGACCCATCGAAGAACATGGTCCATAGAGGATTATTTTTGGTTTCACCTTGGTTGGTAATCTCGCTAACTAACATGCTATCTGATTGGGGTGGTATGTCAGCACTTAGTCGAATTTGTGTCTCATTTTCAAGTTCCTCGCCGTATTGAAGGTTGTTTTCCTGAGTTTCAAGTTTCGAGAGCCGTGGGCACATGACTTGTGGGTCGAGACTTTCATTTGTTTCGTTAATATCTTCAAATGCATCAATCTGTTTTGATACTTGTGAGTTAGGTGTTTCTTGAGCTTCATCGGCAATTAATCCTGTTGTAGTGACTTGCTCGCCAACTGTTTCAGCGTCATGTTATGTTTTAAGGTCAACAAGTTGTTGTACTGGGCCTCATTCCTCAGGAATTTTATGGAGATGAACTCGATGGGGCGTTTTTTGTTGGCCATATTGGCCATATTCATTTTGGTTTGTCATTTCAATGCATTGTTCGAAAGTTTCCCTTTCGTTTTCATCCATGTCTAGAACTGCATTCATTTCTAGATTTGGGGCCTCTAACAGGTTATCTGCGTTACTGTCTTCTGGTTCTGACTTATTCAAAGGTTCATCATGGTAAAGGATAAAAGAGTTCAGGTCAGTATGGACAGAGTAGATGGGACAGTTTTCACGTTTTTCTGGGCTACTGACCATGAATTTCATATGTGCCTCTCTGTATAGTCTTCTAGGCTGGTTAAAAACAGGGATAGTGGCATATGTCCCGTCCATCTGCATTGTACCTTGCAGCTTGGCACCCCATGATCTAAACAACAACATGCCATACTTAGGAGGGACATCGGCCACCACTACATCCATAACTAGGCACTTGGCTAGGATTTGAGTCAAATTCACACATAGGTCCTTAATTAGGCCAAGACATTTGACCCTGCTTGAATCAAAGGAATATAAATCCTTGTAAGTTCTGGTTATTTCTAGTCCTAGCCTTTCCATTATCACCTTTGGCATAAGATTATGTGAGGCTCCAGAATCATGCATAGCATTGTGTAGAATTTTGTCATGAACATTCAGACTGACGTAGAATGGAGTTACTATCCCTTCTTGAAATTTCCCTTCAACTTTAGGACCAAAAATGAGCTCTGGTTGGTCATCATTATAATTTATTGTGTCATTCTGGTCCTCTATGTTTAAAGCCTTCAGAATTTGGGTCCTGTACACATTATGGGAAGCTAACTCAGTAAGGGGAACAGAGATTTTAATCTTTGAAAGTTCTTGTTCTAGGCTGAAAGGAATTTGGTTTTTTGAAGAACTTTCCTCAGCCTTACTAGCTGCTAGTCTTTCAGCAACATCACCTTGCTGATTTGTTCTATTTACATTTGATAAAATGGTTTTGACAGGAGTACTAACTGAAGTGTTAGTACTGCTAAGATCTGCATCCTGCTTTTCAAAATTTGGATTGCCTTTCTCTTTACCTTTACCAGAATCAAAAGCCATTGTTTTATCCTTTTGATTGACATTTTTACATTTGGTTGTGGTGCTATTTTGTGAAGATTTATCAAAGGTTTTAGTGTTGGGAGTTTTTTGACTGGCTTTGCTTCTAAGGTCATATTCTCTGTGAGGCTCTATGATGATATTTTCCATATCTTGATAACAATGTCGATCATCATCCCTGTTGTCATCATAAGGTGTGTATAGACCTCGTTTCTTTTCATAATGAATCTCAAAGCCATCGTTATCTACCCCTATCATGTTGATATCATTTTCCTCTGCTATCTCACCTGTTTCCTCTGTCTCACTTATATAGTTTTGATGAAAGGGAGGAATGATCTACTGATCATCTTCTCTAGGTCTATTTGGAAGTTGGTTTCTTCTTAAATTTTGATTCTGGTTCTGGTTTCTATTCTAAGAAGCAGTTTGGTTTAGGCTTGCTTGTGTTCTATTAATTATGCTCATATCTTTCATCATCTCTTCCATCATTCTTTCCATCTTTGAGTTTGAAGTGGAAGGTGTGGATTCCTCTCTAAAAGATACTCTCTTTTCAGCTTTCATTCTTGCTCTCTTCTCTATTAGATTGACTTCGACAGAAAGAGAACCCCTTTGCATATCTTCAAGAGTTGCAAAGTCTCTCTCTCTCTCTCTTAGCGAATAGGTCATGTCAGAGTCAAAACCTTCAGGAAATTTGTTCAAAGCTGAGCCTTGTGGAGGTTTTAGTTCTAGGGGAAGTGCATTATAGATACTGTTAAATCTAGTACAATAAGCCTGTACACTTTCCCTTGGGTTCCTGTGGAGATTGTTGTAGTCAGCCAAGATTTGGAGAGGATTCTTCCTCACTTCCCATTTGTTTAAGAAAGATTGATGGAAACCTTGAAGGTCATTAATACTATGAGGGGCTAAGCCTTTGAACCATTTTCTTACTTCTCCTCCCAAACTTTGAGCAAATAATCTCATTTTGACAGAATCATCAGCAATCTCATTTCTGTCAAAGTAGTCATTCATCTTATCCACATGTTGTGATGCATTAGTGGCACCACTATCATCATACAATGGAATTTTGGACAGATAGTCCTGTGGCAGATTGACTAAAGGTACAGGAAGAACTAAGGGGGCATACCATGCAGCCATGGCAGGAGGTGGAGGTGGATTAACAAGAGTGAAAGTGGGTTGGAGGGGAGTGGTTGGAACAGTGGATAAGGGGTGAGCAGAAATGGATGGACCAGGGATAGATTGCTGAGCGGATCTTGGATGAGAGACACCTAGATTGTGGAGGAAGTGTAAATTAGGTGGTGTAGTCTCTCTACTACCAATATGTGTACTTGTCTGAGGAGACGAAGGCGAAGACTCAGAATCTGACTGATCTAAATCACCAAGAGACCTAGTTCTAAAAGGATTTACTAAGTCTTCTTGTGATTGTTGTAGAGCTGAAAGATTTTCTGGGACAGAATTAGCTCTCAAGGGTGATCTAAAAACAGTTGATAATTTAATCCTAGGAGACTTCCAAAGGATTCTTTCTGGGTCATCAACTATTTCAGGTGGATCCGGGTCAGGATGGGCTCTAGTGTGAATCTTTCTAGGAGCCACTATGCTGTAATTTTTTAGACCCAAATAACAAGAAAAGTTCAACTGTGTATGAGCACCAGAGTGTTCATTCAATTTGCTTACACAAATTTTCAACTTGCCACCTTCTCCCCACCTAGCTCAAGGATAGTGGCATAGTAATGAGGTCTTTCCTCTTTCCTGGAGTCTTAAGGTTCTGCTTTAGGATCAGAGGTCACAAGGAAGTTTTTAGCTCCTTTTCAGAGGTAAGAGGTGTTATGGTCCACTACCATGTTTATTAAATACCAATCTGAAATATTTTTGGGTTTTTCTAAGTTATTTTTCAGTTAGCAAGGGATATCTGGTATCTTATGATTGTCTTCTAATCGAAGAAATACTCAGAGCTCCCCAGTGGAGTCGCCATTATGTTATCACTTTGTAATTAGCAAGATTGGCAAAGTCCAACTGCAGAGGTAACATCAAACCGCTTTGGGATTCAAGGATCTAGCCCTCCTGAATCCAGAGAGGGATCTCTTTATAAATGAGTTCAGAGATGTGATCTTTAAAGACTGGAATTATGATATTAGGCTAGTTATGAAGAGCATGGGTTTGTTTTGTTTGTTTTTGGTTCGGCGAAGACATGGTGAAGATGAAAGTAGTTCAAAATAAAGGGTGAAGAGCCTGCAAATGAAGGAATGTTTCAGTTGATAGCAAAGGACAAAGACAACTTTAACCCATTGGGCTATGGAGTCATAGGAGGATTTAATTGGATAGCAAATTCAAGAAGGATCCATGGAGCAAGTCATTTACATCAAAGGATCTCTTAAGGTGATTAATGGAGTGAAACAAATAGGAGTGAAAGACTTAAACAAATGAAAAAACAAAGCACAGTCTAAGATCAAGTAAGTACTTTTAAACTAGCTTGCTTTCAACATGTACTTAAGGAGAAACATAAAAGTATTTATGTTGATCAGGTAAGTGCTTTTAAACTAGCCTGCATTGAAGTACTTTCCATCAGAAACATTTAAAAACAGTTCAAACAGCTTAAGATCAGGTAAGTGCTTTTAAACCAGCCTGCTTCAGCATATTCGATAAGGGAACACAGATGATAATCGCAAAGAGCAATCTAGATCAGCTAAGTACTTTTAAACTACGCTGCATTGATAAACTCCAAGGATAACATAGAAAAAATTCATCTCAAAGAGCTATCTAGATCAGGGAAGTACTTTTAAACTAACCTGCATTAATAAACTCTTCAAAGAGGACATTCAAATAAAGAAAACATAGAAGATAAAGCTTTCAGTAAGAGTAGGGTACCGTGGAGAGTATATCCTAACTCTATGTTTGCTGCTCTTTATCAGAGAAAGTGAACAGAGTGAAAACATTAAGTAAAACGACAATTGACAGTAAGGAACACATCACCATTGACATAGTTTCATAATTCCATGAATCAGCAGCTTGTATTGATATTCAAACCAGTTACAATCAGCAAGCCCGGTGGGTCTCTACAGCTTTGAACTTCTCATATCAGCTTATGTATCTTTCAATTACAGAACAGGGCATCAGTGGCTTTAGAATGACTATTACATGCGTTCAGATGTCCCGAGACCAACCTTTTGCTCATCTTCTACAGAGGTATTTATAAAAGAATGAGGCGGTGGTAAACTATGAAAAGATCTGTTTGGATCAATTAATACAGAAGATGACTCTTCGGTACTTTGAGGGCCTCGATCAAGAAATCTACAGGTGTTCATCAGCATTAATTGATGTACACTTACAATTAAGCTCAGTGGGAGCTTTTTGCCGTCCTTTGAAACTCGGTGTCATGCTGGAGTGACTTTATTTCTGCTTCCCAAGATGAAATTATCTAAATATCTACTTCTGAACTGTTCTTTAATCTTCTCGAATGGTTCTGCCGACAATTAGAGACAAGATAGCTCAATTAGTATTAATTTTTCGGCGGTCTTTGATCTCAACGAGACTGCAGGTGTCTTTGGAGCTGTAGAGGGTTCAATTAGCCTCTTCTTATAGCGGTGGGGAATTTCTCAGCTCGACAGATGTCTTCATCGTTTCCTAAAACACTTTAAGTTACTTGAGATCTGTGTTTTTGGGTCTTCAATCTCCGGTTCTGATAAATTTTTTCTTTGGCACTGATACTCTTTAATAAATGGTGATTTCTGCTTGTCTTATGGTGCACAGGGCAGTAGCGGGGTCGAATGGCATCAATGGGTCATGAAATCAATGATAAAACGTAAATCTAACACCCCTCGAATGATTCTTTATGAACTCAGAAGACAGAGGATCGTCACCCTCGGCCTTTGTGGTTTTTTCAAAAATGGCAGAAGAATTCATTCGAAAACCTGCAAAATACAAACAATTTGTTATAAAATCCTGTGTATTTGGTTTTACTACTTCAGTGGCGTAGGAAGAGAGCAGGACCGTTGGATGGCATCATCCAACGGTGGAGATTAACTGAGAGGAATTTTAAATGACATGGGAGGAAGAATAAAACAGAACCGTCGATCGCGCGATGAGCAACGGTGGGGGTGATCTGGGACCGTCCGATCTGGACACGTGGATGGCTCGGATTTAATTGGAGGATCGCAATCGGCAGGTCACAACAAAGCATGTGATTGAAACATTGCGATGCGATTGAGCGTTGTCCGTCCGATGAACAGGGAGATGGACGGCCCGGATTTAATCGGAGGATCGCAATCGGGGAGGGCAGAAAAGGGGATGCGATTGGAACGCAGCGATGCGATTGAGCGCTGTTCGTCCGATCAACAGGGAGATGGACGGCCCGGATTTAATCGGAGGATGGCAATCAGGGAGCGCAGCAAAGGGGATGCGATTGGAATGCAGCAATGAGATTGAGCACTGTCCGTCTGATCAACAGGGGGATGGACGGCTAGGATTTGATCAGAGGATCGCAATCGGGGTGCGCGGAAGAGGGGATGCAATTGAAACTTTGCGATTGGGCGATAACCATTCGATCTGCAGATCAGGTCGACAGCGGGGAGTAAATCGGAGGGGTGGGCTGATCGGGGGAACGGATATAAAGTATGCGATTTGAAACTTGCGATTCTGTGCGGGTCGTTAGATTGGGTCTAGATCAACGGTCTAGATCCTTTGTTTTCTTGCATCGGCGGGGCCCTTGTACTTCGTAAGAAACCCACAGGTTTCAATAAAAACCAAGGTTTTGAGTGGATCGGGTGGAATATATATATGATAGGTTTGCGCCCGATTGCGGGGCCACTGGGTGTATGGAGTACCATGGGCCCAGGGCTTTATATAACTAGGGCCAGTCGCAATCGGAACATTCAGGCCCGGTCCTTCAATCAACCCATTTGTAACTTCTCCGACGCGATTGTGCATCGGTCTTTTTGATCTACCCATTGTGAATTCTCCGATCGCGATTGCGCGATCGGTCTTTTTGATCAACCCATTTTATTTAAACACGTGACTTTGGCATTTTAAAACAAACTTTGGAAAAAATGGGTTTTCAATTTTTACAAAGAAAAACGTCCATCGGATACGATTTTCAAAGAAGCTTAGCGCCCGATTGCGGGCTTATGGGGTAGATGAAATGATAATACGATCTTCGGTTTATGACAAAGGGGCTGATCGCAATTGGCATTTTGAAATGGCTCACAAACATGCACCCTTGAATCTTTCCAATGCGATTAGTGCTTCATGGGTTTGGCACTTGGTTTTTATGATGAGGACGTATTGGGGAAGTGGTTTGGAAACTCAAGCCAAGGGGCTTAAACCCTTAAGAGAGAAAAGGGTTTTTTACACAGATTTTCAGTGATTTTCAAAGGTTTTTGAGGGTTTTGACAGAGTTCGAAAGAAGTTTGGAACTCTGCAAGGCAATTTTCATGAAGGAAAGGTGAGGAAAATGGACAATAAAGGAAAATGATGAAAAACATGAAGGTTAGTCTCTGAGAGGAAAAAGGGGAAAAGAAGGAGGATATTGCAGCAGTCTTCTCATGGAATTTTTAGCAGAATTTTGAGTTTCTGAGAAATAACAGTGAAAACCTTGAGACATGAGCATGAGATCATCTACAAGCTTCAAGAGATAACATTTTGGCCAGGAAAGTGTTTCTTGAAGGCTGAAAACATGTTTTGGCCGCCTTTTGATAAACCAAAATTTACAGGTGGCCAACAGAATGGACATGTTTCGATTGTGTTTCTCACCATAGAATTAATTTTGGCTCCGTTGGTGTCTTTCAAGGGATTGGATTATTTGAAATTTAATTCTACATTATTAGTTTCACTCATTGTTTTATTTGTTGTGATCACTCTTGGTATCACAACTGTAAATATTTTTAGTTGCGTCGTCCAAACACTTATTGTGGATCATAATTTTTTCTTCACAATGGTACTAGTTATTGTAACTTCTTATATTTATCATTACAATGAGGTTGAGGACCCTTTTGAAATGTAACCCATTGTTCACATATCATTGTCACTCTAGATGATGTCTTGGCCAAATTTAACACCAACTTGGGAGTTCCTTACAGTGTTGTGTTGAATGACATTGTTCATATGACCTATGTTATACATTTTATTCTAGTCTTTCTTCATTTTTTCCCTTGGATGTTGGAGAAAAAAAATAATATTTTTTTATCTCATCCTAGACTCAAGAGCATCAGAATTAGGAGTGGACTGAATTTGAACTTATATGGTTGAGATGGATTACCTAGAGAACATGTTCTATTTAAGAAAGGAAGAAGCATGTGGATTTCTTGATAGATTTATTGCAATATGTATTGTGAGAATCTACAAAGATAGGCCACCAAATTTCTACGAGTCATATTGGCAGGAAAACTATTTCATCATGATTATGGTTCAACCACATAAAACCCTTGCTACTAAATTCCATTTGCTAGGTTGCACACTATCAACAACATAGTTGGCCAAAATCATTACACAGTATCTCTATCCTCATATCTTCATTCACTATGCTTATGGGTCAACCACACATAAAGCCAAAGTTATGGGTCAGCCACGCAAAACCGTTATCTTTAACAACACTTGGTTTCATATCATCCTCAAACCCATGGTTATGTGTCCAGAACACAAAGCCTTCTTTTTCATTGGATCATACTCACCAAAAGCTTTTCAAGAGAGAACTTAGTGCAATGGAGACCAATACTTCCTAAAGGGGAAGGAGTGATCCGAATCCAAAATGCTATCCATCCATGGTATCTGCCCAAGGTCTTTTCCCATGGTATTTACCCATGGAATTATAACTCAATAATGGTATAAATAATGATCATCCCTTTGTAAAATGGGATACTGATAGACACAATGGAGATGCAACTTCATTTTCTCTCTCATTTTTAATAAAGAATTGTGTTTTATGTTTATCTCTCTCTTTTTTTTGGGATGTATTTAGCTCACACATTCTTTCATAAATGTTTTCTTGTTGAGTTCTCTCCTCTCCTGCAATATTTTTTGGTTCTGGATCTTAACCCCCAAGATCTATATCATAACTTCATCTCATATAATATTATCTAGTAATTCGTCTAGTCAGATGCTGAGATCATGGATAAATGTTGGGATGTAGTCTACAAATTTTTTCTTTACAAAAATGGAGGTTGTTTCCTAATTGATATGCCACATCATCATATTGTATAGGTAGTAGTGAAAAATTGGGTGATTTTCAAACCTATTTTCTTGGTACCGTATGAATTGAAGTGTGTATTCATACATTTTAACTTATTTCATTCTAAGTTGATTAGAATTTCAAATTTGATGGGAAAGAGTATGGTGAAATCCATAGAAAAGAAATTAGTGGGGAAAGTTGGTAAAGACACAACTGCATTCTGGTTTATGCAAAAATCTTTATAGTAGGGGTCATTCAATAGCTTTTATTCAAATTTTGTGAAAACACGATGTCTACTTAAGATGCAAATGCAAGCTCAATGGTGAAATATATAATGGATAACCAACAAGATGTCTAATTCATGAACATTTCGAGGAAATATTTTGTTATTGTTGTAATTTCTTGTGGGAAGCTTATTATGCACTCCCTATATTTATATTTTCCACCACATACATGTATTACTTGCAGTATCAGGTTGACTTTAAATATGAAAATTTATTCAATTTTTCTAAGAAAAGGTAGAACAAGTGGTTAACGAATAGGGTCCATGTTGTGTGACAATGAGAAGCAATGGTCATCTATTTCAGACATTCATCTAGAGAAATAATACATGTTTTTGGAGATGTGGAGATGGATTTTGTTATGAAACCAGGTCTAAAAATAGAAGAAAAGAGAGATCAATGCCTCAGAAATAAGCCACTTAGAGTGGGAAACCTCCTTTACATTACACAAATTAAAAATTCCTGGATGATACAAATGAAAAAGCCTCCTTATATATATACAAGTCCATGGGGTCACAATATAATCCTAACCAACCTAAAAACAATAATGTAAAGGCACAATAATAACAATATTGGGGTTACAGGGGTACAACATAAAAATAAGGGGGCTACACTAACAACAATAAGGGACTACACTAGTAATATAGGGACCTAACATTCCCATCTATTTCAAAAAGGTGTTGTCCTAAATTCTTGAGTAGCTCTGGGTGCTTTTGTATAAAATTCTCATCCTCCCATGTAGAATCTTCAATGGGCGAGTTATTCCACTTGATGAAATACTCTAAAATTGATCGATTTCGTAGCTATCGAGTTCTTGTTTCTGTGACTTCTTCAGGTTCCAATATGATTTTTCATTCTTCTTCAAGTTCTGGAAATATTGTTTCAACTGGAATTTTTTCACCTATAACCTTCTTTAATAATGAAACATTGAAAACCGGATGCACTCGCGAAGAAGCAAGAAGCTCCAATTTGTATTCCATAGTACCAATCTTTTGCAACATCTTGTAACAACCATAGTGCTTTGGTGATAATTTATTATCCTTCTTATCTTGCTTGAGGGACATTTGTTTGTATGGTTGTAGCTGTAAAAATACCCAGTCTTCCACATCAAAACTTCTCTCGCTCAGATGTTCATTCGATTTTGTGCCAAATTTAGGTTATCCTATAAGAGTTGCAAAAATTATTTTTGACGCTCAATGTGATATTCCACTTCTTGAACCTTAGAATTTTCTCTTCAATATGATGTGATGGACGATGGATGATATCCATAAAGTGCCATAAATGGGGTAATTTTTGCTATAGTATGGAAGGAAGTACTATACTACCATTCAACGAGAGGTGACCACTTGACCCATTGTGTTTCTTTATTAGATACAAAACAACGAATATATCCTTCCAAACATTTATTCACTATCTCAGTTTAACCATCAGATTGAGGATGATAAGATGAGATATGAGCTAAATGAGTACCCAAACAAGAAAACAATTCCATCCAAAAATTTGCAATAAAAATGGGATCACTGTCGCTTACAATAATCTTTCGGTATCCATGTAGCTTTTGAATTATTTCCATAAATGTAGTAGCAAATGTACTTGATTTACATGGATGAGATAACACACAAAAGTGTGCATACTAGGTAAGTCTATCAACTACCACCTTGATGACACTCTTTCCTTCGGACTTAGGTAAACCTGTGATAAAATCCATTGAAATCTCCTCCCAACATTGACTTGGAATGGATAAAGATTGTAGAAAACCTGGGGTCCTAATTATCTCAACATTATTTTTTTGGCAAACCAAAAATTCCGCCAGAAATTTTTGAATATCAGATTTAAGGCCATCCCAAAAATATTGTTTCTTCACCCTCTCGTAAGTTTTTAAAAATCATGAGTGTCCTCCTAAAGGATAAGTGTCGAATTCCAAAATAACATTTTGTTTTAGTTGGGAATTATCACAAAGATATAACCAATCTTTGTACCATAAGCAATCATTTATCCAACTAAATGTATCATATGCACTAGGATCTTCCCACAAATTTTGAATGAGTGTCCACACTTCTTCATCCTTCTTCTATTCATTCCTTGATTCAGTTATCCAATCTGGTTTGATTATAGAAATGGCACGAAGAAATACTTCCACCTCTTCACTATTTCTTAAGGGTGCATCTACAACAACATTTAGCTTCCCTTTTTTGTAGACGATTTCAAAGTCATAACCCTACATCTTTGTGACAAAATTTTGTTTCTCTTTTGAAGATATTATTTTTTCCAAAAGGTGTTTAATACTATAATGATCGATTTTTACCATGATGTGTCTTCCCATTAGGTAAGGTCGCCATTTCTTTAGTGCATGTAGTATTGCCAACATTTCCTTCTCATAAATATCTTTCTGTAAATACTTTCCTTCGATTGGACAACTTTAAAAAGAAATGGGCCTTCCTTCTTGCATTAAAACATCATCAAATCCATTTCCTGAGGCATCACATTCCACAATAAATGTTTTTGTGAAGTCTGGCATAGCTAAGGCCGGTGCTAGGCACATTTCCTCTTTAAGATGTTCAAAGGCCTTGGTTTCTTCAGGAGTCCATAAAAATATATCTATCTTCAATAATGTTGTTAGAGGTGCTAAAATTCCCCCATAATTCATAACAACTTTGTGATAATACCCTGTTAACCCGTGAAATCCTTGCAACTTATTTATGGTTGTGGGGACATTCCATTCCTTAATGGCTTTAATTTTTTTACGGTTTACCTTAACACCCTCGTGAGATACAATATGACCCAGATATTCCACCTCTTGTACTCCAAATAAACATTTGTATTCCTTTCCATATAATTATTTCTCCTCCAATAGTTTGAGAACCCTGTCAACATGTTGAACATGATCCTTTAAAGACCCGTTGTAGATTAGTATATCATCAGAAAATACTAGCACAAATTTTCTAAGGAAGGGTTTGAAAATGGAATTCATAAACCATTGAAATGTACAAGGCGCATTGGTAAGGCCAAACGGAATTACCAAAAATTCAAAATCACCCTCATGAGTTCGAAATGTTGTTTTTGGAATATTTTCAGTCTCCATTATAATTTGATGATATCCTGAACGAAGATCTAACTTGGTAAAATAAATTTCTCCATGTAATTCATCCAATAATTCATCAATCATGGGAATGGGAAATTTATATTTAATAATGAGCTTATTGAGCTCCCTATAATTTGGACACATGCGCCAGGATCCATCCTTCTTGTGCACCAATACTACTGGAGCAGAGAAATAAATTTGACTAGGTTGAATTATACCATCCTCTAACATTTTTGTAATCATAAATTCAATTTCGCTATTTTGGACATAAGGATATCTATAAGGCCGGAAGTTTGGAGGAACACTTCCTGGAATCAAATGAATAGCATGACCATGATCACGAATAGGTGGGAGTCCTTTGGGAGTTTCAAACACCTTGAAATGATTGTCCAAGACTTTTTGGAAATGTTGAGAAATAGATGAATTTGATGTTGGAACTTCTAGTGAGCATCATTGTGTAATTACATCTCATTGTTATTTCTTGATATGATTTTTCATGACATTAGAGATTATTATCTTTCCCCGATTCCCTGCAAAACCACGTAATTCAACTTCCTTTCCTTCTGAAAAAAATTTCAAGAAAAATTATTCAAAATTAAAAGCTACCATCCCCAAAGACTGTAACCATTATATTCCTAGTACAACATTAGCACCTCCGATTTAATGGAAACATTGGACTATTCAATAAATATTCCCCCATGTTTAGCTTGATATTATGGAAATTTCTAGAGAAATTTATAGTTCCTCCATTTGTAACCATCACTTGACATTGTGGTGCTGGCTATAGGAAACAATTCAATTCCTTCGGTACCTTACAATGAATAAAATTATGGGTACTACCCGAATCAATCAACACTATTACCTTTTTCTTCTTGATATGTCCTTCTATCTTCAGAGTTTGAGGAGTGGTAATTCCTGCCAATGCATTACATGATATCGTTGGACTCGTTTTTTCTTCTTCTAGAGTTGGTTCCAGGTGCATATCCTCTTCATTTGAAGCTTCTTGTTCATTTTCTTCCTCTTCTGCACAATCTATGTAAAATAATTTCTTCTCAGCACACTTATGACCTTTAGTAAATTTTCTATCATGACTGTAGCAAAGCACTTTTGCTATTTTTTCTTCCTATTGTTGTGGTTTCACCTTGTAGGTTATGGAAGTCTAGGAGTAGCAACACTTTCATCTTTATAGATGTGAGTGATAGGCTTCCTTGTCGCCATAATTTTACATTCAAATTTTCTTTCCAGCATGAATGCCTTCTCCAATGAATCAGGTTCCCAAATGCAAACCTCATGTTGGATGGTATCCTTCAAATACCCTACGAAGACATCAATCCTGCGTTCCTCTAGAATATCGGTTACCCTTATCTTCAATTTTTGGAATTCCTCAATGTGCTCCACCACTGAACCCTTTTGTTTGAGATTTATAAATTGGCTAAAAAAAGTGTTGCTCTTTGAATCGTCATAATGTGCTATCGTTTCCTCCGTAAAAATTGACCAAGTGACAATTTTTTAACGGGAGCAAAGCCATCGATACCATAAAAATGTATTTTTTTCTAAATATAAAGTTGCAATGCATACCTTTGTGTGTTTCACACATTATTGAGATCAAAATCTTGCTCCATCTGTAGTATCCATGTTACGGAATCCTTTCCATCAAACTTTCTCATATCGAAATTTGGAATATGGTGGGTCTTGCATCCAACATTAGAGCTTATGAAATCATGATTAACATTTATTTTGTTCTCATCATGACTTTCCTCCACTATATTTTCGCCATTAGGAAACATTTATTGTATCAACTTTGTCAAACCTTCCATGTATTCTTTGAGATCATTCTTCATATTTTCCATTTTTTCATCGATCTTAGCTTACATGTCATCCATATTAGCTTCCATAACATCCATCTTAGCTTCCATGCCATTCTTCAAAAATTCCATGCCTTTCTTGAAACCATCCATCTTAGCTTCCACATATTTCTTCAAAACTTCCATTTCATTTTTTGTTTCTCTTCGCGAGAGCGAAATTTGGTGCACTTTCTCATGTAATTTTGATATGTGATGTTTCACTTCTTCATCTTCATGAGTCATGGTAGAGCCTTCTGAAGGCTTAATGAGTGTTGAATTATTTTTAGGGGGGGAATTCTAGAACCCAATACTGATCTCTATTCTACAATATGCCCTTTGAATCAATTCAAACTGATTCTTCAAACAAGGCTTATGCAATTCGAAAAAAAAAATTACACACCTTTTTCTTTCTTTTCCGGAGCTCGATATTGAAATTGAATTATATCTGTGCTTTCAGATCTTCAATACCTGAAATTAGGTGTTTTAGTAGACCTCTGAATCTTCTTTGTAATTCCACAAGTCTGACTTGATTTAGATTCTTCAAGGAAATGTTATGTCTAATCTACCACAATGACCTAATTATGGACTAGTTCAATAGAGAGGACTTGTACGCTTGTGTCATGTGTCACTGTTTCCTCCTTCAACTTTGAAATTGGCACACAGGAAACTACAACTCATGAAGTTGCGGCCACATTTTACAGAATTCCAATTTGATGCTCAAAAAGAGAGTTATGACAATTTTCCTACGGTTACCTCTTTAATATGAAATTCGGGAGCCTGAAAACACCCTAACTTCCACAGACCATATTTCCGAAAATGATGCGAACCAATATCTGAACTTTTTACACGACATTCCTCGAGATATTGGCTTCACTTTATAAACATTTTAGCTTTTAAAACTTCGTAGAAATAAATTTATAGAAAAAATAGCATGATGACCAGATTAGGTGAAATTCGTGATCCTTAAAAAACCCTAACTTCCACAGATAATATTTCCGAAAATGTTGGGAACCAAGACCTGAAATTTTTACACGATGTTCCTCTGGATGGCAGATTCTCTATGTAAACATTTCAGCTTCTAAACCTTCGTAGAAAATTTTATATAGTGAAACCCTATAATCCAAAGCTCTGAAATAAAGGAAAATAGAGATAAACGCCTTAGAAATAAGTCGCTTCGAGAGGGAAACCTCCTTTACATTACATAAATGAAAAATTTATGGATGATACAAATGAAAAAATCTCCTTCTATATATAGGAGTCCATGGGGTCACAATATAATCCTAGCCAACCTAACAATAATAATGTAAGTGCACAATAATAACAATTTTGGGGTTATAGGGGTACAACAATAATAGTAAGGGGGCTACACTAACAAATATAAGGGACTACACTAGTAGTATAGGGACCTAACAGATTCCAGGTTATAATTCAAGGAAAATGGAAAGTGAATTTTTTGGTGGGAGTTTATCAATAATTTCACGAAATTCATGGTGTGCATCTTTATTGTGGGTGTTATTATAACCACATGCTATTGAATTGATGGCATGAAGAATAATGTGGTTTTTTTTTGAGTGGTTTCTTCATGATAAATATGGTGTTATGATTGTAAAATATATTTTATTTCGAAGTGGGAAGATGTAGCCACATATAGGTTTAAGGGAAAATTTGATGTACTGAAAATTAGCTCAAGCAGAGAGGGTTGGGCGATTTTCCGTTTCTTTTTGTTTGGGAGTTTGTAGTCTTTATTAGCATGAAAATTTTCACATCAAAGTGAATCTCTTTTTTCTTTATTTGCATCATACTATCTCTGACAACCTTCATCACTATAATTAGTTGGAATATGCAGAAGTAATTGCAAACAAGGAAATGCACCTAGATATGGAAACAACTCGATGATCAAAGCTATAATGGTTTTTTTTAAAGATTTTTTCTTCTAATTTTGAGACAAGTGAACATTGGGGTTGTGATAAATTATTCTAAATAAATATTCTTGAAAGGAAATTCTACCTTCTTCCTAAGGATGATATCATTCCTCTTCATTTTCATGTCATCAAACTTCTAATGTTTTCATAATAATCTTGGGATCCAAAGAGGGCCCTTTCTGCTATTCAAACTGAACAAAATGGTTCTTTGATTTACTTAACAATAGTGTGTAGAGATTTTGTGACAAATACTTGGGTATGTGGTTGTGTAATTATAGAAACTTTAATAAATTTTATAAACTATTTTAAAAAATTAACAATTTATTTTAAAAATTTTACAAACTATTGAGCATTTAGTTTGACCAACTAATTTCAATACAATCTGCCATAGATATGTATAATAAGAATGAATTTCAATCATTATTTTAATTTATGTAGTAAAATGAATTGTTTATCTCTCTCACACATATTTCAAATTATATTTTTATTAAATAAATTTTAATATTCTTATCTTAATTATACATTTATTAAGAAAATTTCTTCAGTTTTTATATATTTATTAATTATATGTTTATTAAAAATTATGATTTCACATATGTATTATTATATTATTTTAATGTATTTTAATGTAATATGGATATTATGATATTTTTTAAAACATTACTTGTAATTTTATTAATAAAATTAAAATTAAAATGTAATAAATTAAATTCGATCAATTTCTTATTTTCATATTTTGTAATTAAGTAAATAGTATATTTCATTACTATGGTTGTTATTATTTTTTGATTAAGGTTTCATTTTATAACACTACATTCTTTTTCATACTCAATCGTAAAATATATAAGATGTTAATAAAAAAATAATAAGAAGAAATATTAAAAAAAAAAAAAATACTCAAAATAACTTCCATTAGAAAAGGATAATTTAGAGTGCAAAGGCTTTATTGAAATGTTCTCCCCTTAATATACATATTTGTAGGAAATATATAGGAAAAAAAACACATATTTATTACTTAATTTTAAAAGTTTATCTTAGTATTATTTTTAAAAATTTGATTACTTTATCGTAATTTTGTAATATATATATATATATATATATATATTACCAAAGGATGATATGATTGGATAATGAATTTTAATATTATTAATTTGATGATTTCTATAAAATTAATCATATTCCTCTTAACTTGATGTATTCATATATCAACTACATGTAGATTTAAGAATCATGGGATAATTTTAGAATGTGGAACGATACTATAGGGACATTATAAAACTAGTAATTGACCATAAAGATGAAAATGAACACCAAAGGAATATAAAATTTTGGAAGATCATCTCACCACAAACACATCCCACTATTGAATGCATGCACATAAGATCTTAAAAATCTCTAATCCAAGCACCATGAGGCGATCCCAATGCTCACAACCTATGCCTTAGGTCAAGGTGTTAACAGACTTTGCCTCAGGTGTGCCATGCTTGCCTACATGTCTTTTCGTTGCTCCACGTTGTTCTTAGGCCCTTATTTCCACCACGGTGTGTAACAACCCTAGTCAAATTTCCATGTAATAAAGTTAATAAAGGAAAAATAATAGCCAAGGTCATGGGACACGTATTCCAGGATGAGTGTTGGGAAAAACATCATAACGAGCATTCATTTGGTTTATTATGGATAAGAAAATTTGAAAATGTGAGGGAAAAGGCTTTGGAAATGCTAGAGGCATTAAATGGAATTGTATTTATGAAAATAATGGAAAATATGAGAAAGGGAAGGTCAAAGATCAAAGTTTGCATGTGAGGAAAAAAATGAAGGAAAATAATGGAAATCGAAGAAAATCGAGGCCTCATCAATAAAAATGTTTCTCAGGTTTAGCTGGTAGCCTTTTGTCAGTTTAGTTTTGGAGCTCTCTCTCTCTATTCTCTCTATCTCTGTCACTCTTACACAACAGAATTCTGGGAGCACTCTAGCATTGAATTAGGGAAAGAAAAGGAAGGACCAAGAAGGAAAAGGAAATACAATATCAAGAAATGAAGGGCACGATCAACCAACTACAACCGAATTATTTGCAGGTATTGATTTTCATCTATGATTTTCTTGCTATATTTGGAATGCATGGTACATGAATGTGTGTTGTTGGTTCTCTTGTTGTCATTTGCATGGGGTTTTCCAAGTGTTACAGTGTTATTGAGCCTTGCCTTCCCATTTTTGGATAGACATGGTGTTATTGATTCTCTTGTATTTTGTTGAGATGGATTACTAGATGGTTTCGAAAATGAGTTAGGTGGACTCTGAAAGAAAGAACACATGGCCTAGGAATCCCTGAACAAGACTAGGATTGTAGTAAAGTAAATTTTTTTGTGCCTTGGTAAATCCACAACCAGTGAATGGGGGAATATATGGTAAATCCTAGAGGTGTTTCCCCTTGATCAGGCCTAAGAATCCTTAACCAGTGAATGGTGGAATATAGGGTAGAGCCTCGAGGGTTTAGTATTTATTAGGGCTAGGAATCCTCGATCGGGGTATGGCAGGACATACGGTATAGCCTAGAGACTACAAGGTAGGAAAATTCCTCATGGTGTAGGTAGAAAATTCCAATGGCATCCATGGTTGTTTAGTTCCTATTGATCTGGTGGGGATTGTGGTAAAGCCTGAGGAAACCAATTTTGGTTTGGTTTTAAGTACCACATTAATTCTTGGAATATAAAATGGGGGTGGTTTGTTGAAAGAAATATTTGGTTTAGCCAATCTATGGTTGGGTGGATCATGGAAGTCCAATACCTGGTTGGATTTGCATTCATTAATAAGAGTTCCTTATCCTTAGTGTTTCATGTATAAATGTACTCCCTTATATGTGGATCTCATGGTTGTCGTATCCTTGTTATTTATGTTGGTGATATGTTGGTGATGAGTATGTTTTATAATAGTGATGCTGTATGGCTCTCATCATTGTTTTATTAGTAAATGAATGTACAATTAAATTATGACCTAATAGATGATAATGCAGCTATTATGATAAGGCGAGAATTCTTATTTACGAATCTCAAATACATATAAGACCCTTATGCTCACATATTTTGTTATGACCTATAGATTACATATTTGTGACATTTTTGAAAAAATGTTTTTCATGGCTAGTAGGGGTCAGATCAAGTCTTTGTTCAATTATTTTCATTAGTATCCTTATTTCAATATTATTTATCATTTTTAAGGTTTCATGAAGTTATATGCAGTGGCCTAATACCTAGACTTAAAAAAATGGCTCAGATCCAGGTCGTTTCCCCATAACTAACTGTAAAATTCCATATTCACTGGCATGCCCTTGTTGTGGGAGTGAATGGAAGGCATCAGTCTCATGCATGGCTTGTTATGGGAGCGTCTGAGGGTCAAGGTTAGTAAAATTTCAAGTTATCTCAGGGTTTTGTCACCTAAAAGGGTTGGTTGCCTCTTGAAGGTTTTGTAGCATGTGTAGAAGGTCAGAATGGTTGTGTTTTGACAATTACACTTCCTTAACTATATTTGGGGAGTTGAATCACATCATAGTAGCCTCTGCTCACATGTTTGCCCCAGTGGACCGGTTAACTTGGGTAAATGTGGGATGAGGGTGTTATAGGGTGCGAGAGTGATCTTCCTTGAGGTTAGTACAAGGAAAGGACCCTCTAGTGGATGTTTTTGAGGAACCCCTTATAAAAATACCCCAAGAATATGTTTCTAGTGGAGGTTACTAGAGGAGGTTGGCAGACAGAGGTTTTTGTGAATGTTTTTCGTCTGGTGCTCTTATCAACCGAAACCTCTTTGGTACGTTCAACAAGGGAAAGCACCAGTGCACACAAAACATTGGCACACCAGACACTGTGCACTCCGTACACACTCACCCAGTGCGTCTTATTACTATAGTGAACTAGTGCTTTACAAATCTTCCACACTGGCACGTCATAAAACCCCGCGCAAAAACAGAAACCGCCCGGTGCGGTGTTAAGAAACCGCACCAGTGTGCCTATAAACCCACACGCACTGGAACAAGGTTAAATAAAAAAATATTACAGCCAAAAAACCAGATGTAAATGACCATGATATTTATTAAATATTATGTTGTGAATGTAATTGAAATTTTAATTTTAACTGTATGTAAAATTGTAAAATTGTATTTGTATTTGTAATCGTAATTTTAACTGTAATTGTATGTAAAATATTTGTAACATTTTAATTGTTATTGTAATATTTAATTTATTGTGAAATGATTGTAATTTTAATTTTAATTGTAATTGTATATATGACAAATTGTAAAATTGTAATTGTAATTGTGTTTGTGATGGTAATTTTAATTGTAATTGTACGTGAAATTGTAAAATTGTAATTTTATGTAAAATATTTGTAAAATTTTAATTGTAATTGTAATTGTATGTAAAATTATAAAATTCTAATTCTAATTTCATGTAAAATTGTAACATTGTAATTGTAACTGTATGTTATGTCCTTATATTACTAGTATAGTCCCTTATTGTTGTTAGTGTAACCCCCTTATTGTTATTGTTGTACCCATGTAACCCCCATATTGTTATTATTGTGCCCTTAAATTATTATTGTTAGGTCAGCTAGGATTACATTGTGGCCCCACTAGGATTACATTGTGGCCTCATGGACTCCTATATATAGAAAGGAGGTTTTATCATTTGTATCATCGAAGAATTGTTCATTCATGTAATGTATTGGAGGTTTCCCCCTCAAAGTGGCTTATTTATAAGGCGTTCATATCTCTTTTCTTCTATTTTTGGAGCTAGTCTCACAACATTTGGTATCAAAGCTTTGGATTCTAGGGTTTTGCTGCACCAAACAGGTCATCGTGGAATTTTTGCTATAACTTTTTTTATATGAAGTTTAAGAAGATAAAATGTTTAGATCCCGAAGCCGAGATCCTAAGGAACCTCTTGGGAAAATTTCAGAGCTTGGTTCGCAATATTTTTGGAGATATGATATGTGGAAGTTAGGTCTTTTTCAGGCTCCCGAATTTCATCTCAAAGAGGTGATCGTGGGAAAATATTCATAACTCTCTCTCTGAGCATCAGATTCGAATTATGTAAAAATTGGTTGGAAGTACATGGAATGTAGTTTCCTGTCCCTCAATTTCAAATCCAAAGGAGAAAAATATGACACATGGAAATTCATACAAGTTCTCTACTGAACCAGTCCATAATTAGGTCATTGTCGGAGATTGGATATAACTTTTCCTTGAAGAATCAAAATCAGGTCAGAACTATGGCATTCGAAGGAGGATTCAAAGGCCTAACTCAGGACCAAATTCCAGGTATTGAAGATCTGAAATAACAGAGATAATTCAGTTTCAATATCGAGCTTCTCAAAAGAAAGAAAAATGTGTGTATTTTTTTTGAATTACATAAGTCTCATTTGAAAAAAAAAGTTTGAATTTATTCCAAGGGAATATTGCAGAATTGATATCAGTATTGGGTTCTAAAATGCCGCCTAAAAAGAATTCAACACTAATTAAGCCTGCATAATTCTCTACTATGACTCATTAAGATGAAGAAACACAACATGAGATATCAAAATTACAAGAGAAAGTGCACCAAATTTCGCTATCACAAAGAGCAACAAAAAATGAAATGGAAGTTTTGAAGAAAGGCATGGAAAGTAAGATGGATGATTTGAAGAAAGGCATGGAAGCTAAGATGAATGGTTGACGGATGGTTTGAAGAAAGGCGTGGAATCTAATATGAATGGTTTGGAAGCTAGGATGGATGGCATGGAAGTGGACACGGAAGCTAAGATGGATGCCATGGAAGTGGACACGGAAGCTAAGATGGATGAAATGGAAGTTAATATCAATGAAAAAATGAAAGACATGGAAAACATGAAGAATGATCTAAAATTAGACATCGAAGGTTTGGCAAAGTTGATACAAGAAATGTTTCCTAATAGTGAAAAGATAGTAGAGGAAATTCATGATGAGAACAAAATAAATGTTAATCGTGATTTCATAAAATCTAATGTTGGATGGAAGAACCACCATATTCCAAATATGGATATGAGGAATTTTGATGGCAAGGAACCCGTAACATGGATACTACATATAGAGAAATATTTTGATCTCAATAATGTGCAAAACACACAAAAGGTACGCATTGCAACTTTACATTTAGAAAAAAATACATTTGTATGCTATAGATGGCTTTGGTCTCGTAAAAAAATTGTCACTTGGTCAATTTTTACGGAGGAAATGATAGCACATTATGAGGATACAAAGAGAAACACCTTCTTTAGCCAATTGATAAATCTCAAACAAAAGGGTTCAGTGGTGGAACACATTGAGGACTTCCGAAAATTGATTATGAGGGTAACTGATATTCCAGAGGAACACATGATTGATGTATTCATAGGGAATTTAAAGGATAACATCCAACATGAAGTTCGCATCTAAGAACTTGATCCATTGGAGAAGGCATTCAGGTTGGCAAGAAAAATTGATTGTAAAATTCTGGCGACAAGGAAGCCTACCACTCACATCTATAAAGATGGAAGTGTTGCTACTCCTACGCTTCCACAACCTACAAGGTTGACACCACAACAAATGGAAGAAAAAAGAGCGAAATGCTTTGCTACAGTTGTGATATCAAATACACGTAAAGGTCATAAGTGCATTGAGAAGAAATTATTTTACATAGATTGTGAAGAGGAGGAAGAAAATGAAGAAGAAACTTCAAAAGGAGAGGATATATACCAAGAGAAACCTTGGAAGAAGAAGAAATGAGTCCAACCATATCATGTAATGCATTGGCAGGAATTACCACTCCTAAAACTCTCAAGATACAAGGACATATCAAGAAGAAAAGGGTAATAGTGTTGATTGATTCAGTTAGTACCCATAATTTTATTCATTGTAAGGTAGCCAAGGAATTTAATTGTTTCCTATACACAACACCATAATGTCAAGTGATTGTTGTAAATGGAGGAACTATAAATTTCTTTAGAAAATACCATAATATCAAGCTAGACATGGGGGAATATGTGTTGAATAGTCCAATGCTTTCCATCCTAATGGGAAGTGATAATGTTGTACTAGGAGTACAACGGTTACAATATTTGGGGACAATAGCTTTTAATTTTCAAGAACTTTTCTTGAATTTTTTTTAAAAAGGAAAGGAAATCGAATTACGGGGTATCACAGGGAAGCCAAGAAAGATAATAATCTCTAATGTCATGACAAAGCTTCTGAATAAATAACAACAGGGCGTAATTGCACAATTATGCTCACTAGAAGTTCAAACATCAAAATCATCTATTTCTCCAAATCTCCAAAAAGTCTTGGACAATCATTCCAAGGTGTTTGATACTCCCAAAGGACTCACACCTATTCTTGATCATGATCATGTTATTCATTTGATTCCAGGAAGTGTTCCTCCAAACATCAGGCCTTATAGATATCCTTATGTCCCAAAGAGAGAAATTGAACGTATGATTGTAGAAATGTTAGAGGCTGCTATAATTCAATCTAGTCAAAGTTCTTTCTCTGCTCTAGTATTATTGGTGCACAAGAAAGATGGATCATGGTGCATGTGTCCAGATTATAGGGAGCTGAATAAGCTCACTATTAAATATATTTTTCCCATTCCTGTGATTGATTAATTATTGGATGAATTACATGGAGCAATTTATTTTACAAAGTTGGATCTTCATTCATGATATCATAAAATGAGAATGAAGACTGAAGATATTCTGAAAACAACATTTCGAACTCATGAGGGTCATTATGAATTTTTGGTCATGCCTTTTGGCCTTACTAATGCACCTTCTACATTTCAAGGGTTGATGAATTCCATTTTCAAACCATTCCTTAGAAAATTTGTGCTAGTATTTTTTTGATGATATACTAATCTACAATAGGTCTTGGAAGGATCATGTTAAACATGTTGACAAGGTGTTCAAACTATTAGTCTAGGGGAAGCAATTATATGAAAAAACATCCAAATGTTTCTTTGGAGTGCAAGAGGTGGAATATCTGGCATCATATTGTATATCACTAGGGTGTCAAGGTATACCCTAAAAAAATTAAACCATTAAGGAATGGAAAGTCCCCACAACCATAAAGCAGTTGTGTAGATTTCTCGGGTTAACAGGGAATTATCGCAAATTTCTTAAGAATTATGGGATAATAGCAGCACCTCTAACAATATTATTGAAGAAATATGCATTTTCATGGAATCCCAAAGCAACTAGCGCCTTTGAACATCTTAAAGAGGAAATGTTACTAGCACCAGTCTTAGCTACACTAGACTTCACAGAAACCTTTATTGTGGAATGGGATTCCTCATGAAATGGAATTGGTGTTGTTTTAAAGCAAGGAGGAAGACCCATTACTTTTGAAAGTCATTCAATCAAAGGAAAGTATTTACAAAAGGCTATTTATGAGAAGGAAATGTTGGCAATACTACATGCACTAAAGAAATGGAGAATTTACCTAATGGGAAGACACTTCAAGGTAAAAACTGATCATGATAGTCTTAAACACTTTTTTGAACAAAGACTATCTTCAAAAGAGCAGCAAAAATGGTTCACAAAGATGTTGGGTTATGACTTTGAAATCGTCTACAAAAAAGGGAAGCTAAATGTTGTTACAGATGCACTCTCAAGGAAGGATGAAGAGGTGGAAGCATTGCTTTGTGCCATTTCAATTATCCAACCAGATTGGATAACCGAAGCAAGGGACGAATGGAAGAAGGACGAAGAAGCCTCGACTCTCATTCAAAATTTGCAGCAAGATCCTAGTACATATAATACATTTAGTTGGAAAAATGATTCCTTATGGTACAAATATCTCTTATATATTTGCAAGAATTCCAAACTAAAACAAACATTCTTTTGGAATTGCACACTTATCCTTTAGGAGGAAACTCGAGATTTTTAAAAAATTACCAGAGGGTGAAGAAAGATTTTTTTTGGGATGGACTTAAATTTGATATTCAAAGGTTTGTGATGGAATGTTTGGTTTGCCAGCAAAATCAAGTGGATACAATTAAGACCCAGGCTTCTACTACCTTTATCCATTCCAAGTCAATGTTGGGAGGAGATTTCAATGGATTTTATCATAGGTTTACCTAAGTCCGAAGGAAGGAGTGTCATCATGGTGGTAGTTGATACACTTACCAAGTATGCACACTTTTGTGCATTATCTCATCCATTTAAAGTGAGTACAGTTGCTACTGCATTCATGGAACCAATTCAAAAGCTACATGGAAACCCAAATATTATTGTAAGTGACAGAGATCCCATTTTTATAGTAAAATTTTGGAAAAAAATATTTTCTTGTTTGGGTACTCAACTAGCTCATAGCTCATCTTATCATCCTCAATCCGATGGTCAAACAGAGATAGTGAATAAATGTTTGGAAGGATATCTTCATTGTTTTGTATCTGATAAGAAAGCACAATGGGTCAAGTGGTTACCTCTAGTTGAATGGTGGTATAACGCTTCCTTCCATACTGCAGCAAAAATGACTCCATTTATGGCACTTTATGGATGGCATACACCATCAATCACATCTTCTTTAAGGGAAAATTCTAGGGCTCAAGAAATGGAGAATCACATAAAGCATCAAAAATAATTTCTCCAACTCTTAAAGGATAACCAAAATTTGGCACAAAATCGAATGAAACAACAGGTAGATCAACATCGTAGTGAGAGAAGTTTTGATGTGGGAGACTGGGTATTTTTATAGCTACAACCATATAAACAAATGTCCCTCAAGTAAGCTAAGAATGATAATAAATTATCACCCAAGTAATATGGTCCTTACAAGGTTTTTCAAAATATTGGTACTATGGCATACAAATTGGAGCTTCCTGCTTCTTAACGAGTGCATCCAATTTTCCATGTTTCATGCTTAAAAAAGGCTACAGGGGACAAACTTCCAGTTCAAACAATATTGCCAGAACTTGATGAGGAAGGAAAAACCATATTGGAACCTGAAGTAGTCACGGAAACAAGAAATCGACAACTACGAAATCGATCAATTTCAGAGTATCTCATCAAATGGAAGAACTTACCCATGGAAGATTCTACATGGGAGGATGAGAATTTTATACAAAAGCACCCGGAGCTACTCAAGCGCTGAGGACAACACCTTTTTGAAGGGGAGGAGCATGTTAGGTCCTTATATTACTAGTATAGACCCTTATTGTTGTTAGTGTAACCCCCTTATTGTTATTTTTTTACCCTTGTAACCCCCATATTGTTATTATTGTGCCCTTAAATTATTATTGTTAGGTCGGATAGGATTACATTGTGGCCCCACTAGGATTACATTGTGGCCCCATGGACTCATATATATATAAAGGAGGTTTTTTCATTTGTATCGTCCAAGAATTGTTCATTCATGTAATGTATTGGAGGTTGTCCCCTTGAAGTGGCTTATTTCTAAGTCGTTGATATCTCTTTTCTTCTATCTTTGGAGTTCGTTTCACAACATTGTAATTCTAATTCTAATTTTAATTGTAATTGTATGTAAAATATTTGTAAAATCTCAATTGTACTAATGTGAAAACTTTAATTGTATTAATGTGAAATTATATTATTAAAATTTTTTAAAGTTGTAAATTTGTAAAGTTGTAAATAACTGTAAAATAATAAATCTAGAATAATATAAATTTTTGTAACATAATAAAGTTCAGAAAATAATGCAAATAAATTCATGTACTTTAGAATTATCATTATTTTATGATGATCTTAGATACCAAAAAAGAAATAACTTTATACAATATGCCATTTTTATTCAGATCAACATAATTGTAATTATCAAGTGAAATATTGATTTTAACATTAATTCAAAATACATATTATAATGTTTCGAAAAAAAGAGTCTTATAAGGTATAAGGTAATTATGTCCTCTTATTGAGAAAATACCATCTTGAAAAGTATAAATATTGATGAAATAACACATGTACTAATTCCATTGAACATATTTTAGAAGAATTCAAGTATATTACCATTGTGTTCCCTCTTATGGATGTTAATTCCATGAACATATTTTAGAAGAATTCTAGTGTCAAGAATCCAATAGAAAATAAAATAAAATTTAATACTATTTTGCATTTTATTAAAAGGTTTTTGAGATTTTTTGTGGGGTTTGTGGGTTCATGGGATAGTAGACAGTACTGACCCTGCCGTATTGGTATTTCAGTTGAATTTTTCCTAGCAGCCATATGACCGACTCTTGCAGCTATGCATTTAACAAAGAACCCATATATTTTGAGGATATGATTGAAGATTGTTGTCATATACTTGAGCGCTATTCCATTTCTTTACCATATTAGCACAAAATATAAAGAATGATTTCTTTCACCATAATAACACAACTTTCAAAAAATGAAACACTCCATTCCATGTTTCGAGGCATTTTACGCAAATGATAGGCATTTCTATGGAGTTTTATTGATATTCTGCAATTTAATGAGGGTTGGAGGGAGGTTACAATCCTGTATCTGTTAGTAACTGCACCCTTTGGTAGAACCAAAGAAAATTCAGGCAGATTACTCAGCGAAGTAGATTGGCCATAATCAATTCCTTCGAGACCTCAATAGAAGAAATAGATATGCATGTCAGAAGTAGATATGCATTTCAGAGGCTCTTGTTGGCACCTTTTCTTGTTGCAGGTTGTGGAAAGGTTCAAGTTTCTTTTTATGAAATAAGAATAGGTCTAGTTTTGAAAAGAAATGGCCCAAATATTTTCACAGCAAAATGTACATTTCCAACATGTCTAAAAACTAAAATATCTCCAACTTCAATAAACTTCTCAGAAACAAAACTTTCCCAACCATTTGTGAAAACTGCCCACGTCTTAGCATAGCACATGTTCACATGCCACAATTTCCCACTTGGGCCTTGTAGTATTGCATCTTCACATGCCTCACATTGCATTCTCTCCACATAATCAGTGGGGACATCCTACAATAAACAAAATGCATTGGAAGAATAGTTATTTCCATCAAGAATTTATCCAATTCTAGTTCTCAATTCTAATTCTAATTCTAATTATAATTCTCAAGAATAAAAAAAATTCTAATTCTAATTGCATATTTCCATCAAGAATAAAAAAAATTCTAATTCTCAATTTCTATGGTTGGAGTTCACTAAATTTTGGTGTACACACCTAAAAGTAATTTCGGTGCCTTAACCGCAAATCAATGCTACTATACATATAACCGCACTAGTGCATTTTAGTTATTGCGCACTGGTGCCATGTTACCAATGGACGCACCGGTGCAGTGCTATTAAGTGACACACTGGTGACGAATAATCGCAAATAAAAAAAATGAAACTCTTTTTTCTTTAAGTGAAAAAAAAGCGGTAAATTGAAATATGGGTGGAAAAATATTTTCAAAAATCTAATTTCATAAAACAATTATTTAAATACTAAACATTTTTCATTATTTCACTATTTTTGCAAAAAAAATCAGCCAAAGATTTGCAGGAGACATACCTAGAGCAAGAGAGCATGGGAGCACTATGGAGTAGCGAAATATGTTCGAATAGAAGTATTCAGAGAATCAGAATTCCAAATCTATGGTGATTCAAAACCTGTAGCATAGAATTTAAAACGATGTCGTGATTAAATTTGATTATTTTTTTTACTTTTCCTTTAGTTTTTTTATGAAGTTAGAAAAAAAATTCAATTTGTTTTTCATTTTAAAAACCAAAAAGAAAAAAATCCATTTTTACACAAAGCCCTTCATTCTTTTTGTTTCTGCCCTTGCTTTTCCCTGTTTCTGTGATTTCAGAATTAGGGTTTTTCATATTAGATTCAAACCCTGTAGAATATAATTTCAAATGATCTCATGATTAAATTTGATTATTTTTTTAACTTTTTCTGCATTTTTTTTACGAAGTTAGAAAAAAATTTCAATTTGTTTTTCATTTTCAAAAAAAAAAAAAAAAAAAAAAAAACTATTTTTACCCTAAACCCTTCATTGTTTTTGTTTCAGCCCTTTCTTCTCCCTATTTTTGTGATTTCGGAATTAGGGATTTTAATTTTAGATTGACATCCAACCCACGAGACGACTTGCATAGTCGGATCCCAATCCATGTCGGCCTTTGCATGAATTTTTGATTTTTGATTTTTATTTTTATCAGTGCACCCTGCCTACATAACCTAGCACACCAGTGTGTTGTATTATCCTAGCGCACTGTGAAAATACTCTGCAATAAAAAAATTAAAAAAAGTTTTTCTTAATCAGTGCGCCATATTTAAAATAGGGCATCGGTGCACTATTTCATTATGGTGCACTACGAACGTGTTGTTTCACAAAAAAATGTTTTATTGTGTTAATCGGTGCACCATGTAACATATAACGTACCACACCAGTTCTTCTAGTTGACAAAGAGCACCGTATGGTGGTCCCTTATTTGCGTGGGGCATTTATGCTAGAAAAAATAACACTGGATGATTTTTATTATTTTCTCTATGTTAATCAGTGCGGTGGTTAACATGTCACACACTGGTGCTCCTTGTTGACATGGAGCATCGTACGGTCTATTATATTGTTTGTGTGGTGTGGCTATAAGACACCCATGCACCGACGTCGGTGTGTACACGATGAATGGCATACCAGTTTCTTGAGATTTTTTTTTACCTGAAAAGTTGACAATTTATTTATAAATATATTAATGAATGATATGGCACAAGTTTGAAATTGATAAAGAAATGTCTGACAAGAGATCAAGTAACAAAAATACTGATAACACATTAAGAAAAGAAAAAAAGGCAAGTTCTTTGTAAATTGTTTACAAAAAACATTATTTTTGAACCGTATGTAAGTTTAACTAATATGTATTGTTTATTGTGTATCATGCAAAGCCACAAAATGATGAAGCTCGATAAGGTTATTTATGATCTAGGACCAGAAGAGTGCAAAATCTTGATGGAAAAATTGCAAAAGGATGAATCAGGTGAATGAAAAAATACTATCAATCCAATATGAGTTCCTTTTTTTAATTTTCATTAATAATATACTTAAAATTATTGGATAACATGTGTCAAAAAATATATTAATTCACATATGTTTAATGTTCTACAGGGACCAAAAAATTAGAAAACGAATGTTGTTATAAGAAAAGAAAAAAAACAGAACATGAAAATGAAAATGAATTGCTCCTTAGCTCATCTGGAGTGGTGTTGGAGGTTAACGAAAGGGGGAAAAGCTTTTACAAAAGTTTGAGGAATATAGTGGAATGAATGTATAAACG
This sequence comes from Pinus albicaulis, assembly GCA_034641835.2. NCBI lineage: Eukaryota > Viridiplantae > Streptophyta > Pinopsida > Pinales > Pinaceae > Pinus > Pinus albicaulis. Next base: position 1,158,533,067 of record CM076570.1, on the reverse strand, counting down.
TTCTTTCCGATTACAATACAGAAATGAATCCAATGATTCCAGTAACCAAATTTTATCTAAACTATAGGAAGAGTTTCCAGAGAGTTTCTTAATGAGACATGGTAGACTTTTAATATAAAAAACGTACAACAAAAAAAGGAATGAAAAAATAATATTCCTTTAATTGTTTGTCTAGAATTATTTATAAATATCACTTTTGTTATGTTTACTTTTCATATATCAATATAACAAATAAATAGTTTATTGTCATGTTACATTTTCAGGAATATTATGAAAATATCAAAAGATGAATGAGCTGATATTAGAAATATGCCAGTAGGAATGTCCAAAAAGGTGTACAAGGAGATGGTCAAAGAAATGGAAAAAATTGCATCACAGGATGAGCCATCTCAATAAAATCATGCTTCAAATGTAATATGTAATCATTGAATTTTTCGATCATTAGGTATAATGAATAAACAATTTAGCATTAAATATTATTTTTCAAGTATTATCTTGCAGGAAAGAAAATAAAATGGAACCCATTCAGCACATAAAACATGATGACAAGGAAGAAAAGGGTTGATGTCTAAGTTTGTGAGTAATTGTTACTTCCTTATAACAACTTAACTAGATTTCATTTTTGTATTTTTTAAGTTGTTTTACAAAAGTCATCATTGAATGTCTTCAAACAGGTGCACATACAAAGAAAAACCATCAGATGAATTGATTTAAATTGGGTTAAATATGGGTTGCGAGTATATGTTGGGATATTGAAAATTAATTGTGGAATTTGTAGGCATATATCGATCTTATTTTACTTAGCTCCGTCTATAATTGATGGAACAAAAAAATCTTGTATATTAAATATATGATTTGTTATGGGGTATAAGACTTGTAGGAAACAAATAATCGAACTGCGCCAAAGGATGAAATCTTGAAAGATGGCATGGTACATGGTTTTGAAAAAATGTGTATAGTTTATGAGTTAATTGTTGCTATGGTACGTCATTTCTTTTCGATTTACATTGATGTATATTATTTAATATTGCAATTTTCATTATTCTCAACAATGTATATACACTCATTACAGTTTATTTTTATGTTTGTAGATGTAAGGTGAAGAAGAAGAAAACAATCAACACCATGAACAAAACATTCCTGAAAATAACCCAAGTAATGGAAGTAGCTCTAGCAGTGAGAGCATTTCAAGCGAAGAATGATGATCACTATGTTTGGATATCCAAGTAAGGCGTTGTATTTTTTGAAATATTTGTCTGTGAAATCAGACATTTTTTTTAATGTAATGGACATAGTGTCTGAATTGAAAGACAAAGGGATACCAATAATTGTCCCATTTTGTATGACAAATACTATCTTATATATATATATATATTAAAATTTGTTTTAATTTATTCTATTGCATTCTCCATTGTCGTGAAATGTAACACCATTGATTAAATTTATGGATGATTAAATATTATAATGAAGGGATGTGAAATTTGATGATATGATATAGAAAATTAATCCAAACATCACATTCAAAAGAATTAATAAAAATTTAATCAATATGAATATTGCTATAAGATGTGTCGACTTTTGATGAATAATGAATTTTAAAAAATCACAATAATTGCACTATCATAGGTCGTTGTTTCTAAAAAATACAAAATGAACACCGGTGCATGTTAGTTATTGTACACCAGTGTGTCTGTATGGTGAAGTGCACTGTTGAATTTCTACGACCTATGGGCATTGAAAAAATACCAAAACCAATTAAAAATATCGGTGCATTTGTGCGATACTGCACACTAGTGTGTTTATGTGAGACTACGCACCGGTGCATTTCTACGACATATGGGCACTACAAAAATATCAATACCAATTATAAATCTCGGTTCATTTGTCAGATATGGCACACCGTTGCATTTCTATATGTCTACATATATGCACATTGAGACGATCTCTGGGCACTGCACAAATCCCAAAACCAATTAGAATGACCCTGTGTGTTGTATCACCAACACTGTGCCCAGTGCAGTTTTATACGTTGATGGCCCAGTGCATGCACCTTCGACCGCCCCAAGCTACCTTCTAGATGACACGCACCGGTGTGTTGAAACCATAGTAGTGCACCGATGAAAAAAACATCTGTAATGACCTCTGGCTTCCTAGTTTAGCTGTGTTAAATTTTCGTTAAAAGCTCCACCAAAACATCGATAACCATAAACAGATGTTGTAGCAAATTTTTTTTTGACAATTTTGGCCAATTTTATAACACTAAAAACCTCCTTTATAACCTGCGCTAGAGGTTTTTTTCCTTGTATTCGGTACAAGAGTCAAAAGACTTATTCCCCAAGTTACAAAATATGTCCTCTGAAATTCCACTAGTCTAGTTGACACTATTTCAATGACCTAGTCCAGTATTTTGGAAATGAAGAGGAGGTCTAGTATTACTTTCTTTTAATTGGAATGCACATGTCAATGTTGTTATAGTTGTAATTTTCACATATTTTGGATTTGATAATATCTAGGTCTGAGGGGGAGTTCATAGTAGACATGTAGATCGGATCTTCTTAGAGTTTTGTGGTTCCAATGGCATTCGAAGGGCCTCATGCAATTTTTTGGATACTTTGCAAGAGTATAAAAGAATCATGGCAATAAAATCCAGAGTAAAAATTTAGAGAAGTAAAAAGAGAAATTGATGAGAGGCTACAACCACTCTTAAACTTAGAGATATGATTAATCAAATAATTTCTCTTTCATGTAAACACATTGCCACCAAGGCCTGGAAATAAAGATTTTAAAAAATTATAATCCATTCAAAAGAAAAAAAAAACACGAACTAACATAATAATTTGAAAATCAAAGTTTTAAGACCTCTTTCCAACATAAATATAACTACAAACGATCTTTTGAACAGTCAAATCCTTTAGTATCACATTCACATTGGTGAAATGAGTGTTTTGAGCTTCTATTATCTATGAAATCAAGCACCATGGCCTCTATATTATGTTCCAAGTCATCATTGGTGTGTTGATGCAAAGGACCACAATGTGAATCTAGTTCCCAATCTTTGAAAATCCAGTTTTAAATATTTGAATGAGGAAAAGAGGGATAAAAGGAAATATCTCAAAGTTATTTAAAGAAAGAGATGAAATAAAATATTTCAAATATATTTAAAGAAAGAGATGAAATAAAATATCTCAAAGGTATTTTTAGGACACTTATGAGAGAAATGAAAAAACCAACATCAGCATGGTCTTTGTTCCAAATCTTCAACGTAAATCCTTTATAAGAGTTTTTGCAAAAATCCTCGGTCATCCTTTTATTTAAGTGCCAATGAATTTTTAAATGAAATCTAAGTCCATTTTTTATATGTAGAATAATGTTTTTACCATTAAAGATCATGTATCCTTTTGAGTGCGAAAGAAACAAATTTACTAATAGTTTCAAATATGTGGTCGTAAGTATCGCCAAATTTGGGCGGATTTATTCTCTAACATCCCTAAATGGACCTACAAAACCTAAACACAAATGAAGCAATGAAATTTATGAATAATTCTAGTTTTAAAATACTGGATAGAAGATTATCTATGATGACACAACAAAATCGAAGGAATTTGTCACAACATACTATTGATTTAACAAGAAATGCAATATTTTACATTAATGAAACATGAGGCACTTATTTTCAGAAAATGGGACTAAGCGAGGGTAAATATGTATGAATATGTAGTAATTCATCAACGGTGAGGCTACATAATTGAGAGTAAATATGTATGAGTATCTTCATCAACAGTGAGGGTAGATAGCTGAGAGTAAATATGTTTGAATATGTAATACATGTATACATATTTTGTAATACTAGGTAAATATTTCATACTACATGTTAGTGTAAGTTTTTTCATCCTTCCACTAGTGATCAAATAGAATCTTTCATATCATGTTCGGGTCCCATTTTGAAATTTTTGTCATTCCATTAGGTCATCATGCAAAAATTTGGTCACTTGGTGCAGATGTAGGTCGGATCTCACTCGTTTTAAAATTTTATAACTTGTTGGCTCATTTCACCACTTTGGTGAGTGTACCATCAATAATGAGTTGTCATCACTATTTTAGTCATTTTATATCATGGTTTCATTCAGTCAGAGTCCCCATTAGGTCTTAGGGTTTCGAAGGTCATCAATTTTGAAAAGTGAACAAGAAATGTATGTCTAATTTAATTTTCCCTCTATTAAATTAGAAAATAAAATATAATCTTATCTCATAATCACTTGTAATAGTTAACTGAGTGTCATAAACTCATTTAGCTCATGAATTTTGAGTTGAGGGTGGTTGGTGAGGCATGCAGAGTGATTCTATTAGTTATTGAGTCCAATTTGCAGTTAGGGCATTAGTTAACTCAACTAATTGAGTTAAAATCAGTTTAACTAGTTGTAACTATTTGTTGCACTAGTGAGAGGTCAAGAGAATTAAATTAGATTTAATTTAGATGCAGTGATCTCTCATGTAACTAGTGATTTAATACTAACAGGTTCATTCATGTCAGTTCCAGTGGAAACCCAGTTGAGACAAAGGTTAAAGGGATGTTACCCATTAGTTGTATTATTAGTAGGCTGCCCACATGCAGTAAAACACCCGTAGGATTTCCCATGAGAATTGTTTAGTTTTGGAAGGATGAAATCCTTAAATAATAGGGATTTCATTCCACATTAATTTTGCATGCAATTCAGGCAGAGAAGAGGCTGAAAATTCGCTAAGTGTTGGTCTATTTTGTCCAGATCATTGTGAGAAAGCTCTGAGAGTGCAAGAGACTCTGGTGAGAAGAGTGCATTTTAATTGTTTCATGATTCCTTTGTGAATATACAATAGAATATAGATGGGTTTTGAGCTACAATCTTTACTCGGGAAAATATCTTTGTTATGGTTTCATTTTCTTCTTTCTTTACTTGTTGTGATTGGCGATCATGTTTGTTTTCCGCAATTAATTTGTAGAAGGACCCAGTATCTTGCTTTAGAATATCGCATGATCAGATTGAACCCAATTTTATACATATTGTTTCTATAATTTCTACATGGTATCATAGAACATGAAATCACTATAGTGGAGAACAAATTGAGTTTGTGCTAAATAGCATGTAGAAATATTCTTTAGTGCGACAGGTGGATCCAGACGGATTTCAATGGCTTGAGATTGGAATATGCACTTGAGGGAAGTTATAATTATATTGCATGGAAATGTAGGATGGAGGTGGTTCTAGAGGACAACAGGTTGAAATATTTCATTGAAAATGACATTCCGAAGCCCGCAATAGCAGATGTCACTCTTCTTGATGCTTTGCAAAAGAAGGTTGCAAAGGCAAGGAGGATCTTATTGGAGGGATTACAAGACAAAATTGTCTCAAGTCTCCATGGAAAAGTGAATCCATATGTAATGTGGAAGGCTTTTACAGATTTATTTCAAAGTATCAGTGACCACAGGAAATTGGAACTGAAGGACAAGCTCAAGAAAATCAAAATGGATAAAGGTGACACTATTCTGAAATATTTAACCAAGTTTCTCCAATGTCGAGATGAGCTTGGGAGTGTCGGAATTACCATAGTGGGTGATGAGTTGGTGAGCCTAGCTCTTCTAGGACTTCCCAAGAGTTGGCATAATTATCAGGACTTTTTCAATGGGAGGGAGAGGCTGCTAGATTGGGAGTGAATTTGGTTGGATTTTGTAATATTCCCAAATGGGAAAGGAAGGAATATAGTGAAAAATTTCAGAACAAGAGTGTAAATAATAATTCGAAAGTAAGAGGCCAATATGGAGACTTTTCATATATTATTACAACAGAAAAATACACATAAGAAATGGGCCATAAGATGCATAACAAGAAATACAAGCCTTCAATGGACAAAATCCATGAATATGAGGTGTTGTTTCTATGTAGAAAAGTTGGAAGACCCTTACAGCGTTATTTATTAGCTTTTCTACAAAAATTGGCTATACATCAGATCTATGGCTGATATCTGCTTCAAAAGATAGATCTATACTAGATCTGAGTGCTATATAAGCTCCTTTCAACAACCCCTTAGGTGTTTTCAGCAAAACACGAAGTACAAATTGTAGATCTGAGATCTAAGACTACAGATCTAATGAAAAATATAGATATGGAAAGTGTGGTTAATATGATATGATAAATATAATAGCCTCCTCTAATAGATCCTCAAAGTGAAAGGCAGATCCCCTTCACTAGAAAATCAGCTCTCCAAATGGTGTGCCAAACCACCCTGAAACTCCTCCTACAGAAATAATGTAGATCTGGAAGTAAATTGTGCTATAGGGATGAATAAACAGTTGGCCTAATGCCAAGATCTAAAAGTATGCTCAATTCCCTTCAATATTTTCCTCCCAATGGAAAGGAACCCTCCTCCCTTGAATATAAGCAATGAAATGGCCTAGATCTAAAGATCTAATCACCACTTGTTGCAGCCTACAAAAACAACCAAACCCTCAATAGGATCTGCACTATATTTGAAAGAAGTAGCTTGGCCTTAAGCCTAATAGTGGAAAATGTAGTACAATCTCTTCCAAGAGGCCTCTAAAGGAAAGAGATGGGATTCCCGATTAGGAACACCCTGTGTTAAACAACACTCTATATCAACTAAACAACAAGAGAAAGACATATTTCTAAACAAACCATATATTGAGAAATATCAGTATACATAAACATAATGAATATGGCTTCCATCCTCTTCCTTAAATAGAATATGAGCTTGCAGACCCTAAGCCCCATCCAAAAAAGTCTCTACATTCACACAAATCATCTCCATCAAAAACTGTGATGTACTTCATTGATGACCACTCCTCCATGACAGCATTGTTGATTTGGTCAAGGTTGACCTAGTTAAAGTGATCCAGCCCCTTTCACACCAACGGTGCTTTAATTAAGCTACCAAGAATTGTCTCTTTCACATTTGGCATTGATTTATCAATTATTGAGGAGAATTATGGACCTCCTTTTCCCTCTTATTCTTTAAACAAAGCAATAAAAAAAAATTAAATATTCCAACTAGCTCATGGCTAATTGGGAATATTACAGTCCTCCCTTCCCAAATGTTGCTTGTCCTCAAGAAACTGACAAGGTGAGTGTTGCAACTCCTCTCCTTCTCCATTGGTGACACCAACATGTGATAAGCTTCCCTCATAAGCTAAGTTTTCACCAATCCATCCCTCCATGAACTGCTCCTCCAAAGTTCTCATGAGATGCAAATTATCCATCCCGTAAGGAAACAATAGTTTAAATGAAACAAACATGGTTTTTCCAATTTTCTCCCTGAAACATGTAGCATAATGAACATGGAGAATATTTCTCCCATAGGGCACATACATACCTCCCATCCTCCCTCCAAACATTCCCATAAAAAGTATAAGTACATCATCAATGTATGGGATCAAAATTAAGTATACACAAACAAACATTTGCATAAATGGAGGTGGGTCATAGTCCCACATGTGGAACCAACGCAGTAAACCTCCTGACTACCTCAGATAATGATATGGCAAGTGGTTTCCCCACCACTTACTTACTGCCCAAGTCATCTCACCATGGCTGAAAGTGTGATATATGTTTGGTGCCTTTGGAGTGCACCAATCATGATACAAAATCTCCCTTTGTCCTCCAACGAAGTGGCCATGTTCAGAAATTTTTGTGGCCCAAAGTTGGCCATGAATTTTATAAGGAATAATGCTCCTCCTTGGAGATATGGCCTACATATACAAGGTAAAAGAATTCAAATGATCATCAAATAAAACATTATGTACATAAGCATGTTATTCACCAACATTTCTCCTCAAACAAATGGAGTGGTACATAGATCTATCTCCTCTCATTCCAAAAGAGGAAAGAGGTGGTTGAATTAACTCCTTTATAGATTTTTTTTCTCTCCCATATCCACATGGTTCATGCATGTCTGAAAATGTTGATATAGTTCTCCTTAAAAGCCTCCCCAAGTGCATCTTTCCATGATAGTGATGTAGGCCTTGATGGAATCAGTGTGGCTAAAAAAGAACACTTCATAGGCCATTTGTAGCAACTTCTCCTTGAGCTTGGAAGCTCTACATAAGAAGATCCTTCCATGATAGTAGATGACTGCTTCTTGTATTGAATAGCCCTCTTCATGTAGCTGGTCATCAAGTATGATGCATGTGAAAAGATCCTTGGAATAATCCACCAACAGTTGGGATTTCCAATATGGATCCATCTTCCATAGTGGTAACGCTGATGATATATCCCAGAGAAAATCTGTCATATGGTTCTTCTCCTCCTTCACATCTCCCATGCCAAAGGTATTTATTGGAAGGTTGTTATCCCCTCCTTGCTTCTCTTCTTTCATATGCACATGCTCAAATTAATATTGAAGCTTTTGGAAGTTAGTCTCCCATGGGAGGCTATCATCTATCCAATACTTCCTCGGTTTAGTCAAAGCATGCATGTGTGGCTACCATATTCTATTATTTATGGAAGATTTCTCTCCAAGTGAGATTATCTTCTGAGTATCCATAGCCAAGTAATGGTCTCCTTGTCCTATGATGGTGCCATCCTCCAATCCTGCAGCATTTCCTCTCAAAGCAGTATGAGATGAGAGAGTGGGTAGTGATGATAGTTGAAGAATATATCCCTCCCCCTTCAGCCTACCCAAGACTCTTAATGTTGTCTCTTGGTCTTATAGTGCTCCCATCCCTCATGGATCTATGAATGGAGCATCAAGATGTGATACATCTCTCACCAAATCTAGATCAGGTGGTCTCCTAGGTGGTTTACCACATGATAGTGATGTCTCATGGACCATTCTCATGTGCATAATAGATGGGATTATCATGTCCCTACTTGCACTGCACAAACTTAGTTCTGTTTCATGTGTGTAAGTTTTATGAAAGTTTGGTACCACTCTTAATGATGCAAGAGTCGCTCTAGTTGGAGAAATTGCTCCATACTCACCTCCATATGGTGGTGGATCATCTCCTGCTATTCCAGCACTATGACCCCTCTCTTGTTTTTCTTCTTCTTCCTCCTCATCATCCAAGAAGACCTCTATGTAATGTGCTTTTCCAGTTGCACATCTATGTCCAGGTGCCCATGATTCTTGGAAAGTGAAGCAAAGCTTCCTCCTCCTCAATTATTTTCAAACATCATCATCAAGAGGTTTTTTGTATTGGCTCTCCTTTTAAAGAGGAGCCGTTTCTTCTTTTTCCTTTGATGGAAAAGAGAGCTTATGTTGAGATGTTTCCTTTGCTTTTGGAAAGGCATCTTGAAGGTCTCTAGCCCTTTCAATGGAATCTTGTAGGGTAGTGGGCTTGGTAGACATAACCAACCCATGAAGAGGTTCATCTAACCCATCAATGAACATATACACCCTTCTTGTTGTAGATAACTCAGGAACCATAATAGAATGTTTTATGTTAGCTCCCCACGATTTTCTAGATTGATTGAGATACAAATGTACAGAGGTAACGTCAAACCAAGATTTGGAATCCAAGGACCTATCCTTCCTGGATTTAGAGAGGGGTCTCTCTATTAGGTTCAAAGATGTGAACTTGTTTGTTGATTAGGGTTGACTTTAGGCTAGTTATGAAATATTGGGTTTGTTGATTATTTTTTGGTTGGGTATGATTATTAGATAGACTAGATAGAAACAAGGAAAAATTCAAGTCATTGGGAAATGGAGTCTAACAAGATCATGATAGGTTCATTAATGGATTAAGGAGTATTGTAGGGAAAATCTAGCTTGGTTGGTGGATATTTGGGGTTTGAAGGATTATGAGATGGACATTAATTTTGAGAAACAAAGTTGGACAAAGAGCAGTAAAGAATTCTCTATCGTATACTTAAACAAGGATATCTTTAAACACAGATAAGAAAAAGCTATAACTCATGAGGTAGGGTAAACCATTAAGCTCAATGAACAATACTTGAACTAATCAATATCCAAGATAAACATTCCATTGCAACATAGAAAGCATAAGAGCTTATCTAACTTTAGTAAGTTCACCTTCAGAATCAGAAAACATTTAAGATCACAAATAACTACAATCAGAGAGGAGGGAACTCTTGAACATCTAAGATTATAGCTATGGAGATCTTTAAAACAATTAATCAAGCAAGTGCAAGGAGTATGATTTGAAACAAAACTTCTTTGACAAACCTAAGTGATGATGCTTTAAAGAGAGATTTCAAGAACAATGCTTTAATGGAAACAAGTAAGCAGAGCTAACCATGAATCATGATTGATACCTACTATATTAAACCATTCAGGAAATAAAAAAACTTAGGAGATCTTGGAAAGCAAAGAAGGATCCTCTAACGTGTCCTAATAGAAGAAAAGATTAAGGCAATGAAGAACAAATAGAGCTAAGGTTCCATCAGAAAAATTTCTTAATCTAAATTATTTGTCCTACTACAACATAGAAATATGAAAACGCAGTGATAAACTAAAAACATGAACAAAAGAAACACTTCACCATCAACTAGGCTCATGGATCCTACAACCAATCCTCCTCCATCAACAAGAAAATCAGGGCATTCATAAGCTCCAAGACATCAAATTGTTTTCAACCTCCAAGGGACTATGTATTACTTCAAAATCAGTCATCAAATTCCCACCCAATACATAAGAGCCTCATTCTCTATTTATGGAGCAAGTGAGGAGGTGGAAACCATAAGAGGCTTCTAGAAATCGTATTTTTTTCAAAAATGTCATTTATGTGCTTAATGACAATGCAAGGCCCAAGACACATAATATCTAAGCTAATAAATGAAAAATAACATAATATAACTTCTAAATCAAATATGGAGTGATTTTCCCAAGAAAATATTAAAAAACCATTTTTCCATTGGTTTGTGTGTTTTGTTGACTTTTTGGCAAAAGACAGTCCATTTCCACAACACCACTTTTCCAGAAAATAGGTTGTTTTGAAACCAAGTTTTGGACCACTTCCACATGTCAGATTTGGCCCCTTGGGAGCTCGTTGGAAAGCCTGAAGAGTCTTCTTTCCAAAAAATCTTGTGGTTTTCTGATCTAGCTCTTTTAACCTAGTAAAAAATGAAAAAAACCCTCAGACTATCATTTGCGCAGCACCATGCCAAAAAAAGAGGCGTAAAGGTGAATTTTGAGGTGTTTTTTGACCTTTTGAGGGGTCAAAACCGTTCCAAAACTTCTGAAATTTGATGATCATGATGTGTACATTATGAAAAATCTAAAAATCTAAATTTTTTCTCCTGGAGATGCTCCATGTGTTTCCGTAGCGCTAGTGGCGCTACACAAATGAGACCAAAAATAAAATAAAATAAAAACAAAATTTCCTCCAAATGCTCTCAAATTTGGTGGAGATATTCTCTAAGGGGTTTTGGCTAACAGCTGAGAAGCCTCAGCCAAAAATACAAGGCTATTATTCTCATTTGCCTCTTTTAGGTTTTTTACCTCAAGGAGGGCCTCCTTGAGTTTGGCACAAGCAAGCCTGCCCTTCTTTGTGTAATGCTTGGTCATCTTCTTTTGGAGAGAAAGGCCTCTCTTGATCTTCTTGAAGTACTTATGCTCATTCTTGTAGTACCGAATGATGCGTTGTGCTCTTTCAAAATCCTTCTGCCAATCCCTGATTTGTGCATCTTTGTCTAGGAGTAGCATTTTAGTGGTCATCTCCTCATCCTCATTATCACTATCTAGGTCAATGAACTGAGGACCTTGAGCAGATTTCTTTATCCTTTTACTCCTCCTCACCTTTACCTACTACTCAATATTTCCCACCTTTTCCTTGCCCTTGCCCACTGTTTGATAGCTTGAGGAGAGATGGCCCTTTACCTTTTTGAGGCAGCAAACACATCTCTTTGTCCTCTGTAGTATGTGCATATGTGAGGGGTGATGATGGTAGTTTTGACCATGTTTTAATAATTTCTTTGACCCTCATCACTGCCATCAACTTCATATTGGCTTTGTTCTTTACTGAGGTTCTCTCCTTGGTCATTTCCTGTACTATCATTTTGAGTTTCTTGGTTAACACTGTTACCAATGAAATAGGTAACCTGACCTCAAAAAGGGAACTCTAGCCCAAAACGACTCAAAAAACATGAAAAAACACCCCAAAAACAAAAAAAGTGTATTCCAGAACGCACTTGTGTTTTTTTGAAGGTCAAATTTCAACATTTTATAAAATTATGCTAAAAACAAAATTGTTTCTTGAAAAAAGGATTGAAAAAGCACCCTCAAAACAAAACCAGTTGATGCTGGAATAACAAAAAAAAAAAATTCAGTCATATTTTGGAAATTTTTAAAAATAGAAATAACATTTTTTAATTTTTAAAATTCAAACATTAAAAAAAACCTAAAATTTAAGAAAAAATTAAATTAAAAAAATAAAAACATTTTAAAGCTTAAAATTTAAAAATATATAGGAATAAATAAAAAAAATTAAAACAAAATAAAAAATTTAATTCAAACATCAAAAAATAAAAAGATAAAAAAAAAAAAAAAAAATTAAAGAAATATATTAAATTTTAATAAATTTAAAACTTTAAAATAAAAATTTAACAAAAAAAACATTATTTAAATTAAAAGTAAAAAAATGAAAAATTAATGCAAAATAAAAAATGAAAAATAAAATACAATAAAAATATTAAATTTAAAAAAATAAATTAAATTTAAATTATAAAAAATAATATATATATATATATATATATATATATATATATATATATATATATGAACTTAAATTAAAAATATATATATTATATTTTATTAAATTTAAAAAAAGAATGTTAAAATTAAAATAACAAATTAAATTTAAAAAAAAAAAAAATTAAATTTTAATAAATAAATAAACAAACAAATAAATTTTGAAATAAAAAATAAATTTTAAATATAAAGAAAAAAAAAAAAAAAACATTGTTAAAATAAAAAGTTAAAAACCTATAAAAATCAATTAAAATTGAAAAATTGAAAAAAATAAATTAAAAAAAATATATTAAATAAAAAACAAATTAACTTGAAAATATTAAGTTTAATTAAAAAAAAAATCTAATTTTAAATACACAATTTTAATTGAAATAAAAAAAAAATATAAAAATTTTATGTAATTAAAAAATAATAATAAAAAATTGAAAAATTGAAAAAAAAAATATTAAAAAATTCAAATAAATTAAAAAAAATGCAAAATTTATTAAATTTTAAAAAATTAAATGAAAAAACTAAACATAAAATTTAATAATAAAAAAAAATATGAAAATTAAAAAAAAAAATACAAAATTTAAAAAAAATTATTAACAAAATATAGACAAAAAAAAAATTAAAAACAAAGAAAATGAATAAAATTAAAAAAAAAAACAATTTAAAAAAAATTAAAAAAAGGGAAAAAAATTAAAACAAATTAAATTTCAAATATAAAAATTAAATTAAAAAAAATAATTTTAAATTTTTTGAACTAAAAAAAAAAAAGAAAAAAAAATCAAATTAAAAAAAAAAATTTTTTTTGATCGTGGTGGTGCCGCCAATCGCCCTCCCGCCTAGGTGGCGGCGGAGGGCGGTTCCGAGAATCGGCCTCCTGCGGCGACAGGGTGATTCCGAGAATCGGCCTCCCGTGGCGGGAGCGCGATTCCGGGAATCGGCCTCCCGCGGCGGGAGGGCGATTTTGGGAACCGGCCTCCCGCGGCGGGAGGCCGATTGGCAGCGCCACCATGATCAAAAAATTCTTTTTTTTTTAAATTTTTCATATTTTGTTTTTATTTGATTTTTTTTTTTTTGAATTTTTTTTTTTTTGTTTCCTTTTTTAATTTTTTTTTTTAATTTTTAATATTTTTTAATTCGTAACATATTTTTTTTTTTTTTGTTTTTAATTTTTAAATTTTTTTTTAGTTTGATTTTTTTTTTGTTTTTAATTTTTTTTAATTTTTTAATATTTTTTTTAATTTAAATTTTTTATTTTAAATTTAATTTGTTTCAATTTTTTTTTTCTTTTTTTATTTTTTTTTTTAAATTTAATATTTTAGATTAATTATTTTTTAAAATTTAAAATTTATTTATTAAATTTGTTAAATTTTGATTTAAATTTTTTTTTTTTTAATCTTTTAGTTTATTTAGTTTTTCATTTTTAAAATTTATAAATTGTTTCATTTAAAAAAAAAAACAGCAAATTTATGGATATTTGTTTTTTAATTATTTGCACATGGTTTTTTTCATTTTTTTTTTTGTTTTTTAATGATAGTTTTTTTTATTTTAATTTTATTTTTCAATTTTAAGTTTTGTTTTTTATTTTTATTTTTATTTTTTGTTAATTTTAAAATTTGTAATTTTTTTTCTTATTATTATTATTTTTTTAATTTAAATTTTTCAATTTAATTTTTTTTTTTTTGTATTTTATTTTTTTATCTAAATTTTAATTTTGTAATTTTAATTATTTTAAATTTTCTATTTTAATTTTTTTTTAATTATATGGTTTTTTTTAATAACTTGGAAAAAAATGTTTTTGATGTTTTTTTTTTTTGGTTAATTTTTGTTTTTTTCTTTAAATTATGTGTTTTTTTTTTCAAATTTTGTCATTTCTTTTGATATAATTTTCAAATATTTTGTTTTTGTTTTGTTTTGTTTTTGTTTAAATTTTTTATTTTTACAAGTTAATTTTCTTTTTCTTACATTTTTATTGGTTTTTTTATTGTTTATATATATATTTTTTTATCTCAGTTTTCTGTTTTATTACCAACATGAAAATCTCTAACATTTTAAAACAAATATTCATACTTCATAAATAAAAATATTAGACTGTCAAAAATGTGCACAAAAAAAAGGGGTGATTCTGCATCACCACTTTTCAAAATCGGGTGCTTTTTATGCTACCAAAAAAAAGTAGGTAACAATGCGGTTACCTATTTCGTCGGTAACAGTGTTGGTTATCTAGAAACTGATTAGTGTCATGACAGTCATGACAGCTGTCATGACAGTCATGAATATTTCCTTGGCTATCTTGTGCACTTTGCTGACTGCCTTCCTCATCTAGCTGCTCTTCCCTACTATCTCCATCATCTCCACTGTGATCTGTTTGTTCATTATGCTCACTTCCTTGTGTTTCATCATTGTTTCCTCCATCACTTCCCATATCCTCTGCCTCTTCTTCATATATTTATTTTTTTTCCTCATTGACTTCTTCACCCTCACCTTGATCTTTATGTGATCCTTGAGTTCCACTCCCTGCTTCACCTGATGCATCAAGAGAAGGAGAGGAAGGGATGTGTGCCTATGGTGAGGGCACTTGTGCAGATGAGGAAGGAAGATTTGTTTGATGAGGATGTTGTGGGTTTAAGAAGAACTCATTGCTTATGAAAACATCCCAAGGTACACCCTGCTACTCTAGCTGATGTAAAACCACCATCTTGATCAAGGAATCATGGAACAAGCTATACATTTATTGGGGGTAACTCCTCCTTTGGACAACAAAACACATTTTCATAACACTCCTCTAGAGACAGTAGCGTAGGTCAAGTGCCTTAACCCCTGTGAAATGCATAAGGAGTCTAAGATGATAGGTATAGACCTTGGAGTATCTCCCCTCACAGGTTAAGTATTTCATGATAGCCAACATCAAGGGTGCATACTTGTGTTTGAGATGTGAGAAAGGGAAAACTATGATATTGCCTTCTCTATAGCTCCTTTTGATAAAAGGAAAAAATAAATCTCTTTTTAGCTTACCATTATTGAACCATTTCTCACCTACTAAAGGGATACTAGTGGCTTCAGATATGGACATTGTTGAAATATCAAATGTCACCCCTGCAAGGTCAGCATGCTTGTTTTGTAGATTGAGGATGAGGATCCCTGTAAGCTCAGGATTTCTCTTCACCTGCTTGACCTTCTCACAAAACTGAAAACACCTTGTGTTTTGAAAGCATCACAAGATCCTAGGAGAAGATGTGATAGCCACTGTATTTTGGGGTTCCAACCTATTAACTTTCCCTCCCTTGTGCTTTGTCTTTGAAGGCCTTTGACCTCCTCCACTACTACTATTGTTATTAGTCTCTGACATGGTGATGGGAGTCACTGGTCTGAAAATTGAGTTTTAGTGGAAAAACCAAGTGAGAAATGATGATGAGGTCAACGTTAGCTAAGGAGATGAGTTCTGAGGTTGTGGGTGGTTTTGCAGCTTGAGGAGTTTAATAATGAGAATATAGTAACAGCCTTAATTCCTTTACCCACCCCTGCTATCAAATTTGGTTTGAAAATTATTTTTTCTCAAAACAACAAGGTTCCTTTGTGACTTTGACCTAGGGTTTCACCCTCCTAGGGTTTTTACCTCAATAACCAAAAAAAAGATGATTCTGCAAATTTTCTTCAGGGATCAAGAGAATACTCTACTTACCACCTTCTTGAATCTTCTTCTAACTTGAAAACACCTATAAAGGATAATTTTAGGCATCAGGGATCTTTGATGCACTTTTTGCACCTTCCTGGATTTTGTGCAGTGCCTCTGCCTGAGCTTTCGCGTCGGGTGGTTTGCGCAGTGCTCGTGAGTTTGAGCAGTGGTTAGCGTAGTGTCGAGCAGTATGCATGCCTTCTAGGCAGGTCAATTCATCTATTTTTGTACTGCTTGGAGGAATAGGCAACCCTTGCACATCAGTCGGGTGAGCTGGGTGGTCTGTTTATGCAGCGCCTGAAGAAAATTTTGAAGTGTCGGGCGAGAGGCAGGGTTTGCCGTCTTTAGGGCAAGCTGGGCCTACTTTTGTGCAGCGCCCGAAGTTTGCAGAGCACCGAAGTTTTTTACGTAGCACTGTGTAAAACTAAATAGGAGGGGTGGGGGTTTGCGTAGCGCCAGCTCCTTTTTTATGTAACGCCCAAGTTTTGCGCAACGCCTAAACAGTTTGCCCAGAAATGGCCTAGAAACCCTAAATTTATTCTTTGAAGCTTCTTCCTTTCTTGCCAAGTGCAGGAATGAGCTAAAAAATGAATTCAAAAACCTTTATGCACTTTGAAAAATATAAATGAAACCAACAGACCCACTTTTACTTGGTCTTTTTTCATTTGTTTCATAACTTTTTGTCATTTGGAGGGTTTTGAAAACTTCCTCAAGGCACTTTTTTCTCCTCTTGTGGTGTTCATTACCTAATGTACTTTTTACCTTTCTTATTTTTGATAACTTGGGAATTTTCAGAGACTCAACCTTATTCTTGCCTCCTCTTGTTTAATTTGAAGAAATTTTTCATTTGGGAGGTTGGCCCTTTTAAACTGATATTCTTTGCCATCTCTCCTTTTAGTGCAGGTGAAAATAGTGTTCTTTTCTAGAAACCCTAGAAAGGTAGCTTGAAATTCTCTGGTAGCCATCTATTGTAATGAAGGAGGCCCTATCATCATCTTTTGATCATTTTGTTATTTTTTCCAAATCCATGGGTTTTAGGGCTACTCAGAAAAATATAATTAGTGTTATCTTCTAAGTTCTTAAAAACCTATCAAAACTCATTTATTATTTCCAAAAAATATTAAATTGTGCATTTGATGGATTTGAGGTGGCTTTTGTCCTTGTAGCCTTTGTGATGGTCTCTTGCTTGTTTCCATTGTGTTGTTAACCAACCATAAAAACCCTGATTCCCTTTTAAACACAGGCCTACTACCTTTTTCTTGTTTGTAGATGTCTCCTGGTGATGATTACATCCTATTACCTTACCTCTTCTTCTTGCTGATGGCAACCTTGATCATTCTTGCAAAAATGTGAACAAGAGCAGTTGTCCCTTGTAGTATTTATGCTCTAAGCCAAGGAGGATTTTCTTGAATGGCTATTGATTAGTCTTGGATAAAATTTCTTGAGATTATTCCTCTTTGAATACAATCTCTTCATACAGGAATACATAGTTTATAGGGCACCAAATCCAACCTATGACTCAGTGAGACCTTAGGTGACCTAATGGTCGCTTTCCTGGACTTGGATTTTGGACTGAGATTTAGACTTAGGGATCACCAAGTGTAAGATAGGATCCATGATAAACTTAGTGTATTGAAGATCTAAAATCCAACATACTTGACTATATAAATGGTCTACAGAGACAATTTGAGACCATCAATGTTTGAGAGTATCATCAAAGCTATTTGATTGGTAGGCTTAGGTGGTAGTGGGGAATTTTTTAGGCAAGACAAAATAGAGGATTTGAGCCAAGGGTGAATACATATGCATAGAATGGGTGATACAAGAATCTAAGGGGTTTTCTGAGATTGGTAAGAAAAATTAGACATTATGGAGTAATGAGATAGTGAAAAATTATCTTGAGAATAATGAAGGCAGTGAGATTTCTGGAACTCACAATGTTTATGAACCTTGTTTCTAGAAATCTTGGGATAGTCATTTAGTCATCATCAAAGCAAAAAATTACTGATGACTAACCTTTTGAAAACTCAGAAGTGTAAGTTTCTGGATTACCTGATTGTTTAAGCTTTGCAAGCTTCATGAATGGTGCTTCAGGATCTCTTCTATCAAATCTTTCCACCAACCTTCTAGTGAATATTGAATATGAAGTCACATTGGCATGAACCAATGTAGAGAAGCCATGGAACCACCAACCATGTGCTTCACCCTCAAGGTGGAGCACTGTAATCTTAATGGCTTCCATTTTTGGAACCTTGTTCAACTAGAAGTAGATGTCAAGTTTCTCTACCCATGATTTGGTAGTGCACTTGGATGACCCATCAAATTTGGGTAAGAAAAATATGTCCATAGTATGGTTTCGATCATGATTCTAAATGAATCCACCATTTCTATGATGATGCCTTGGTCTTCTATTGTCCTTGATTTGAAAAAACCCTTGAAAACTCATGTGGTCCTTGAATATCTGAGTTTGAGACTCATACTCCACAAAATAGTCTTTAAGGGATTCTTCCTCTTGAAACCTTTCATTTCTCACAGCCAAAAATGTAGGCATAACAGAGCATTGGGAAACTTGTGGTTGATGCACTGGTTGATCATTCCAGTGATGATACATGCCAGATCCTTCTCCATGATGATATCCTCTGTGCGATTCCTTGAATTGGTCCATTCTCATGTCCTTGATTTCCCTAGAAAGGTCTTGCATGGCTCTAAGAAGGATATTATGGAACTCTTTCTCTTCATCTTCACCTCCAGTTAAAGGGGTTTTACCCTTGTCTTCTTTGTCATTTGTATAATCAAATTTTATGTGTCTTCTTCTTTGATACATCTTATATCTATCAGTAAGAGGCTCTCCTCCTTTAGATGACATATTGGCTTTTTAATATGCATAGGTTGTGCCAAGATTATGCTTCGATACCAGAGAAACATTCCCAAATGGGAGAAGTAGGAATATAGTGCAAAATTCTGGATCAAGAGTGTAAATCATCATTTGAAAGCAAGAGGCCAATATTGAGACCTTTCATATGTTATTAAAACAACAAAATATACATAATAAATGGGCCATAAGATGGATAACAAGAAATACAAGCCTCCAATGGACAAAATCCCTCAATATGAAGTGTTGCTTCTATGTAGAAAAGTTGGAAGACCCTTACAGCGTTATTGTATTAGCTCTTCTACAAAAATTTATTATACATCAGATCTAGGGCTGATATGTGCCTCAAAATATAGATCTATATCAGATCTGAGCACTATACAATCTCCTTTAAAGAACCCCTTAAGGGTTTTCAGCAAAACACCAAGTACAAATCGTAGATCTGAGATCTTGGACTGTAGATATAATGAAAAATATAGATTTGGAAAGTGTGGCTGATCTGATATGATCAATATAATAGCCTCCTCCAATAGATCCTCAAACTAAAAGGCAGATACCATTCACTAGAAAATCATCTCTCCAAATGGTGTGCCAAACCACCCTGCAACTCCTCCTACAGAAATAATGCATATCAAGAAGTAGACTGTGTTTTAGGGATGAATAACGAGTTGGCCTGATGCCAAGATCTAAAAATATGCTCAATGCCCTTCAATATTGTCCTCCCAATGGAAAGGAACCCTCCTCCACTGAAAATAAGCAATGAAATGGGCTAGATCTGAAGATCTAATAACCACTTGCTGCAACCTGCAAAAACAACCAAACCCTCAATAGGATCTGTGCTATAGTTGAAATAAGAAGCTTGGCCTTAAGCCTGATAGTGGAAAATGTAGTAAAATCTCTTCCAAATGGCCTCTCAAGGAAAGAGGTGGGATTCCCGATCAGGAATACCCTGTCCTAAACAACACTATATCTCAGCTAAACAACAAGAAAAATATATATGTCTAAATAGACCATATGTTCAGAAATATCAATGCTCATAAACATAATGAATATGGCTTCCATCCTCTTCCTTAAATATAATATGAGCTTGCAAACCCTAAGCTCCATCCAAAAATTTCACTACATTCACACAAAGCATCTCCATCTAAAACTGCATTGTCCCTCATTGATGACCACTCCTCCATGACAACTTTGTTGATTTGTTCAAGGTTGACCCAGTCAAAGTGATCCAACCCCTTTCACACCAACGGTGCTTTAATTAAGCTGATAAGATTTGTCTCTTTCACATTTTCCATTTATTTATTCATTATTAAGGAGAATTATGGACCTCCTTTGCCCTCTTATTCTTTAAACAAAGAAATAAAAAAAATTGTATATTTGAACTACCTCATGGCTAATTGGGAATATTATAGATTTGGTTCAAGAATAATTCAGGTGGAATACCAGGGATGGATCCTCATCTAGGACATATGATGAGGAAAATTGCGCCTTGGCTAGTAAGGAAAAGAAGGGGAAGGGAAAGAAATCCTATTCCAAATCAGAGACTGGAAAATAAGGCAAGAAGCATGACATGTCCAAAGTGAAGTGTTTTAATTATCATGAGCATGGAAATTATGCCACTAATTGTCCACAGAACAAGAATAACATGAAGGCTTCAAGACCTACAAGTGGTGAGTCTTTGGCCTTGCAATTTTAGTTGTACTTCTCGCACATCACATTCATGGTTTCAAGTGCGATGGGATCGGTGTGGTACTTGGATAGTGGTGAATATTTTGACATGAAGGGAGACAAAGAACTTTTTAGTAGCTTGGAGGATAAGGATCTCTAGATACATATCAAAATTGGTGATGGCGGGAGGTATAGCGATACCAGGATTGGTACAGTTACTTTTGAGAGATATTCAGGTAAACCCTTCTTATTAAAATATGGCATGCATGTACTAGGCTTGAAAAATAATTTAGTTTCAGTAGCTATGTTGGACGATATAGGTTATGATGTTTTTTTCAGTGAAGGGAACACATTCATTCGTCAAAAAGCCACAAGACAAGCCAAGAATATTGGGATTTGTGTGAATAATCTCTACAAACTTGATGTAGATGGTTGTGTAGCATTGATGGGTAAAGAAGGCAAAGTGGTGACCTAGGATGAGGGTGAGTTATGGCACAGGAGACTGGGCCATGTACACCACGGAGCTTTGAAGGTCATGCAACAGATTTCTATGGGGCTTCCAAAGGGTACTCTTGTGCAGATAGACACACACAAGGGATGTACCATGACGAAGTATACAAAGGCCACTTTTCATGAGAAGGAGACCTGAGCTACAGAAATCCTTGAGAGAGTTCACTCAGACATGTGTGGACCATTATCTAAAACTTCGACAACAAAGCACAGGTATTATGTGATATTTTTTGATGATTTTTGTAGAAAGTATTGGATCTGCTTCATGCAAAAGAAAGATGAGACATTCTCAAAAAAATTTGAGTTCAAAGCACTGGTTGAGAAAGACACGGGGAAGCATCTAAAGGCTCCGAGGAGCGACAATGGTTGTGAGTACATCTCAAATGAATTCAAGAACTTCTATAGTAAATAATAAATTCAGAGAGAGTTGATTGCACCTCATAACCAACAACAAAATGGGATTACAGAAAGAAATAATATAACAATTATGTTTGAGGCATGAGCGATGATACATGTTCAAGTCCTATCATTTCATATGTGGACAAAGGCATGCAACACAATGGTATTTGTGTAGAACCCTAGTCCTCATTGGATACATGGCATGAGTACACCAGAGGAGGATTTTTCTGGTAAAAAACTTGATGTTTCATACTTCAATTTTTTTGGCTCATCTGTCTATTGCCATGTGACCAAAGATTCCAGAAAAAATCTAGAACCAACAACTGAGATTGGGTTATTTTTGGGGTACACTGATACTCCCCACAACTATTTGGTGTATTTTCCAAACAACAGGATGATTACTATGAGACGGGATATAAAATTTGACGAGGTTAAAGCCATGTGATTTTCCCTTGAGAGAGAGCTTGATTTCCATGCAGATGAGGAGCTCTTGGTTCCAAAGGATGAACCTAAATATGTGGACCAACCACATGCAGAGGATCATGGAGTGGAAGAAAAAACTCATGCAGAGCCATCCACCAGACTTGGTAGAAGGTGCACCATAGAATCTGATAGATTGAAAATTGATGTGGCAGAACATGTAGGAGCACCTACTTCACTACGCAGAGAGAGACAGTCTCTAGATAGGTTTACTCGATACATGGCTCTTATGAGAAAGTGTATTCTGACATAACCATCCTCCTTTGAGGAAGTAATGCAAAAACCAATTTTTGTTGATGCCATGGTTGAGGAGTACGATTCCATTATCAATAAAAGTGCATGGGAAGTTGTCCCAAGTCTAGTCGGAAAATCAGTGGTTGGATCTAGATGGATCTATAAAGTGAAGAAAGAAGAATATGGGAGTGTGGATAAGTACAAGACTATATTTGTAGCCCAGGGATTCTCACAAGTTAAGGGGATTGACTATGAGGAGACTTTTTCACTAGTTCCAAGGTACTCATCGATTAGATCTATCCTTACACTCTCAGTGTAGATGGGGTGGATGATACATCAGATGGATGTGAAGACTGCATTTCTCAATGGATTTATTGAGGAACAAGTGTACATAGAGTAGCCATAAGGTTTTGAGACATTTTAAAATGAGTCACATGTGTGAAGACTCAAAAGAGAACTATATGGGCTGAAGAAAGCACCTCATGCTTGGTACACCAGGATTGACAACTATTTCACCAGGTTGGGCTTCAAAAAGAGTGAAGTGGATGCGAACCTGTACCAGAATGTGTTTTATGGTAAGCTATTTATTATTGTACTTTATGTTGATGATCTTATTTTGACAAGTGAGGAGAATCTCATAACTTCTTGCAAAGAGGATCTTGCAAGAGAGTTTGAGATGAAAGACATGGGACTCCTTCACTATTTCCTTGGTTTGGAGATATGGACGCAGGATGGTGAGCTATTTGTTTCTCAAGGCAAGTGTTCCAAAGAGATTTTGTGTAAGTTTCACATGGAGATCTGTAAGTCCATGGAGACTCCTCTTCCAAGATACTGGAGGAAGGAGGATGCTACTTCGAGAGAGGTAGTGGATGCTACTATTTACAGGTAGCTTGTGGGTTCACTCATGTATTTTTTGAACACTAGACTAGACATTTGCTATGTAATTAACCAGCTCATTCAATCTATGGTTAAGCTTACCAAGCTCTTTTGGAAGGAGGGGAAGCATCTCTTGAGATATCTCAGGGGAAATACACAATATGAATTATGGTACAGATGGACAGAGGGAGTGAAGCATCAATGCTTCACCGATGGAAATTGGGCAGGAAGTCCATGAGATAGAAAGAGAACATCATGATGGATCTTTAGCATAGGATCGCCAACATTTTCTTGGTACAACAGTCTATGGCACTCAGTTCAGTCGAGGCAAAGTACATGGAAGCCAGTCAGGATGCATGTGAGGCCATCTGGATGAGGAAGATTCTGGTTGGTTTGTTTGGTCATCAGAAGGATCTGACGGTGATACATTGTGATAACCAGAGTTGCATTAAACTCTTGGTCAATCTAGTATTCCATGATAGGTCCAAGAATATAGACACCTGGTATCACCATCTTAGAGATAGTGTTCAGAAGCGCATTATGTTACTTCAGTCCATTCTCATGAAAGGTCAAGATGCAAATATTCTAACGAAGGTGCTCGCCAAGAGAAAATACGAATACCATAGAGGTATGAATGGGGTAACTGATAATACCTTTCTTGTTGAAATGGGTTGTTCAAAATTCAAGAAATGTGTGCCTAATTTAATTTTCCCTTAATTAAATTGGAAAATAAAATGTAATATTTTCTCATAATCACTTGTAATAGTTAACTGAGTGTGATAAACTCAGTTAGCTGATGAATTTTGAGTTGAGGGTGGTTGGTAAGGCATGCAGAGTGATTCTATTAGTTATTGATTCAAATTTGTAGTTAGTGCATTAGTTTAATACATGAGAAATCATTTAACTCAATTAATTGAGTTAAATTCAATTTAACTAGTTGTAACTGTGTATTGCACTAGTGAGAGTTCAAGTGAAATAAATCGTATTTAATTCACATGCAGTGATTTTTCATCTAACTGATTATTTACTATTAATAGTTGCATGCATGTAAGTTCCAGTGGAAACCTAGTTGAGACAAAGGTTAAAGGGATGTTAACTATCAGTTGTATTATTAGTGGGTTATCCGCATGCAGTAAAACACCCATAGGATTCCCCATGGGCATTGTTTAGTTTTGGAAGGCTGAAATTCCTAAATAATAGGGATTTCATTCCACATGAATTGCGCAAGCAAGGCAGGTTGAGAAGAGGCTGAAAATTGGCTATGTGAAGGTGGATTTTGTCTGGATTAGTGTGAGACAGTTGTGAAAGTGCACGAGACTCTTGTGAGAAGTGTGCATTGTATTTTTTTCATGATTCTTTGGTGAATATACAATAGAAGATAGAGGGGTTTTGAGCAGCAATGTTTCCCCCCGAAAATTTCTGTGTTGTGGTTTGATTTTCTTCTTTCTTTACCTATTGTGATTAGCGATTGTGTTTATTTTCCACAATTAATTTGTAGAAGGATTTAGTATCGTTCTTTATCATATTGCATGATCGCATTGAAATCACTGGTATGCATATTTTTTGTATAATTTCTACAGTCAAATCACCATTTCATTGCATAAAATCCCAGCAAGTGAAGAACTCCTAATAAAGAAATTTCATCAGTAAGTTTGATTTATAAATTTGATTTCAGAGAAAAACGTAGTTTTATTTTCCTAATTAGTAATAAGTTCTTAGAGTTCCAAGTAGCTGCACACTCAAAGTTCCATCAACAGATAAGCCAAAGTTCCAAAAAATCAATCACTATTCCTAAGTCAACAAAACATGAAGTTCAATGATCTAATTCAGAAATTAAAAGATAAATATTAATGAAAATTAAATTTCAAGAAAAGTGTTAGTGTCATTCTAGTCATACTTCCATCAGTGATCAAAACTTCTCTTTTGCATTTTCATATTAGGTGTCTCATACCGAATAAATTTCACCATTCCGCTAGGTCATGGATTCATTGATCGTAGTAATTTTTATCAGTTGTCACTCATGAGGTATTTGCTGATTTTCCTTTCTATGGTCTTTAGTCATTAGTTACTTTTACTCTCAAAATCATATCAGTAGGTCATAGGATGGGTCTCATTAGTTTCTAGGGTCTCACCATGGTCAAATTAATGAGTCAATGTCAATAGTATCAGCAAGGTCCTGAGGAAGTCAATAAAATCAAAAGTCACAACACCTGAAAGATCAAAAAGATATTTTATTCAGCGTGATGTAATTTTCACCTCAAGACCGTGTTTTGAGGTGAAAACATGATATTTTTCCTTTATTATTATTATTCATTATGTAATTTTATATCATCATATGTAATAAGTCACAATTCAGAAGCTGTTATCTCCACAAGGTGATGTCCCTGCCTTCAGAGACGTTTTCTGTAGCATGTTTAGTGCCAAATCATCCTCCAAGTATATCCATCAGAAGGAGCCCGGAAAGAGCTTTCCAACGGTATAATACACTCTCAAAACTGACCTCTGGATTGAAATTTATGCTTAAGTGAAGTAAAAGTCCTTATATCCTCATATATCCCCTATTTCCCATTTTTCCCAAAACTTTGTTTTATTAAAGTTTTATATTTTCCTTTATAAATCCCTTTTTCCCCCTTCCGATCATAGAATTGCATCATAAAATAATTTAACAAATATGTGATTTATTCCAAAAACCACTTCCCCACCATACCTTGTAAAACTTTATAATAAACAATATCGAAGTTTATTATAAACTCCGCCATGTCAAACCACTTCCCCGTCATCCCGTTTAAAACCTTATTATAAACTATAAGGTTTATATTATATAAACCCCGCACAATTCAAAGTCCCGACGATGCACATCCGACCGTCGATTTCCCCCGCTGATTCGACGGATCAGAGCTAATCGGGCCATCGGCAATCGACGCCTCCATAAGTTCCCTCCAATTGTAAAACTCTAATTGGTCCAGCCCGATTTAATCCCGACCGTTGATCCGATCGACGATCAGACGACCCATATTCAATCGGGCCATCGCAATCGACGCCCCCGATCATCCCCCTCCGATTAACTTCTACCAATGGCCCGCTCCCGATTAACCCACAACCATCAATCTTCCCCCTCTTATCCGACAGCCCATAATTAATCGCAGCCCCTCCTACGATTGCATCGCAAATCCCTTATGTGCTGATGCAATTGTATAGCCGACACCCTTCGATTACACCATCATCATCGATTTTCCCCGCCGATCGGACGACCCACAGCTAATCGGGCCATCACAATCGGCATTCCACATATGTGTCACTCCGCTCCCCTCCGATTTCTGATTACAATTTACCCCCGGTCCCACCACTTAAACCTTCCGCCCATTCATTAAAATGAGCCCTTTTCCTTTGTAAAGTTTAAAATTTCTATTATTTCATTATTACAAAGTTTTTTCCCTCCAGTTCCACATCCCGAAATCGCATCGGAAGATTTTTTTTATCCTTCCTATTCCCCGAAGCTCCGATTGCGATTTCACTATTTTCAAACTGTTTATTATATTATATCCCCTTCGCCGGTTCTTCTGATTTCAATTGCGACGGTGCCATATGACAATGTGTTTGTTATATATTATCTCTCTTCCCCGTCTATTGCGGTTGCGATTTTTATATGATTTCCACCTCCTTCCCTTCCCTTTTTCCCATTTAAAATTAAATTTTCCCTTCACCGAGGCATAATTTCATTTCATTTTTCCAAAATATTTTATAAAGGTCAGTTCTCTTCAAAAGAAATAGTGGAAATCAAAGCGAAAGTCAAAGGGTCGAGAGCTTATTCAAAACAAAGATTGTTACAGTAGCAGCAAAATAGGAAATCTGTTCATCGGATTACCTATTTTATTCCATACATCATAACAGAAAAATATCCAAGTGGTCAAATGCAATGCTGTCCCTTATTTTCAGGGGCAGATTGTTGTATTTCTTTGCTATGGTTGTATTTTAGTTCTTCAGCTATTAGAACAGCTCCTCTTTTCATGGATCTAGGTTCCCACATTCAGTATATTTATTGTAATTATGAATCATTTGTAAGCAGTTTGTAACTGAGAAAGTAGGGGAATAGTGTGGATGAACATCTCTGCGCTACATTGTACAGTTTGATAGGAATTAATAAGAGATGCAGCTCTGATCTGTGGGATCCATGTGGTATGAGAGTTAGCATTTGTTTTTCTTCTTTGTTTCATATGTGAATTGTCATGTGTTCCATTCATTCATAAACATTTCCTTTTGAATGCTTTCAAGATAGAAAGGTAGAATCCATTTTATATGCTCTGCCTTGGGAAATCATTCATACTCTATATTTTTCTTCTGTTTGAAAAGGATCCATTTATTGTGCCCTTTTCAGCTCCTCACTAGTCTTTCATCCCATCCTCATTAAATTTTAATTGCTAAGTTTCCTACCTATCTTTCCCCATGAAATACCCTGTGTCCTGATTTAATTCCTGGTTTCAACTATCCCTTTTATCCCACACATCCCTGAAATTCATTCATTCATTCATTTCATTTTATTTAAACCTTTTATCCCTATAATTTTACCTAGCCTAATATCAGATTTCTATTGCACTTTATTGAATATTCTTTTACGGAGAGAGACCTCTCCTATCCTTGTAGGGATAGCTACAAGGATGAGCGTGGTTTAGTTTGTTACCTTGTTTTTCCTTTGCAGCCTGGGGTCCAATTCAGGTGCTAACATTCTCTGGCGACCATACTGGAGACTAATTTCAAAATTTTTTGTTTGTTAGTGTTATTTGTTTTACAAACTATAGACGGAGCCTGAAGTTATGCCAGGTAGCCTTCGAAACTGCACATTTCTTTGCAGGTGCATAAGTAGATAAATGCTGCTTCAGTAAATATCTGGTCTAGTTTAATAAACATAACATCTGACATGAAATATTTGCCCCAGTAAATCAAATAATTCTAGACTTTTGAACGATGATGTTCAAATTTTGCTAGGCTGCAAAGTAAGATTTTGTAAAATAGACATTCGACCACACTGGCTTCAAGAAGATACACAAGGGTTAATCCAGATCCAAATCCTCCCCCTGTGTTTGAAAATCCAAATCTTATCCCAATAATTGTTAGAATACAAGAAGGATCATTAAGCCCCAGACCCGTTTTCAGATCCTATACTTGGCCCAGTGAATGGTTTTTTGTAGAAGACCTTTCCTTTGATGAGAATTTAGAGCTTTCCTTATTTAGGAATAAGTCTGAAAATGACATTGATGATACAGTTTTAGATCCTAAGTTCCTTGTAGATATCGAAGTCCAAAGAGAAAATTCCTCCATTGACGATTACATTTTGAATTCTCCTCAGTCCATCACTGTAACTAATCCTCCTGAGCCTTCAGAATCATCAAGAACGAAATTTCCCCCTCCCAATTCATCAGCATTCCCATCAGTCAATTCCCAATTATCATCTCCTCCATTAACACCTCCCTCAAATCCTACAAGTTCTGTCATAAATCCACCCAAAGTTATGGCTGCCAGTTATGCACCCCTGGTCTTACCCCAGGTCCTCAATGATATGCCGGCTGAATATCAAAGAAAAATTCCTATTTTTGATGCCACTCAGAGCATCACGGCTCAGCAACATGTTGATAAAATGAATGACTTTTTTTATTTGCATGAGGTAGAAGTGGAGAATGTAACAACAAGGCTGTTTGTTCAAAGTTTCGGAGGTGAAGTCAGAAAGTGGTTTAGAGCCTTACCACTAGGCACAATTCGCACTTTGCAGGAGTTGCACACTCAGTTCCTGGACCAGTGGGAGGTAAAAAAGAAACCACTCCAAATTTTGTTTGAGTATGAGAACATTACAAGAAATGTGGGCGAAACCGTGCAGGATTATTGTTTGAGATTCAATGTTTTATATAATGCTATTCCAGCTAATTTGAAACCTCCTGTGGGACTAGCATTGTTAAAATTTACTGATAGTTTTGATGCCGACATGGCATATCAGCTGCGTGAAAGAGATCTGTCTTCACTTGAAGACATGTAGAAGATAGCGGTAAACGTTGAAGCTAATCTGTTGGCTAAAAGAGCATGAGCCAGAGCTGAAAAAAGAGTCACAATAAAAGAGGAGGCCTCTACTTCAGATAGTAAAATGGACACTCTGATCACAACAGTACAAAAAATGGTTGATAGGTTAACCATTGCAAACAGACCTGAGCCTCAAATAAGAAATCTGAATTTCAAAGGACAGCAGCCGCAATTCAGAATTAAATAGAGAGAGCAAAGAACACAGGACCAAGTTGCACCACCACAGCAGTAGATTAAAACTCCTTTGCAGTAGAACTACATGCAACGGAAAGATTCAGATGACGATGATCCTGTGATTGAGGCTAATCACTTTTTCACGGCTGATGGTGCGCCCATTTTCCTTACAGAAGATGAAGAATACACAGTGGCGACTCCAGACATTCAAAAAGACCAAAATTTTATTTTGGCCAATGATACAGTACTGGAAGAGGAGTCTAATGATGATCAGAGAGGGTATATGAACGCTCTGTTGGCTCAGAAAAGGCAGTACTATTTAAGGAACAGAGAGGTTATGATCAGTCCCATTCAAAAGAGAAAGGAACTCCAAATGAAGAACGATGCACAGAAGAAAGTGAAGGAGCCGGCTAATCCTTCCTCTAGCAAAGCACCTGCAGTTGCTAATACAGCAAATGAAAAGAACCAGCAGAACACAGTAAAGGAGCCAACAAAGAAGAAAGACCCACCCATTAAAGAGGTAGAGAAAGCTCCCTCCTTTAATCTAGAAAATGAAATTTCTAAGTTAAAAGTGTCTATGCCCCTCACAGAGCTGGTAAAGAATAGTGTGTATAAAAATCAGGTGTCCAAAGTATTGCAAATAGATTTTGTCTCTAATATGGTCGATATAGAAGATGACTACCCTGACCTTATCTTCGGTCCAGCCACAGAAGAATTTGAAGAAAATGAAGTCCCTCCTTTTTACTTGAGTCTTAGAGTACATGAGTTTATCTTGCATAATGCTATGTTGGACTTCGGGGCCTCACATAATTTGATGCCCAAAGCTGTTATGGAGAAGCTAGGCATTGACATCACTCGAAAATATCATGACTTGTATTCCTTCGACTCAAGTAGGGTCCATTGTATTGGTCTAATTAAAGATTTTGTAGTGTCTTTAGATCAGATTCCAGCAAAGAATGTCTTGATGGATGTAGTCGTTGCTGATGTCCCACCAAGGTTTGGAATGCTCCTATCTAGGTCTTGGGGTGCCAAACTCAAAGGAAATATGCAGCTTGACTTCTCTTATGCCACTATCCCTATATTTGGCTAGTTGAGGAAGTTATATAGAGAAAAAAAATGAAATATATGATTACCAGCAAAGACAAGCCTGTAAATCATCCCATTAATGCTGTCCATATAGACTTAGAGTCTTTTGTCTTGTATTTTGATGGTGGTTTAAATGATGAGAATGTTCAGTTGGTACAAGTAGATGAAATGCCCGAGATTTAAGAGAATTTCAGAGAAGTCCTTAAACAGGAGAAGGATAAAGCAGAAAACACTTCTGAAACTCCTGTCTGCCAGCAGCAAAGTGACAATGACCAGCCAGAAATCTGTCAAGGTAAAGAAGAGAAAGAAAAAAAATTCCAGCATCTTCAAGAAGAAGAAGAAGGCTTGTGGAGTATGGATTTTGATGGAGCTATTGGTAAGGATGGAGATGGCATTGGAATATGGATTAGGAGCCATGTTTTTCAACCTGAGAAGGTTCCAAGTAATGTTAGAGTTTGTGGTTATAAGCTAGCTTTTGATTGCTCTAACAACGAAGCAGAATACGAGGCTTTGATTGCAGGCCTCAAAATTTTGAAGAAGTTGAATGCAAAAAGGATTTTTGTGTATGGCGACTCCAAATTGATAATCAAATAGGTGAAGGGAGAATATCAAGCAAAACATCCAAGATTGAGGCCATATAGAAATGCAGTCTTGGACATTTTGAAAACATTCCCAAAGTATACCTTGACAGCAGTGCCCAGGATGTAGAACATTATTGTTGATTCTCTCACCAGTACTGCAAGTAACTTGAAGATTCCGATGAAATCCAACAATAAGTTTGAAATCTATATCAAACATAGGCCTATTGTTCCGAACAATTTAAGGTATTGGCAAGTATTTTGGAATGATAACAAGATTAATGCATTTTTGCAGGGTGAGGTAAAATTCAAAGATACTCCCATAGAGGGTGACTATGAGGTTGATGATCAGGAGTTGGAAGCAAACTAGATGGACATATTGCAGTTAAAGGATAATGTAATTCCTAGAGGTCTCATACCTCTAGAGGAGCTTTTTTATCAGGATGATGTCACAAAGAAACCAAGCTTGGTGCCCACAGAGAAAGGAGTTGAAGATGTGAATATTGGAACAGTTGATCAGCCCAAGTTTGTCAAATTATCAAAGGCATTATCCCCTAAGGTAAAGGATAAGTATGTTAAATTTATTTCTGAATTTTTTGATGTATTTGCATGGGATTATTCATATTTGAAAGTGCATGATAAGAACATAATTCAGCATACAATTCCTATCAAGCCGGATCAGAAGCCTTTCAGACAGAAGCTGAGAAGAATCAATCCAAAGCTGCTGCCATCAATTGAAAAGGAGGTAAACAGGTTGTACAAAGCAGGAATCATAGTTCCTATTAGATTTTCTGATTGGATTTTGAATTTGGTCCCAGTGCGTAAAAATACTGGAGAAATAAGACTATGTATTGACTTTCGGAACTTGAATAAGGCATCCTTAAAGGATAAGTACCCACTTCCGAAAATCGACCATATTCTGCAGAGAGTAATTGGAGCATCTAGGATGTCACTACTTGATGGCTCCTCAGGCTACAATCATATCTTGGTGCATGAGAAGGACCAAGATAAAACTGCCTTCACAACACCCTGGGGAACCTTCCAGTATGCCAAGATGCCCTGTGGACTGAAGAACGCTGGAGCCACCTTCCAGTGTGCAATGGACATTGATTTTGAAAATGAAAAAGACGTCTTTATTTTTGTTTATTAGGATGATTTGACAGTGTTTTCAGGTTCAGATGATGAGCATTTGCACCATCTAAGAGTGGTTTTTCAGCGTTGCAGAATATTTGGTATTTCTCTCAATCCCAAAAAGAGCCTTTTTGCCATGGATGAGGGCAAATTTCTCCGGCACATCATCTCTAAAGATGGAATCCATATAGATCCAGCCAGAGTGGAGGCAATCCAGCTCATAGATCTTCCACGAAACAAGAAAGAGATTCAGGCCTTTAATGGTAAGATGATTTTTTTACGCAGATTTATACCTAATCTAGCTGAGCATTTGAGAGAAATGACCAATATGTTGAAAAAAGCCACGGTTAAGTGGAGTGAAGAAACTATTAAATCATTCAATCTGGTAAAGTTTTCTTTGTCTAATGCCCCAGTTCTGATCAGTCCCAACTATACTCAAGATTTTATTATATTTTCATTTGCATCTGAGCATACTATGGCTACTGTTTTAATGCAAAAGAGAGATGAAGTAGAAAATCCAATTGCCTTTTTCAGTAGGACTATTAGAGATGTTTCTTTAAGTTATAATATTATTGAAAAGCAGGCATTGGCTCTTTTCAAGGCATTGAAAGATTTTAGGGCCTATATTCTACATTCACACACTATAGCATATGTCCCTAACGTAGCAGTCAAGGATGTGCTCATGCAAACTGATCCAAAAGGTCAAAGAGGAAAATGGATAGCAGCTATGTTGGAGTATGATCTGGAGATCAAGCCCACTAAATTGATCAAAGGAAAAGGTTTGGCGAAATTGATGGCTCAATCAAATTTGCGTGATTTAGATATAAACCTCATTAAAGCGATGTCTGAAGAGGAAGATGAAGGTTTTCTGGTTCCTATTTCAGATATTTTTCTGCAGTCCCCTTGGTATTCAGATATTGTGTATGTTCTTCAGCATTTGTCACCTCCTCCAAGCATGTTTAAGAGTAAAGGTAGATCTTTGAAGTTTAAATCTGCAAAATATTGCATTTTGAATAGTGCTCTATTTTGGAAGGATCCAGGAGGCATTTTGCTAAATTGTATGGTTGAAGAAGAAGCTCAAAAGGTAATGCGTGATTTCCATAAAGGTGACTGTGGTGGTCACTTGTTTTGGAAGACTACAACCAA
The DNA here is from genome assembly GCA_034641835.2 of Pinus albicaulis. Lineage (NCBI taxonomy): Eukaryota > Viridiplantae > Streptophyta > Pinopsida > Pinales > Pinaceae > Pinus > Pinus albicaulis. Next base: position 1,158,499,487 of record CM076570.1, on the reverse strand, counting down.
CAAGGTATTGAGAGCCGGGTATTATTGGCCCACATTATTTTCCGATTTATATAAAACAGTGATGAATTGTCATGAATGTCAGATTTTCCAAGGGAAGAAGAAATTTCTTCCACTTCCTTTGAAACCTGTTTCAGTGAATGTGCCCTTTCAGCAGTGGGGGCTCGATTTCATAGGAGAAATACATCCTGCGTCCTCAACACAACATCAATGGATATTGACTGGAACATATTACTTTACGAAATGGATCGAGGCCATCCCTTCTAGGAAAGCAACAGACATGGTAATTATTCAATTCCTGGAATCGAATATTTTATCCTGTTTTGGCTGCCCATGTAAAATTGTGACAGATAATGCAGTCGTGTTCAGATCAAAGAAAATGGTTGATTTCTGTGACAAATACAACATCGTGCTGGACCATTCAATAGTGTATTATCCACAAGGCAATGGCCTGGTGGAGTCATCGAACAAATCACTGATCAATATAATTAAGAAAATGTTGGAGGCAAACAAAAGAAATTGGCACCGGAAGCTTATCAACGCACTATGGGCAAATAGAGTCAGCAGTAAAAGATCAATAGGTATTTCACCTTTTTAGTTGGTTTATGGTACTGATGTTGTCTTTCCTACTTCTCTTACGGTTCCAGTTATGATATTATTACAAGAAGTTGGCAGTGAAGATGATGACAACCAGCGAAGAATCAACCAGATGATCCAACTTCAACAAACAAGAGAAGAAGTGTCACAGAAAGCGAGTCAGTTGTAGGAAAAGATTAAAAAGATCTATGACAGGAAGACAAAAGCATAAAAGTTTCAGTTGGATGATGTAGTGTTGAAATGGGATGCAAGAAATGAAGACAAAGGCAAGCACGGTAAATTTGACCACCTATGGAAGGGACCTTACAGAATTACAACATACAGGGGACAGAATGTCTTCTTTATTTTGGAAATGGATGGCCAGGATTGTCCTGGAGGAGCAGTAAATGGTAGGCTATTGAAGCACTACCATTGTTGAAGACATGGATCAGAATCTATCTCATCATCATTGTATATACCATTTTATTTTTCTAAAATCAAAGTTCAAAATGCACAGTCAGTCAAGTTTGGGGCCCGAGGTGGCTATAAAACTTGGATGATATGTGTATGGTTTGGTTTTATTTCATTTTTCAGTCTTATTCTAGAGTCAGAGTCATTTTGAATTTGTGTCAGTTTTCAACATTTTTTGACTCCATGCCCAATGGATAAGGCTACTTGGTCTACAGTGTTCTTGGCACCTCCAAGGAGCTACCATCCCCATTGGATCCAATGTTAGGGTTATTCTATTCATGCTACCATCAGTGATAAAAAATACTCTTTTGCATTTGCATATTAGGTGTCTCATACCGAATAAATTTCACCATTCCGCTAGGTCATGGATTCATTGATGGTAGTAATTTTTATCAGTTGTCCCTCATGAGGTACTTGTTGATTTTCCTTTCTATGGCCTTTAGTCATTAGTCAATTTTACTCTCAAAATCATATCAGTAGGTCATAGGATGGGTCTCATTAGTTTCTAGGGTTTCACCATGGTCAAATTAATGAGTCAAATGTCAATAATATCAGCAAGGTCATGAGGAAGTCAATAAAATCAGAAGTCACAACACCTGAAAGATCAAAAAGATATTTTATTTAGCTTGATGTAATTTTCACCTCAAGACCGTGTTTTGAGGTGAAAACATGATATTTTGCCTTTATTATTATTATTCATTATGTAATTTTATATCATCATATGTAATAAGTCATAATTCAGAAGTTGTTATCTCCACAAGGTGATGTCCCCGCCTTCAAAGAATTTTTCCGCAGCATGTTCAACACCAAATGATCCTCCAAGCATATCCATCAAAAGGAGCCTGGAAAGAGATTTCCAACGGTATACTACACTCTCAAAACTGACTTCTGGATTGAAATTTATGCTTAAGTGAAGTAAAATTCCTTATATCCTCATATATCCCCTATTTCCCATTTTTCCCAAAACTTTGTTTTATTAAAGTTTTATATTTTACTTTATAAATCCATTTTTCCCCCTTCCGATTATAAAATCGCATCATAAAATAATTTAACAAATATGCGATTTATTCCAAAAACCACTTCCCCACCATACCTTGTAAAACTTTATAATAAACAATATCGAAGTTTATTATAAACTCCGCCATGTCAAACCACTTCCCCGTCATCCCGTTTAAAACCTTATTATAAACTATAAGGTTTATATTATATAAACCCCGCATAATTCAAAGTCCCACCGATGCACATCCGACCGTTGATTGCCCCCGCCGATCCGACGACTCAGAGCTAATCGGGCCATCGACAATCGGCGCCTCCATAAGTTCCCTCCAATTGTAAACCTCTTATTGGTCCCGCCTGATTTAATCCCGACCGTTGATCAGATCGACAATCAGACGTCCCATATTCAATCAGGCCATCGCAATCGGCACCCCCGATCATCCACCTCCGATTAACTTCTGCCGATGGCCCACTCCCTATTAACCCACAACCGTCAATCTTCCCCCTCCTATCCGACGTCCCATAATTAATCGCAGCCCCTCCTCCGATCGCATCACAAATCCATTATGCTCCGATGCGATTTGATAGCCGACACCCTCCAATTACACCATCACCGTCGATTTTCCCCTCCGATCAGACGGCCCACAGCTAATCGGGCCATCACAATCAACATTCCCCATATGTGTCACTCCGCTCCCCTCCGATTTTCGATTGTGATTAACCCCCGATCCCACCCCTTAAGCCTTCCACCCATTCATTAAAAAGAGCCCTTTTCCTTTGTAAAGGTTAAAATTTCTATTATTTAATTATTAGAATGTTTTTTCCCTCCGATTCCACATCCCCAAATCGCATCGGAATATTTTTGTTATCCTTCCTATTCCCCGAAGCTCCGATTGTGATTTCACTATTTTCAAACTGTTTATTATATTATATCCCCTTCCACGGTTCTTCCGATTTCGATTGCGACGGTGCTATATCACAATGTGTTTGTTATATATTATCTCTCTACCCCGTCTATTGCGATTGCAATTTTTATATGATCTCTACCTCCTTCCCTTCCCTTTTTCCCATTTAAAATTAAATTTTCCCTTCACTGAGGCATAATTTCATTTCATTTTTCCAAAATATTTTATAAAGGTCAGTTCTCTTCAAAATAAATAGTGGAAATCAAAGCGACAGTCAAAGGGTCGAGAGCTTATTCAAAACAAATATTGTTACAACAGCAGCAAAATAGGAAATTTATTCATCAGATTACCTATTTTATTCCATACAACATAACAGAAAAATCTCCAAGTGGTCAAATGCAATGCTATCCCTTATTTTCAGGGGCAGATTGTTGTATTTCTTTGCTATGGTTGTATTTCAGTTCTTCAACTGTTAGAATAACTCCTCTTTTCATGGATCTAGGTTCCCACATTTCAGTATATTTATTTTAATTATGAATCATTTGTAAGCAGTGGTAACTGAGAAAGTAGGGGAATAGTGTCGATGAACATCTCTGCGCTACATTGTACAGTTTGACAGGAATCAATAAGAGATGCAGCTCTGATTTTTGGGATCCATGTGGTATGAGAGTTAGCATTTGTTTTTCTTCTTTGTTTCATATGTGAATTGTTATGTGTTCCATTCATTCATAAACATTTCCTTTTGAATGCTTTCAAGACAGAAAGGTAGAATCCATTTATATGCTCTGCCTTGGGAAATCATTCATACTCTGTATTTTTCTTCTGTTTGAAAAAGATCCATTTATTGTGCCCTTTTCAGCTCCTCACCAGTCTTTCATCCCATCCTCATTAAATTTTAATTGCTAATTTTCCTTCCTATCTTGCCCCATGAAATACCCTGTGTCCTGATTTAATTCCCGGTTTCAGATGTCCCTTTTATCCCAGACATCCATGAAATTAATTCATTCATTCATTTCATTTTATTTAAACCTTTTATCCCTATCATTTTACCTAGCCTAATATCATATTTCTATTGCACTTTATTGAATATTCTTTTACAGAGAGAGCCCTCTCCTGTCCTTGTAGGGCTAGCTACAAGGCTGAGCGTGGTTTAGTTTGTTACCCTGTTTTGCCTTTGCAGCCTGGGGTCCAATTCATGTGCTAACGAAAGGAAAATTGGGTACCAATTTTTTTTAATGACATTTCTCCAAGTATAAATTATCCCAAAGACCAAGAAGACATTCATTTGCATCTTCAAAGCATCGAGCTCTCAGCCTACCAAGAAACAAATTGAGTTTTCCTTCAGAAAATAGAATTTTGGGTCATTCACCGTGCTTTTTCCAAAGATGCTGCACTTTTGCAGGAGACCACATTGTACTTTTTCCAAAGGCGCTGCACTTTTCAGAGTTGCATGCTCCGATTTTTCCATAGGCACTGTGCTTTTTGCACAAGGGACCAATAGTTTGTAATATTCATTTCATAGGTTTTCATCATCATTTTAGGGTTTCTAAAACTATTTTAAAGTAAGTGGCACCTCCATAGCCCCTCCTTTTAGCTTGTGGTGTCAATTATGTGGTCCAAACCATCCCTTAAATTTTATGCCATTTTTTTAAGAAATCGAAACCCTAGTTCATAATTTACAAATTTAATTGTTTTCCTCTGGGCTCCATTTTTTCCCCTACACCCTAACTCACTTTCCACTACCATTACATTCACTCATTTCCCATTTCCAAGCCCTCTTTCCTAAACCCTACCACCCTATATGTTCTTTCCTAGGTAGCTAGATACCTCCCTATAATACGAATTTCCTACCCTATTTCCCTAAATATTTCACCCTCCCATTAGCTCCCTAAGATCCATAATCCCTTTATACATTCCCCCAAATTTTCCCTCACCCATCACAATCCCATAAAACCACTCGCCTACTCCCTCTCCCTTCCCCTTCTTCCCTATTATTTTCAAAAGACAAACTGAGCATAATGGAGGAAGAAAGAAACATAATGGAGGAGCAAAGAAATGCCATAGAAGAAGACAAGAAAAAATATAACAAAGGAGTGAGGATTTTAATATTAGAGCCAACAAATACTAGGGAATTAATGGCATCACCCTTAGCTGTTAGATGTTTCCAGCATATCGGTTTCTTTGAATTTTGTGAGATGGTACAAAGAGTCCAAGGTCATCCAACTTTGACCAGGGTTTTCATTACCAACCTCCAAAACAACCAAGTGACTATAGCAGGAGTGACTTTCACCAATTCCACTAATATCATTGCAGCCACAATAGAAATACCCAATGTGGGTGAAAAATGTTTTAAGAATAATGATTTGGATGCCTAGTTGTATGACCGTTACCTCAAGGAAACTTACAAAGATAACATCAAAAATGTATTTCCCTTTGGTTAGTTATTGAACATGTTTCCCCCCATGATGAAAATCATTCTGAAATACTTCACTTGTGATGGTAGATTCTCTAGATTATAAAACTATCACATTAGGTTGCTCAAGAATTTCACTAGGGTGAAATTTCTCAACCTCCCCTACTACTTATACAAAAGCGTTAATAAAATGGCCTGCATTGTGAAAAACATAGATTTTCAGCTTCAGATGAAGAACCTCTTCGATCACTCTGTGATTAAAATCATTTTCTGTCACCACCTTAATCAGTTGAACATAGAATGGGAGAGTTTCATAGAGGCATATGTATTCACTGCAGGACCAAGTAAACCTGCTAGACCTATTCCACCAACAACATCAGTTCCTCATAGAAAGAGTAGGAAATATAGCAGGGATACAGTGAAAGAAAACAAAGAGGCCAAAGAGGACATAGAGGTCAAAGAAGACAAAAATGTCAAACCTACGAGAGGGGACCTAGGCAAGTGTTTTATCCACAGATTGTTGAAGGGGCCTTGCCTTACTCATCAACAAAGCACTGAAATCAAAGGAAAAAAGAAGCAACTTTTCAAGAGGAGGAAGACCTTCATGAAGAAGAAAGAGAGCTTGACTTGTTGGACTTGGATGTCCAATATGATCATGAATACAGGAAGCTTGTGGGTTCACTCATGTACTTTTTGAACACTAGACCAGACATTTGCTACGTAGTTAACCAGCTCAGTCAATATATGATTAAGATGACCGAGCTCTTTTCGAAGTCGGGGAAGCATCTATTGAGATATCTCAGGGGAACTACGCAACATGGATTATGCTACAAATGGATAGAGGGAGTGAAGCTTCAATGCTTCACCGATGGAAATTGGGAAGGCAGTCCATGAGATAGAAAGAGAACATCATGAGGGATCTTTAGCATAGGATCGCTAATATTTTCTTGGTACAGCAGTCTGTGGCACTCAGTTCAGTCGAGGAAAATTACATGGAAGCCAGTCAGGATACATGCGAGGCCATCTGGATGAGGAAGATTCTAGTTGGCTTGTTTGGTCATCGGAAGGATCCGATGGTGAAACATTGTGATAACTAGAGTTGAATTAAACTCTTGGTTAATCCAGTATTCCATGATAGGTCCAAGAATATAGACACCTGGTACCACCATCTCAGATATTGTGTTCAGAAGCGCATTATGTTACTTCAGTCCATTCCCATGAAAGGTCAGGATGCAGATATTTTGATGAAGGCGTTCACCAAGAGAAAAGACAGATACCATAGAGGTATGATCGGGGTAACCGATAATACCTTCCTTTTCGAGAGGGATTGTTCAAAATTAAACAAGAAATGTGTGCCTAATTTAATTTTCCCTTAATTAAATTGGAAAATAAAATGTAATCTTTTCTGATAATCACTTGTAATAGTTAGCTGAGTGTAATAAAATTAGTTAGCTGATGAATTTTGAGTTGAGGGTGGTTGGTGAGGCATGCAGAGTGATCCTATTAGTTATTGATTCAAATTTGTAGTTAGTGCATTAGTCTAATGCATGAGAAATCAATTAACTCAATTAATTGAGTTAAATTTAGTGTAAATAGTTGTAGCTGTTTATTTCACTAGTGAGAGTTCAAATTTAATTCACATGTAGTGATTTTTCATGTAATTGATGATTTACTATTAATAGTTGCATGCATGTAAGTTCCAGTGGAAACCTAGTTGAGACAAAGGTTAAAGGGATGTTAACTATTAGTTGTATTATTAGTGGGCTGTCCGCATACAGTAAAACACCCATAGGATTTTCCATGGGCATTGTGTAGCTTTAGAAGGCTAAAATTCCTAAAGAATAAGTATTTCATTCCACATGAATTGTGCAAGCAAGGCAGGTTCAACATATGGTGAAAATTCGCTATGTGTTGGTGGATTTTATCCAGATTAGTGTGAGACAGTTGTGAGAGTGCAAGAGACTCTTGTGAGAAGAGTGAATTGTATTTTTTTCATGATTACTTGGTGAATATACAATAGAAGATAGAGGGGTTTTGAGCAGCAATCTTTCCCCCGGAAAATATCTGTGATGTGGTTTGATTTCCTTCTTTGTTTACCTATTGTGAATGGAAATTATGTTTATTTTCCACAATTAATTTTTAGAAGGATTAAATATCTTTCTTTATCATATTGCATGATCGCATTGAATCCATTGGTATACATATTGTTTGTATAATTTCTACAGCCAAATCACCATTTCGTTGCGTAAAATCTCAGAAAGTGAAGGAGTGCTAATAAATAAATTTCATTAGTAAGTTTGATTTATAAATTTGATTTTAGAGAAAAATGTAATTTTATTTTCCTAATTTGTAATAAGTTCTTAGAGTTCCAAGTAGCTGCACACTCAAAGTTCCATCAACAGATAAGCCAAAGTTCCAAAAATTCAATCACTATTCCTAAGTCACCAAAACATGAAGTTCAATGATTTAATTTAGAAATTAAAAGATAAAGATCAATGAAAAGTGAATTTCAAGAAAGAAAAAGTGGGTACCAATTTTGTTTAATTACATTTCTCCAAGTAGAAAGGCTCCCAAAGACCAAGAAGACATTCATTTGCATCTTCAAAGCATTAAGCTCTTAACCTACCAAGAAAAAAATTGAGTTTTCCTTCAGAAAATAGAATTATGGGTCATTCAACGCACTTTTTCCAAAGGTTTTGCACTTTTACAGGAGACCATGTTGCATTTTTTCCAAAAGCGTTGTGCTTTTCAGAGTTGCACGCTCCACTTTTTCCATAGGCAATGTGCTTTTTGCACAAGGGACCCATAGTCCGTAATATTCATTGCGTAGGTTTTCATCATTATTTCAAGGTTTATACAACTATTTTCAAGTAAGTGGCACCTCCATAGCCCCTCCTTTTAGCTTGTGGTGTCAATTTTGTGGTGCAAACCATCCCTTACATTTTATGCCATTTTTTAAGAAATTGAAACCCTAGTTCATAATTTACAAATTTAATTGTTTTCCCCTGGGCTCCATTTTCACACCTACACCCTAACTCACTTGCCACTACCATTACATTCACTCATTTCCCATTTCCATGCCCTCTTTCCTAAACCCTACCACCCTATATGTGCTTTTCTAGGTAGCTAGATACCTCCCTATAATACAAATTTCCTACCCTATTTCCCTAAATATTTCTCCCTCCCATTACTTCCCTAAGATCCCTAATCCCTTTATACATTCCCAAAAAATTTCCCTCACCCATCAAAATCCCCTAAAACCACTATCCTACTCCCTCTCCCTTCCCCTTCTTCCCTATGGTTTTCAAAAGACAAACTGAGCATAATGGAGGAGCAAAGAAATTCCATAGAAGAAGACAAGAAAAAATATAACAAAGGAGGGAGGAGTTTTAGATTAGATCCAACACACACTAGGGAACTAATGGAATCACCCTTAGCTGTTAGATCTTTCCAGCATGAAGGTTTCGTTGAATTTTGTGAGATGGTACAAAGAGTCCAAAGTCATCCAACTTTGACCAGGGTTTTCATCAGTAACCTCAAAAAAAACCAAGTGACTATAGCAGGAGTGAATTTCACCAATTCCACTAATATCATTGCAGCCACAACAATAATACCCAATGTGGGTGAAAAATGCTTTAAGACTAAGGATTTGGATGTCTAGTTGTATGACCGTTACCTCAAGGAAACTTACAAAGATAACATCGGAAATGTCTTCCCTTTTGGTTAGTTATTGAACATGTTTCCCCCCATGATGAAAATAATTCTGAAATACCTCACTTGTGAGGCTAGATTCTCTAAATTATAAAACTATCACATTAGGTTGCTCAAGAATTTCACTAGGGTGAAATTTCTCAACCTCCCCTACTACTTATACAAAAGCATTGATAAAATGGGCTACATTGTGAAAAACAGAGATTTTCAGCTTCAAATGAACAACCTCTTCCATCACTCTCTGATTAAAATCATTGTCTGTCACCACCTTTATCAGTTGAACATAGAATCAGAGAGTATCATAGAGGCAGATGTATTCACTGCAGGACCAAGTCAACCTGCTAGACCTATTCCACCAACAACATCAGTTCCTCATAGAAAGAGTAGGCAATATAGCAGGGCTACAATGAAAGAAAACAAAGAGGACATAGAGGTCAAAGAAGCCAAAAATGTCAAACCTATGAGAGGGGACCTAGGCAAGTGTTTTCTCCATAGATTGTTGAAGGGGCCTTGCCTTATTCATCAACAAAGCAGGGAAATGAAAGGCAAAAAGAGGCCATTTTTCAAGCGGAGGAAGACCTTCATGAAGAAGAAAGAGAGTTTGACTTGCTGGACTTGGATGTCCAATATGATCATGAATACTAAAAGCTTATCATCAAAGAGAAATATTCCAGAATCAAATAATTGCAGGACAACATGGCAAGATCACAATCTATCATATCCTTCATTGAACAAGAAAACAAGCAGCTCAAAGACAAACAAGTACTTATGGAGTTAGAGATGCTAAAGGCAAAGACGTAAGACACCAAATTTAAAGAAGTGATGTAACCTAATGAGTCTGACCATGATGAGACTCAAACCACCAATATAAGACCAAAAACAAGAAGTCTTGAGAGAGCTTTAGAGCAGGAGAAACATGAGGTAGAGAAACTGAGTTTTGAGGAAAGAATTGCAAAGGAAACCAATGATGAAAGAGAAGTGTGCCTTGACAGAGTTAACATCCAACTTGAAAAGCTCCTCCATAAGTCCAATGAGGACAATGATATTCTTAGACATATGGAAAACAGGTACACCACTATAAACAAGATTTGCAACATCTGGATCAAGGAGTTGGAGGAGAAACTCATGCAAACCCTAATCAAGCATAAGGAGGAGGAAAAAATTGAGATTCTTTATTATGCCTTAATTATTTCTTGAGACACATCATCAGAACTACATCTATCAATTTTGAAGAATTTTTGGCAAGTTTTCAAGTTTTTGGGAATTTCTGCAAATTTGGACAGACTTTTTGCATAGTCAACCTACAAAAAGCGCAGCGCTGGCCATGCTGCTCTTTTTTTGGAGGTATCCAATGAGAAATGGTTTGCATATTTGGATTTAGAGTGATGTATACATATAGTTTTTAATATTGGAATTCATAAAAAAAAGCTTTTGACAGGTGGAAATGGAAAAAAACCCCTCAAAAACGACCTTTCTGCCTCCTTTTTCAGACCTTCACTCCATTTTTTGAGCAGTCTTGGGAAATTTAATTTTTGATGTGCTTCACTCAACCATTTTCTATGCTTGAGTACATTTTTAATAGATATACTAGAATATCTTTCCAATGAGCCATCTTAGGCCCAATTTGGACTTCACGAAGGTAGTCAAAAATCAGTTTTAAGGCCCACATTGTGCTTTTTCCCAGACATGTTGCGCTTTTTCCAAGCATGCTTTGCTTTTTGCAGTTTTATGTTTTCTCCAGAATTTTTAAAATATCTGATTTGATGGACGAATTTAATGAATTTTTACTCATTTAATGATGAATTGTAAATGTAATTATGTCATAAATAGTTACTAGGGGTAGATACATAATGTAAAAATGTAATTTTGGTCAAAGTGAATCAATTTCATGAATGATAGGGATCAGTTGGCTAACCTCCCTAATCACTAGGATTCCAATTCACCACTTTTGAGATCAGCTCCACAATTCAAGGATTCGACCCTTGAGAGTGGAGAAGTATTTTTTGGTCTATATTTTCCATTTCCTTTCTCATTGCAAGGGTTGGATGTTGTATAATTTGATCATTGAACACTATTGTAATTAGACTTTTGACAAGAAATAAGAGACTAAGTTGCAGCTATTTTGATGGGATACCTGTGGTAATGTGATTTGAAATAGTTTCTTCTTATGTTTTCCAAATTTTTGAATGTATTTTGATTTAAAATTCATGCCATATCTGAATTAATTGATTCCTAATTCATAAAGACAAAATTCATTAGCTTATGCTATGTTTTGGAGGAATAGTTGTAGTTTTGTTTCATCTTTCTTCCAATTGAAAATAATTCATGTTTCCAGTGTTATTGTTTGAAACCCTAGCATTCTATACCACTCCATATTGATACCTTAATGTGTTAAGCTACTTACCTACCTTTCCCCATCCAATATCTGCAATTCTGATCCTTATTTTACCTGACCTAGTTCTTATCTGACCTATTCACCATCCAACACCTAAAATTCAATCAAAACCATAGTGCTAATATACCTAGCCTAAAATCCTTTTTATCCAATCATCTTGGCTATGATCTTGTGGAGAAATCCCTCTCATGCATAGTAGGGCTAGCTACTTGAAAAAAGGTTGGTCTATGGTTACCTTTGCTGGTCTCTTATCAGCCTCAGAGATCCAGTGGAGTGATAACATCTTGGCGACCATACCGGGGAATAAAGTGATATATATTCCCCGGTTATACCATTATATCATCAAATTCATGGCCTGTGGATGATAGGTCTAAGATTCCGTGGATGTTAATCTGAAAATTTGCAGAGAAAGAAGTTGTTGAACAATGAACATTCTCTCTTCGAGGAGATACACCAAATCAAATCCAAATCCTCATCCAGCTGATCTAGTTGAAGATCCAAAGAGGCTTATTTAGAAGAAAATATATCTAGACACAAATATTAAGTTAGATCCACTCCATTGGTAAGAACTTCTCTGCTGCCTGCAAAATTTTTATCTCTCAATGACATACCTTTTGACTTGAAATTTGAACTGTATTTATTTCAATCTAAGTTTGAAACCTCACTGTATGATATATTTTCTTACACATTAAGGCTTTTTGAGGTAAAATAATTATCTGAGATAGAACTTAGTTCCTTGAAACTCGAAGAGAATTTACCTTATGGAGAAACTAAGTCTGAATCAGACTTTTACACTAAAGTATGGAGTCAATTCTATAGGCTTGAAATTTTAGAAAACCAACTTCATCACCAGTCAAAAAAATCCATAATCCAATATCAGAAAGAGTCAGTAACCATCCCGACACAATCACAGTCATTTGATGCATCATCTACTTCATTACCTATTCAAAAAACTCCTTCCATTGTCACTCCCGTACCTCACTTAGCGAGAATCATGGCTAGATTTGTGTACCTTATTCTACCCAGCCAACTCAATGTCTTACCACAAGGTTATGGCCAGAGACTTCCTCTTTTTTATGAGAGTTCTCAAATCGTTGTAAAAAAACACATAGTCAAAATCAAAAACTTTATTGGCCTGGAAGAAATAGATGCTAACGACGTAAAGATGAGAATGATAGTTCATATTTTTTCTGGAGAGGTTAAAACCTGGTTTAGATCATTAAATGAAAACTATATAGCCACTTCAAACCAGCTGACAGATGACTTCATAGCTCAATGGGACGTGAATAGCAATCCCTTGCAAATCCTTTCTGAATACAGTAATCTGAAAATGGAACCAAATGAATCAGTACAAGTATTCACTGCCCAATTTAACTAAGCATACAATTCCATTCCAAATGAGATCAAACCTCCTCTAGGTTTGGATCTCTTTCATTATCTAGATGGATTTGACATGGACATTGCTTATCAGTTGCGAGAGAGGAATCCTTCTACATTAGAATATTTGCAGAAGAATGCAATCAATGTGGAAGCTAACTTGTTCATAAAGAAGTCAAAAATCAAGGGTGGGAGGAGAGTAATCATCAAAGAAAAAGCATCATCATCCTCTGATGTTAAACTGGACACTTTGATGAGAAAATTAGAAATGATGGTTGGCAGGATGTCCAGAACAGAAAGACGGCCAAAAACACAAGTTAGAAATCCTAACATCAGAGGACAACATCAACAGCCTCAATTCAGAATCAAACAAAGAGAATGGCAGGCACCTGAGGAACTAGCACAACATATTTGAACACCCTTCCAGAAAAATTATGCTCAATTAGTTGAGGAAGAAGAATAATATCATATTGTTGAAGAAAATCACTATTTTACGGCTGATGGCCGGCCTATATTTTTGACAGAAAATAAAGAGTATGTTGAGAAGACATATGTTCCCAAGGATGAAGACTATATATTAGCCATTGATCATGAGTTGGAGGTTGAATCTGATGATTATCAGTGAAGCTAATTGAATTCACTCAGCTCACAGAAGAGGTAATACTTATTGAGGGGTAGATATGTCCCAATAAATCCTATTTAGAAGCGGGCATCCCAAAAAAAATATTATCAACCAAAGAAGAATCCTCAAAGTAATCAGAATAAAGGAAAATAACATGCAGCTACAAATCAGAGCAAGGTTAGTCATCCATCTACAACTACATTGGGCAAAGAATATACAATCAGAATAAATAAGCTACACAAAAGGATCATGTCGACAAAAGATACATCATCATTAAATAAGTAGATAAATCCGTTCCTTTTAGCTTAGAAATTGAAATTTCCAAATTGAAAGTGTCTATACCTTTAACTGAACTTGTCAAGAACAATTAGTATAAGTCTCATGTAGCCAAAACTTTAAAAGTAGATCCTTTATCTGATATAATAAATGTCGAAGATAACCAACCTAAAATTATCTTTGGTCCAGAAATAGACGGTCATTTAGAGAACAATGAAGTGCCACCATTCTATTTGAGTATGAGAATCCATGAAAATATCCTTCATAATGCTATGCTCGACTCTAAAGCTTCCCACAATTTGATGCTGAAAGCCAATATGGAGAAATTGGGCCTAGATATCACTCGTCCTTACCATGAATTGTATTCCTTTGATTCAGGTAGAGTTTTTTGGCTGGTTGTCATTAAATATTTATTAGTCTCCCTCGAACAAATTCCATCAAAGAATGTATTTACGGATGTGGTGGTAGCTAATATACCACCATGGTTTTGTATGTTGCTATCTAGATCTTTGGGTGTGAAGTTGAGAAGAGGTTTGAAACTAGACTTCTCTTATGCCACCATCCCAGTTTTTGGACAATTGAGAAAGTTTTACCGAGAAATGAAGATGAAGTACATGATAACCAACAAATAGAAGCCTAATAATCATCGAATTAATGTTGTACATACAGATTTTGATTCATTATTTTGTTCAATGATAGCAGCTTGAATGATCTAGATAGCCAGCTTGTAAAAGTAGAGTATATTCCAGAAATTTCTAATTGTATTAGAACAATTTTAGATGAGAGAAAACAAAATCTGCCAATTTCTTTAAAGCAGTCATCAGATAAGGCAAAGAAAAGTTCATATTAGAATGAAGAAGTGGCCCAGAAAGTTGAGATGGAACATAAATTAGAATTCCAGCACTCGGATGTTGAATATGGTCTATGGACCATGGATTTTTATGTTTGGATCCACAACTGCCTTCATCAACCTGGTAAGATTCCTAAAAATGTAAGGTTTCTTTCATACAAGTTTCCTTTTGTTTTTTCTAACAATGAGGCTAAATACGAGGCATTGATCACTAGCCTCAAGATCTTTAAAAAATTGTGTGCAAGAATAATTTCAGTTTATGGTGAATATAAACTTGTTATAAAATAGGTAAAAAGGGAATATCATGCCAAGCATCCACTAATGAGAGCATACAATAATTTTATACCAGATATCCAAAATATGTTTCCTGAACATACATTGTGAGTAGTGCCGAGAAGTCAGAATATCATGGAAGATTTGCATGCTACAACAAAAAGTAATTTCAAGATCCCTATATTTTCCAATAGAAAATTTGAAATCCATGTTAAACATCGGCCCACTATTCTTGACAACTTGCGGTATTGCCTAGTATTTTGGGATGATAAGGAGGTAAACAATTTTCTGCAGAATGAAGGAGAATTGAAAATTTTTTCCATTGATGAATTTTATGGCAAGGATGATCAAGTCATCGAAGCCACCCAGGTTGATATATTGCAAGTGAAGAATAACAATATTCCAAGAGGTCTCATACCTTTGGAAGAATTGTTTGATCAGGATGATGTAGCGATGAAGCCAACATTGGTTCTTATGGAGAAAGGTGTGGAGGATGTAAATATTGGAATAACGGACAAGCCCAAGATGGCCAAATTGTCCAAGTATTTATCTCTTGAGGTAAAAGGAAAATACATTGATTTACTTTTTGAATTTTCTGATTTTTTTGCTTGGGATTATGTAGACTTGAAGGTCTATGATAAGAATATTATTCAGCACACCATTCCAATTAATCCTGACCAAAATCCCTTCAGAAAAAAAACCAAGAAGGATCAACCCAAGGTTGCGTCCCTCAATTGAAAAGGAAGTGAATAGACTTTACAAATCAGGTATTATTGTTCCTATCATATTTTCCGATTTGATATCAAATCTAGTCCTGGTAAGGAAGAAAACTGGATAAATAAGGCTTTGTAATTATTTTAGAAATTTGAACAAGGTGTCACTTAAGGATAATTATCTCCTTCCCAAAATGGATCACACCGTACAAAGAGTGGTTGGAGCATCCTAGATGTCACTTCTTGATGGATATTCGGGATACAATCATATTTTAGTGCACGAGAAGGACTAAGATAAAACTACCTTCACGACACCTTGGGGAAAATTTAAGTATTCTAAGATGCCATTCAGACTCAAGAATGTAGGGGCCACCTTTCAACGGGCGATGGACATAGCCTTTGCAGATGAGAAAGATTTTTTCTTAGTGGTATAATTATATGGTTTTATAGATTTTTCTCATTCCAATGGTGAACACTTGTATGACTTGAGGATTGTATTTCAGAAATGCAGGAAATTCAAAATTTCTCTTAATCCGAAAAAGAGCCTTTTTTCCATGGAGAAGGGAAAGCTTCTCAGTCACATCATCTCCAAGGATGGAATCCAGGTTGACCCTTCTCTGGTTGAGGCAATTCAGAAAATTGACTTTCCACGAGGTAAGAAAACAATGCAGGCTTTCAATGGTAAGATGAACTTCTTACGCAATTTTATTCCAAATTTTTTTGAGCATCTTCGAGAAATGACCAACATGTTAAAGAAATAGAATGAGGTAATGTGGTCCAAGGATGCCAATAAGTCCTTTAACTCAGTGAAGTTTGATTTAACTACAACTTTTGTTTTAATAAACCTAGAGTATTCTATTGTTTTTATCATTTTCTCATTTGCCTCTAAGCATACATTGGTTGTAGTCTTGATGCAGAAAAAGGATAAGACTGAGAATCCCATAGAATTTTTTAGTAGAACCATCAGAGTTGCAGCTCTTCAGCACAATATCATTGAGAAGAAAGCTTTTGCTTTGGTAAAATATTTGAAGGATTTCCGTGTATACATTTTACATTCACATATCCTTGCTTATGTCCCCAATGAAACAATAAAGGATGTTCTTATCCAGACAGATCCGAAATGTAGAATAGGGAAGTGGATAGCAGCAATTTTATAATATTACATTAAGATCAAGCCCACAAATCTGATCAATAGTCAAGGATTCACCAAGCTCATGGCTGAGTCAAACTTACATGCCCTAGACATCAACCTCATTTCAGCATTTTCCAATGAAGAAGTGGATGGCATTCTTATACATGTATCTAATATATTTCTTTAGTCTCCATGGTATTGAGAAATTATATTTTTTATTTAGAATTTAAATCCTCCTCCAGGCATGTCCAAGAGTAAGGGTACGTATTTGAAGTTGCAAGCTTCCAAACAATTCATTTTGGACAACGCCCTTTTTTGGAAAGACCCCAGAGGTATTATTCTAAATTATTTAGTTTAAAATGAATCAAAAGAAGTTATAAATGATTTCCATATGGGATATTTTGGGGGGGCATCTGTTTTGGAAAACCACGTCTAACAAAGTTTTGAGAGCGAGATACTACTCACCAATTCTTTTTGCAGACTTGTACAAAACAATGATGAGTTTCCATGAGTGTCAAGTGTTTCAAGGTAAAAGAAAGCTTCTTCCATTACCTTTTGTTGGATGGATAAATCATTCTTGTAGACAAGACAGATCTCCCTAGTATCTTATGATAAATAGCAACAAACAAACAGATGTAAACTACTTTCTCTAGATTATACTTAATCTAGAATTATCTATAATGAAGGAATTAGGACTTACCTGTAGTCCAACGCTGATTGTCACCTTCTTTCCTATCACTTTGAATACATTTCCTTTCGAGATCTGCAATAAAAAACATGAAAGAATCAAAAGCACCTACATAATATAGATTAATTCATAAACCATAAATCTATCTTGATGATCAAGGAATTCAAGAAATAAGCCATTTAAGTAAACAACTCATTGAGAAAACATGATCCATTTGTATTATCTTTGATGAAAGAAGGAGCCTTACAACCGTGTTCGCCTTGATGTCGTACAGGTCCCTCTAGGGTCTGGAACAAGCGTTAAATCTACTTTGAGAAGCCTTTGCACTCTCTCGACTAACATACACATGGGTGTGTAATCATTCCCATATGGTAATCAGTTAAGAGAGTCCGAGTTTCACCAGCAATTCTCCTCAAAAAATCTCAAAGCCTAACTCCCCTTGATGCTGAACTATGGCCTCAATTTATAGCAAAAGAGAAGGGGTTGGAGCTCCAAATAAGAGGGGATAGAATCCTCTTTCAAGGGATTAAGTTCCACATACCAAGGGGTAGGCTCCTTTAATGGAGGGATGAATGTACATGAAAGGAGAAAATTTTCGACTGAATAATTGCTTCCAGAAGCTTCCAGATTCAACCAGCTGGGCTTCAAAATTTTACTTCCACCTTCACTTTACCTTTTAATGAAGAAAAAGTTCGGTTGATTCCACATGTTCTAGAGCAAACAAATGTGGCACCACAGGTAATACTAAGAGAAAGTGCAGTACACGTATTTTATGAATTTTATAAGCTTTTCTATCAGTTTGAAGGCTTTTTTTTAGGAACTTGATGTTTGTAGACTTCTAAGGGAGTATTGTATGAGTAATGATGAACCCATATAGATAGTAAAACGCCATGGTGACAATTTTAGTGTAACAAATTCCCCCCTAAAGTGCAAAGTCTGAGAGAATTCAAAGAGTGATGTGCTTTATCATTTCGAGGATTCGCTTGTGGACACCCCAGTCAGAATCTTGTAAAAAAATTCAATGCAATATATATATATATATATATATATATATATATATCATCGCTGAGGTAGGCATTCCCATACTCAGATCAAACACTAATTAAACTTGTTCTGATATATAAATGATTTCACTATCACATCAATAACATAGACACAGTATGGATGCAGCCATATATTTTATGAATAGTCCACTGCATAATGAATAATAGAACTCCTCACATCCTAGATGGTGGAAACTAAATCCAGGGTTTTGATTTCCACTACCAGAACTAGTACGATTCTATCCAGGCAATTGATTGTGTCAAAGTCGAACATGTTAGAAACCACTTGATTACCAGTCAATGATGTGAAATATTAACAAGTGTGAGAGAAACCACCAATAATGATAGTGGCTCTCAAATTATTCAGTATAATCCGTGGAATGTTAATAAATGATCTGAAGTCGAACATTTCACAAAATCGTTCGATCGAAGGTCAATGATGCAACCTGTCGTCGAAGGTGAGAAACCTGTCATTAAGGCATGCAGATTCCAAGGTACTGAAGGATTCTAGATCAAATTCCTAGATGATGAGCTATCATCGATAGCAAGTGATCTGTTGTAGGAAAGCCCACGACACGAAACCATTAGATCAAGTTTTGTAGAAATATTTTGCAAGGACTGACTCGGGGATGGTCAAATGGAGACAATTTTTTTGCAAATGAACGGTTTATTTGAACTATCCTTTTGAACACATAATAACACTGCAGATGGTTTGGTGATAATTGAACTAAAGCTAATACCCAGAAACCGGCTGAAGACTTTCAATATTGTTTGATTAACTGATAGGTAAAGTATTTTCCCAACCCAAGTGGAAGTGTGACAAAAAGTGTCGTGTTCAAGAGTGGTAAACTGCTTTTTTTAAAAAGTGTGATAAATGGATATGTTTTCTCTCTTTTCCCCCCACCATTTCTAGCAAGTACCTATTTATTTTTGACAAGCTTGAGGAGGATAAAATTTTCTTGTTATATAAGTTCATCCTTCGGATGTGTCCAACTTAGTTTAAAATTGAACCCTAAGAAGGAGTGGCATGTTCCTGTTCGTAATGGATAGGTCCTTCACTGTTAAATTTTAATGAGTCCAGTATAGGAGAAACTCGGTGTTCTTCAATTTTAGGGAGTCAGAAGAAAAAAATTAAGAAAACTTCATGGGTGTAATTTTTCATAAATTTAGTCTCTCAGGCCCGAAAAAGGATAAAACAATACAGGAGAGAACTCTATTGACCACGATTACTCAACGCATACATTTTTCATAAATAGTCCATTTCAGTATGGAAAAGGGATAAAATTATACTGAAGGGATGACTTTTCATTTCCTTTAATGAGTTCGAATAGTCAAGTACTCGGTAATATTCTCATTTTTAGAGAGTCTGAAAAGGACTTAAAAGAGAACTCTAAGGTTTCACTTTTTCGTAATTTTTAAGAGTCCGAAAAAGTAATAAAAGTGTACTCAGTAGTTTCGCTTTTTCTGTAAGTTTTAACGAGTTCGAAAAAGTAATAAAAATTTACTCATTCACTTTTTCATAATTATTACCGAGTTTGAAAAATTCATAAAAAGTATACTCTTTTGTCAAAAAGACCACTTCACCCAAAAATCATGTATTCTGCACAAAAACTCAAAAATTAAACATACCTATTTATGATTAATAAAAATAATTTGGAAAACCACTTTTCAAAGTAAAAAATAAATAAAATAATATTTTATTTATTCAAAAAATATTATAAAAAGGAGCTTTTGTAAATCATTTTTACCATTTGATTTCAGAGTGAAAAATGAGAGCCTTTGGTAAAAAATGTTCCGGAGAAGATTGCGGAAGATTCGTCCGTCAGAATCGAAAACTGTCAGTTCCACGTAATCCACATCATCCTTAGCTTATTTTTTGTCTGTTTATTTTCTAAATTTAGGGCTTATATTTATTTTTAAGGAGTAAAGTAGGTTCAAAAATTCGCTCACGGGGGTCTATAGGTAAGACACATGAAACCTGCGGACCCCGACGATTTTACAAAGGGAAAATTGTCGTGATCCTGCACCTTATGAATAATATACATGCATATACACACACTATTTTTATGCATAAAGTGCAGATGTGTCGTCAGAAAAAATAAAATGAACAAATCTTCTAATTTAAACCAAATTTTCCCATTCAAATTGTTTTTAACCTTTCAATTTTTCCATTGCCGGATATTTGCAATGCTTGTGTGGAAAGAACGTGAGCATGAAGACGTTGATGATTTAGCCATGTTACATCCACCTACATTACACATTTTAAGAGAATGATGTTTGTACACATTTTGGGCCATTCAAGGTATGACGGTTCAAGTAGATTTCCTTACCTGGCTAGTCAACAAATAGGACACATAGGAACAATGCCTTAACATTGGAGGACACTGGCTCGAAATTGAGCTAGAAGATATATACTTCCTCACTGGTTTCTCAAAGAGGGGCAAGCCACTCTCTTTGTTTGGGGCTAGGGCAGGTGGCCAGAGTGTCACTAGCCTTCAGGATGAATTTTGCAATGAAGAAGCAAACCCCAAGGATACACGTATTGACATAAAAACCATTGTTCATCTTGAAATAAAAGTGGTCGCATTTATGGTAACCAGATTCTGTGGGAGCACAACTCCACATGTTGCTACAATATCCCAAATTTAGACTGCCATTGACTAATTTAGAGGCACCATTTTCAACTGGTGTGAGGCAGTGTTGGCCAATGTCAAAGGCCAAAGGAGTAGAGCAAAAAACGCGAAGTTGAAAAACTTCGGATATGGAGTGATCGTGGTTACATTTTCTTTAGAGAGGATTCCCTCACTAGCCCCAAAGATGATTGCAGTTGATCATGGTAGAGTCAAAGAGCCTCGAATGGTTCGATGGGTTGCATTGATGGCCTCTCAGAGTGAAGGCGACAAGGTTGTTTGTTTCACCACGACTTACTTTCATTGGTTAGATCACCAAGTCTTCGCGATAGAAGATTTTCCTTATGCTGGGATAGATTTCCACGGTGATCGAGATATGTCTCTTCCTCCAAGCACACAGTGGGATGAGTCAGGTAAAAATCATTTTGACATGTTCTAAATTCTAATTTCTTTTTTTGAATCGTCGAAAATTGAAGACAAAAATTTCAAATACATATGTGGGTCCACATCGACCATCCACTCTCCATCCTTTTGATATGAAACCAGCTACAACACCACCACCACCACGGGATCAGACAACAGAGGTCCTTACGGATCTATAGAACCATCTGGAGTGGTTGACCTTAGATATTCCAGAGACTACCATAGATGACATCTCGCTCTGCTTATAGAGATATGTTATCGGGGTTCCAAGACCGTTCAGGAGATTTCTAAGCAAGGTGGCATGGGCTGTAGTGTTTTATCGTGATCATCACCATGGATAGCAGATGATTTATATTATAGACTTATATCATTTTTTGTATCACTTTTTCCGATCATAAGGCGTTTTGAACCTATGATCAAGGATGATGTAATATTTTTTGAAACAACTACTCTTATGCTATGATATTACTATTGTTTCTAGTTATCTGTCTTAACATGTTATCGAATGTTATTTTGATCTAATGCTTAAATTATCACAAATGTATGTTTATAACACTAGAAGCTACTACATCAGCTAATGTGTTTAAATTTCTCAGAATATGTTGATACTTAATATAATAAAATTTTCATTCCAAGAGATGAACTTTCAAAAATAATCTTAACAAAATTGGGTTTTCAATTGCATACACTCTATTCAATTGTAATACAATGAGTTCAGAATCTAACCTAATGACCAAAATTTGAATTCCAAATGAAATGAATTCAGAAAATAACTCAATAACTGCGCTATACTCTGCAATATTGTTCGTCGTTTGACCAAGGCTTACCCCATGCATAGATACTAACTCATCAGTGGGTGAATAAATCACCCCAGCTGAGGAGGAAATGTTCCATGTACTACGAAAAGCACCATTAGCAAAACCAATGTATGTTTGAAGGGATGTAGACATTTGCAAAATCAAGAGTGATCCAGATAAGCAGGGATAATAGTAAAAGCACACTTAAACTAGGCACCCTCTCTAATCTACAACACACCAGTTTAATGAAAAAGGGAAGATCTACACACAAGAATCAAGCATAATATCTCTTCAGGTAAAGCCCATTTCTGGGTTTACCTAAAGAGACCCCGTCAAAATCAATAAGTTCATAGGCCCCTTTTTCAAGCTGTCACTTGACAATATAAGGACCATGGCACATGGGTTCAAATTTTGCAGCCCCTAGCTTATCGTTAGCTTGATCATAAACCAAAACTAGGTCTCCTTCTGAAAAATATGAGGTGTAACACTTCTATCATACTGAGCTTTCATTTGTTTCACATGAGTTTCGGTAGCTAATGTAGCATTGCGCCGATTCTCATCTAATTGAGATAAGTACAAAAGGTGTTTCTCCTCTTCAGAAGTGGCTGGTAGTAACTCCATGGCTAGTTTGCATGATGGTATCTAGCATTCAATTAGTAATACTGCTTCTAAACCGTAAACCAATTGAAAAGGGGTAAAACCTATCGATGTTTTTGTTGAGGTTTCATATGCCCAAAGTGCTAAAAAAAGCATGGTATGCCAATTCAATTTATGAATTATGATGATTCGTTTGATCATGGTGACTAAAAATTTATTGATAGCTTCAACCAGACCATTAGTGTACGAATAATATTGTGTAGAACTGTCATGGCACAGGCCAATTTGTTCAGTCAGTTTGGTCATCATGATGTTTCGAAAATGACTCCCATGGTCAGTAATTATCACTTGGGGTACACCAAAATGAGCAATCACATGATTGAACACAAAAGTAGTTGTAGTTTTTCCATCTACCACAAATTTAAGCATCGCCTTGGCCCACTTGGTAAAATAATTTATTGCGAGAATAATATAACCATGCCCCTCGGCCGAGTGAGGGTTACATGTAATGAAGTCAATGCCCCATTTTGCAGAAGGAGTGACAACAATTATAGGGTGAAGATGAGCGGGTGGTGTACGCATCTTGTGATCAAATATTTGATAGTTGTGGCATTTTCAGATAGAAGAAGCATAGTCTTTAAATAAGGACGGCCAAAAATAGCCAGTGCGCAATACCTTTTGGGCTATGGCATACCCAGACATATGACCGCCTCATGCTCTACAGTGACACTCATTTAAAACCTTTTTAACTTCGTTAAGAGTTATAAAATGTTGAAAAACAGAGTTCGCACCACCATGGTATAGTGTGTCACCAACAATATGATATTGCTGAGACTAGAAACAGATTTTTCGTCATTGTGACCAGGAATGTTCGGGCCGAAAAGTTTCAATTTGGAGATAAATGATGATATCTCCCTAACAAGGATCGATGGTACTGATAAGAAACATAGATTCATCCGTGATCAGATGTTTTGCCATAGTTTCTGTATCAGTACTTGGGAATTCATACATAAGTTCAGCGAAGACCAATGATTTCTTTGACTTATATTTTTCAAATTCAAAATCAAACTACTATAGGATAACAATCCATTTGGAGTATTCTCCCCCTAGAAATTGTTTGGTCAAAATATACATCATAGGGTTACAATCAGAAATAACTATTGTTTTTCATAACCGTATGTAATAATGAAATCGTTGGACAGCTTGAACTGCTGGCAAGGCCAATTTCTCCACATGTGAGTACTTGATTTCGGTCGGATGCATATTGCAACTGAGATAATAAATCATATTTTCGTTGTGGAATTCATCTTCCTGAACTAAAATCATGGCAATCGTAGAATTGGAGGTTGCTGAGTATAAAAAGTAATCCTGGTTTTAATTGGGAGGATGCAATAATGGTGCATGGGTCAATGCATGTTTAAGAGCATCAAAATATTGATTAGCGATCGCGTCCCAAAAGAAAGGAATATTCTTTTTTAACAACCTGGTAAAACCTTTGGTTAACTCAGCATAGTTAGGAATGAATCGACGTAAAAAGTTCGCTTTCCCTTGCAAATTTGGAGTTGGCAAAGAGTAGAAGGAGGAGGTAATTTGATGATAGCCTCAACCTTCGATGGGTCGACACGAATGCCTTCCTTGGAGACAAAAAATCCCAACAATCATCCAGATTTAACACAAAACACACATTTGTGAGGATTCAGGCGAATCCTATAATACCTACATCTCATAAAGATAGCTCATAGATGAGTAAGATGATCTTCTCTGCACGATGAATGAGAAGGTAAATCATCGAGATAGGGTTGTGCAATGTGTTTAGTGTCATGAGATGCATAAGATATTTCCCTTTGAAAATTTGCACCAGCGTTCTTAAGTCCAAAAGGTAATTTGCAGTAAGAAAAATTCCCCCAGGGAAAAATGAAAGATGATTTTGGTTGATCAGCAGGGAGTATGTTGATTTGATTGTAGCTCGAAAATCCATCCATAAATGAAAATATTTCGCTTCCGACACAATCGTCAATAAATTGATCGATATAAGGGGTTGGATAATTTTCTTTTGGAAAAGTTCGATTTATATCCCTATAATCAATACATACTCGTATTGTCCCTTGTTTCTTATTGACAGGAAAAATATTAGATACCCAATCATTTAAAGGAATTGGACAAATAAAACCTGCACAAAGTAATTTCTCAACTTCTACTTTAATAGCGGCAAATTTTCGCGGATGTATCTGACGTAATATTTGTTGGATAGGTTTAGCATTCGAGTATGTTTTAATTTCATGAACAACAATTGATGGATCGATTCGTGGAATTTCTTCATATGACCAGGAAAAAAATGTCGCGTAGTTCCTGAAATAGGGCTTTATATGCTTGGATATCATCGGGCGTACAAGAAGCACCTATATGAATGTTTTCAACAATTCTGGGTTTCACTGAAATATCAATAGGAACTATCGTAGAAATGTTTGCTAAGTTAAATTTAGAGTCGGAATTTGAGATAGGATTCTGGGGTTCGTTGACATAATCCGCAGTAAAAATGGAGGAAAAATCAGTTTCAAAACGATTGAGATCAGGTAAAAAGGAAGATCGATGATGTGGATCTTCCCATGGTAATTATTCTATAGAAAAAAATTCACGAATATTCTCATCATTATTGAACACTTGTTGAATAGGATCCGGAATTGATGGCGAAGCTAAACTTGATATTGAAAGTGATTCCTCATTGATCACATTCACTAGATCAAGTTTAGTTGAAGGAGTATCAGAAAAGGACTGTACTTCCTAATATGCTAATTCAAAAGGACTCAAAGGCATCATGCCATCAAAAGAATCTAGTTAGGATTCTGAAGGTACTATCCAAGGATCATCAAAGGAAATAGTAATTGATGTAATGATATTTATATTAGCAATAGGAGACAATACATTGGGAGCAGGCAGGGAAAAAGTTCCCAGTAAAGCAGAATATTTAATTAAACCTACTCTAACATCTTTATAAGGGATAGTCATTTTTCCGACATGTTGGATGCTATCAATAGTGGTTGGGTCGGATGAATAATATGAGAGTTGATCTATTTTGACGATATTTCCTTGATGAGGAAACATGATGAGATGAAAGATCAATGATACGACAACAATCATAGCATAAGACCAACTACAACCCAGGAGAAGGTTGTAATCCAAAGGGGCATCAACCACTTCCATATCTAGATTAACTGTTTTGTCTTCGACCTCTATAGGTAGATCTTGTAAAATACCATACTGATGGAAACATCTTCCATCAAAATATTTGAGGGTAGTCGGCGATTGGTTAAGCTTTGGAGAACCAAGTGATTTCCAAATTTTAGCAACATGATACATGTAGAAGCCCCTTCATCAAAAATAGTATGAAAACAACGTTTGTTTTTTACTATTATCGGAATTTGAAAAGCCATTTGATGGGGTAGGCAGGGTGTAAAATTCTCTAAATTGAAGATCATGAGGTTCGAATCATGAAGATCTACAGCTCCTATGGCTGACAATAGTAATTTTCTTTTGGTTGGGCATGATTTCCGCACTTCCAAAGCCGACATTGCTGAGGGGGAAATCGCCTAGTCTTCAACAATATTGTAGTTCTGAGTAGCTCTCGCATGTGGATTGAAAGATGATTTATGAAGTACACCTTTAGCAGGCTGTTTGATTACTAAATTTGGATTTAGTTTCTCGATCTGTAGTGGATCAGAAATTGAGGGAGATGTAGTTGATGTTGAATTAGAATTTTCCTCTTCTTTACCACCAACAGGATTTTTATTACCATAATCTTGCGATAGCGTCGCAACCATCAAGATATCCTATAGCGTATTCGAGGAAGATCCAATCATGTTACTATATTGAGTAGGAAAGGGATCCTTCAAGACAGCAGGTGTGGGTGAACCCTTAACGAATTTCGATACCTCGGCTCTATGCGGGTATTCTTTAGTTAAATGATCCTCATCACAGATGAGACAAGGATAGTGAGGTTTTCATTTTTCGTTAGTTGGTTCAGTTTTATCATTTTTATCTTTTGAACATAATTTTTTGTTTTTATTCTTACCCTTCTTTTTACCAGCAGTTTTAGGTTTGGCTATAGATGATTCTACAACATGAATATCGGTGGAAGTTTCAATGGAAGAATCTCCTTTTGTTGAATCGGGTAAAGTTATAATAGGAGAAGTTGTCTTGGAAGATTTTTTCTTACCCTTGCCAGTGCTAATAGAACCAATTACACCATCAGCGACATGAGAGCCTGAAGGAGTTTTAGTTAACTTACCAAGTCTTGGTAAATCGAGGATTTTGTCATACAGAGTACCTGATGGTGTATATACAAGGTCAAGGTACTGAGCTTGAGAAATGACTTGCTCTTATGTAACAACGCCTCCTTTGGCCACAACTTCAGTAATTTTGGGCAATAATGATTTGATAAACCATTCAGCCAAAATTTGATCTAAAATAAAGACTTTCACTAAACGTCTCCTACGTCGCCATTCATGAATGTGATCAGATATGTACCTAGACGTAGATTGTTTTAATGAGGTCAATAATTTTGTACCATTTTCGTATCTGACAAGTAACTGAAAATGGGTTAAGAAAGCAGTAGCTAGTGCATTAAAATTATTAAATGCACCTTGTGGTAACTCAATGTACCATTTGGCAACTAGACCAATGAGAGTTCTATGAAAAAGATGTAACCAAATAGAATCATTGATTAATGAATTGGACGCACACCAGAGGTGATAAGTCATAACATGATTAGATGGATCATCTCTTGACTTACCTTCAAAATTTGGAATATCACTGGGCAACTTATTAGGCATCGATGACCAATAAGGAAGATAAAAGATGGGATCATTTGTGAGGCGCGATAAATTAGGTAAATCTAAATTTTCTATGAATGGTAACCAACAGCTAGGGTCTTGATAACATTGTGTGATCAAACCAGTTCCAGGAGGAGAATATCCAGGATATCCTGGAATTGGATGCGCATTGGGAATTGTGAAACGAGTATTAACCAGACCAAACTGGGGTTGTTGAGGTACTTGATCAGTATACCTAGGATATGATTGATACTGATATGTTGGATTCTATGTAGTATGTCCAAATTGATACTGCCCCTAGTATGGTTGATAAGTAAATTGTGGTTGACCAGTGATAATCGTACTTGTACCATATTGTCCCATAGGAATCTGGACCATACTCTGAATTGTAGGTCCTCACTGTGGCACAGATACTTGAGGAATTTTCACTGATACAAGAGTAGTAGAAACAGAAGATACAGAGGCTCCAAAAATAGGTGTGGTAGGTTGAATAGAAAGTGCAGCAGTAGTAGAAGTTTGAGGCGGAGTTCTAGGTGTATTAGGCCTAGGTTGCTGAACAGAACCAGGTGTAGAGACTTGAATGGTAGGCTAGATAGGTTGTTGGATTGGACCAGAACCTATGGGCTGTCCAGGTTGATTAGGTAACTGCACATTGGGTTCTAAATTCTGTTGAATTTGAGATGGATCCCACACCATATTAATTCTAGGATATTGACCCATAGAAGGTTGTGCATAGAAAGGACCATAGCCAGGTTGAACGTAAGTTTGATAATTAACTGGAAAATTTCCAGCTCCTTGTAATAATGGTTGACTTGAAGGACGTTGAAAACCTTGAGCTAGGTACTCACCCTGAGGTTGATATTGACTCTGAGGCATGTATGGAATCTAGGGTTGATATTGACCCTGAGGTATGTACTGTCATTGGGGTTGATATTGACCCTAAGGTATGTACTGTCCTTGGGTTGACCTTGAGGTATTTATTTTCCTTGAGGTTGATATTGAACTTGAGGTACATAGTGTCCTTGAGGTTGCTCCCCGGGTAGGAATTATTGTCCTAGATTTTGACCTCCATGTGGTAAAAAAATACCCTGAGGTTGCCCTCCAGGTGGTAATTGAGTACCTTGACATTGCCCCCCAAGTGGTAACTGACTTCCTTGAGGTTGCCCCCAAGGTGGTAACTAACTTCCCTGAGGTTGAGGATTTGAAATATTACCAGACATCATAAAAAATTGTTTTGTGTTTAACGTGCCAGTATTTGTTCCATTCATACCAGATGATAACACCTGTTCAATTGGTTAAGGAGCTGCTCCTGATAAGGTACCAGAGTGCGACTGGTATCTTGGAGGAATAGACGATCCACCATATAAAAATGTTTCTGGAGATTTAGAAAACATGGATGACTCACTCGACATAGCTAATGAAGGTTGATAACCTCTTGATGTAGGGTAAAAGGGAGTTTGGGGTGGTGAGTAAGTAAGACCTACGTTTTGTAAAAAATCTGTCAATGATAAATACCAAGCATCAGTTCTAAAAGCAATGTAGAATATTGATTCATGCTCTCTAAGATTTAAATTTTCTTGGGTTTCAGGAAGAACTACGTCTTCGCATGGACCAACAAGTTATTCAATACATATGAGATCAGAAGGAAGATTTTCGGTAATGTGATTTCTTACACTAGCTGAATTAGGATCACTATAAGTCAGAGTAAAAAATCCTGAAGATGATTCGAACACAGTAGGTTCAGTGTTTGGCTCAGAAATTTCATGTTCTTCAGCTAATTCACTGGTTGGAGAAGCAATGTCAGTTATTTCAAAAATTGAAATTGGCTCTTGAATATATTCCGTTGTTTGAGATTTATTTACTTCATGATAATCAGGATGAGTAATTATAGATGATTCTCCTGGTTCTGTTGATCTAATTCTGCTGATACTATGCGGTACCAGAGCTTTCATTCCTTTAATTTGGATTGATGTATACTCAGGGTGTTTCCCCTGAAGTCTACATGATTGTCTTGGTAATTCATCCACGATTAAAAATTATTAATCACACGCAATCGAATAAAATTTCATTCAAAAATCCTAAAGTCACTAAGGAAACAATCAACTAATCAAACGCTTATAAAATCTAGGAGATTAAACCACACACAAACAGTAAATTTCCACACTAAAAACACTAGCTGGTGATGAAATCCAGCATCATAGTATTTAATGTAGAAATGGCGGTTGGAACATTTATCCTGACAACCTACTTAATGAAACAGACTGGTGCAAGTTTCTCCACTTAAACCATCTCGAGTGAAGATAACCCTCCAAAGAGTCCAAGTGAATCTAGTCGACGTCTAATCTAGGTACAGTGAGATCTTTCCTCCACCATCACCTTAGGAAAAAATCTTAAAGTTTATGGCCACTAAGGTTACCAACAAGAACAAATATACCTAGGGGAACAATCTACAATCCAATATATGCGTAAGGGCAGAGTAACAAAACTCAATCCCCTTGAAGGCTCCTTGACATAATCCAAGGTATACCGACAAGTGACCCCAGGCTCCTCGATAATGGTCAATCTGAGGTTTACCATTGTTAATATGTGCACATCTTCTATCATTCCCAATGAGATGGAATTGATCACCTCACTGGTTTAGATATGATCTCGTGCTTGACTCCTTTAGGAGGAGCTTCCCAGAGCATACAATCTACTATTGGATTTTTCCTACCGCAAGATTAACTACTTGTTTGTTTTAACTCTCTTAGAGATTTAATTACTCCCTACTCCAAGACACAAGCTTAAGATATATTGGTGAAAAGAATCCTAGAAATATAAAAATTACTAGATTAATTTTAATTTAAGCGTTGCTTTTAATACGTTGTTTCTTAGGACAATAGGTACGAAAATGAAACTTTGATGATATGTAGTGACCCAACTCAAAACACACTAACAATGCATATATTATGGAAAACAATTCATTTCCTTTCAATGATTTCTATCTAAAAGAAAGAGTTGAGAAATGAAATCTTTTAAAACAACTATTTCCTTCAAAACAAGAAATACGAAAAGAAATGTTAACTTATGGGAACTCAGAATGATCAATTACTCAAAAAAAAAAAATCCCTTTATTCTTCAATATTGAAACTACAATAAAAAATTCTCCAAAAGAACACTACAATTTCTAGAAATAACACTAAAAACTAAAAATACTAATTTTGAGATCTAAAAATTATAAGAATTAAATCTGAAGTCAAAACTTCAAATATTTTGAGGATGTTTTGCTTATTTTGTAATCTAACTAAGAAATTCTTTGCTGAAATAAGAAAAAACTAAAAAAAATCCAATTATGGTTTTTTAAGTGAAATTCAAAACTTAATGAAAAAGTTTGTAAATATTTGCAAATGAGAAAATGGGATCTAATTCTCATAAAGCAATTTCTGCTATAAAGTCAAAGACAGAGCAAGAAAATAATGAAATACTAGTGATCTAAGGTATACAAAGGTTTCTAATATTTAAGTGACACAAAGAAAAGGCAAAAATCACTTATAACATGCAGATCTTGTAGAAAATCATTCAAAACTAAAAATATGAAAGAAACTCTCACACAAAGCTTTCTGACAGAAAATACAAGTCTGGGTATATACTGAGAATCTTGCAAGTTGATCCTAGAAAAGAGAATTTTAAGTTTTTAAAAATTTTTCTCAAGGTCTACAGGTTTTAGTGTAAACGGGAGTGGTACCGCACTATGGATATAGAAAAATAGTGAAGATAACCGCACTGTGCCTAAGGACAAAGTGTAGAGACCAGAAAACTTAAAGAAAAATAAAAAATTCTAAAGAACTTTTCAGGGATTCTACAGGAATAAATTACCCAAGCCAGTATCAATCAATCAAAATCAGAAAAATAATTCCACAAGTAAAAAAATAAAATAAAACAAAGCTCAAGATTCGATCCCCAGTGGAGTCGCCATTTTTTTGCATGGATAAATCATTATTGCGGATAAGACAGATTTCCCTAGTATCTTACGATAACTAGCAACAAACATACAGATGTAAAATACTTTCTCTAGATTATACTTGATCTAGAATTATCTATAATGAAGGATTTAGGACTTACCTGTAGTCCAACGCTGATCGTAGCCTTCTTTCCTATCGCTTTCAATATTTTTCCTTCCGGGATTTGCAATAAAAAACATGAAAGAATCAAAAGCACCGGCATAATATGGATTAATTCATAAACCATAGATCTATCTTGATGATCAAGGAATTCAAGAAATAAACCATTTAAGTAAACAACTCATTGAGAAAACAGGATCCATTTCTATTATCTTTGATGAAAGAAGGAGCCTTACGACCGTGTTCACCTTGATGTCGTACAGGTCCTTCTGGGGTCTAGAACAAGCGTTTCATCTACTTTGACAAGCATTTTCACTCTCTCGACTAACATAGACATGAGTTTGTAATCATTCCCATATGGTAATCAGTTAAGAGAGTGTGATTTTCATCAAAAATTCTCCTCAAAAAAACTCAAAGCCTAACTCCCCTTGAGGCTGAACTATGGCCTCAATTTATAGCAAAAGAGAAGAGGTTGCAACTTCAAATAAGAGGGGATAGAATCCTCTTTCAAGGGATTAAGTTCCACATACCAAACGGTAGGCTCCTTTAATGGAGGGATGAATGTACATGAAAGGAGCGAACTTTCCACTGAATAATTGCTTCTAGAAGCTTCCAGATTCAACCAGCTAGGCTTCCAAATTTTACTTTCACCTTCACTTTACCTTTTACAGGAGTCCACACTTTTAATGAAGAAAAAGTGCGGCTAGTTCCACATGTTCTAGAGCAAACAGATGCGGCGCCACAGGTAATAATACTAAGAGAAAGTGCGGTACAAGTATTTTTATGAATATTATAAGAATTTATCTCAATTTCAAGGCTTGGTTTTAGGAACTTGATGTTTGTAGACTTCTAAGGTAGTATTTTATGAGTAATTATGAACTCATACAAATAGTAAAATGTCATGGTGACAATTTTAGTGTAACACCTTTGTAGCCTATTTCAGTACATGCACCTTTTTAGTAGTGGGGCCTTGACTTCATCGGAGAGATTCACCATACATCGTTTGCACAACATAAATGGATCTTAACTACCACCGAATACTTCACCAAATGGATTGAAGAGATCCCAACAAGGCAAGAAACTGATTTAGTAATTATTCAGTTTTCAGAAACTAAC
Source organism: Pinus albicaulis (assembly GCA_034641835.2). Taxonomy (NCBI): domain Eukaryota; kingdom Viridiplantae; phylum Streptophyta; class Pinopsida; order Pinales; family Pinaceae; genus Pinus; species Pinus albicaulis. The sequence goes on along the minus strand of CM076570.1, from coordinate 1,158,466,557 downwards.
ATTTTGTCTCATTTTGGTTGTCCTTATAAGATCATTACCGAAAGTGCATCTCAATTCAAGTTGAAGAGAATGGTTGAGTTCTGTGACAAGTACAACATCAAGTTGGGGCACTCAACCACCTATTATACAAAAGGTAATGGTTTATCAGAATATTCTAATAAGGCTTGGATTAGTATCATAAAGAAGGTGCTTGAGGAAAACAAGAAGAATTGGCACAAAATGTTGGTTAATGCTTTGTGGGCAGAGAGGGTGAGTAGTAAGAAATCTATAGGAATGTCTCATTTTCAATGGTTTATGGTGTAGACATTTTTTTTCCTACATCACTTGTAGTCCTGGTAATGAAATTGTTACAAGAACCTGGAAGTGAGGAAAATGATGTACAATTCCAGATCAATCAGATGATCCATCTTCAGCAGACGAGAGATGAAGCATTTCAGAACACCTCAAAGCTTCATGAGAAGATAAAGAATATATATAACCACAAGACCAAGGTAGATGATTTTAATGTTGAAGATGTAGTCCTTCGGTGGGATGCAAGGAATAAGGAAAAAGGGAAGCACGGAAAATTTTAAAACCTGTGGAAAGGGCCATACAATATATCATCTTTTCCTGGATATCATGCTCTCACATTGAAATAGATGAATGGATAAGAATGCTTAGGAGGAGCGGTGAATGTTAGGCTCCTTAAGAATTAACTTTTCTGATGCAGATTTCATATTTCTCAATTCCATTGTAAAAATTAGTTTAATTTTCTGCAAAGTGTGAAGCAGAGAATTACCGGAGCTTGAAGCCTAAAGTGAAGGTCATAAAGTTTCATTAGTTTTATTTTGTTTTCAAAGTTAAGTTATTCTAAGTCATGTCAATTTTTAGTCGGTTTCCAATCCGTTTTTAGTCAGTTTTTAGTCATTTTATTATGATAAACTTTTTAGTATTCAATTTTTTTTCAGCTTTTGACTCCATGCCAAATGGATAGGAAATTGGTGTATAATTTTCTTGACATCTCCAAGGAGTTTTCATCCCCCAGCTGGAGCCAATATTAGTGTTAGTTTTTGCTTCCTTCCACAAGTGATCAAATACAATCTTTTCATATCATGTTAGGGTCCCATTTAGAATTTTTTTTCATTCCATTAGGTCATCATGTGAAAATTTGGTCACTTGGTGCAGATTTAGGCCTAATCGCACTCCTTTCAAAATTTTATAACTTGTTGGCTCATTTCACCACTTTGTTGAGTGTACCATCAATCATGAGTTTTCATCTATATTTCAGTCATTTTATATCATGGTTTCATTCAGTCAGAGTCTCCATTAGGTCTTAGGGTTTCGAAGGTCATCAAAACACAATTTTATTGCATAAAATCCCGACAAGTGAAGGAGTGCCAATAAAGAAATTCCATCAATAAGTTTTATTTATAAATTTGATTTTAGAGCAAAATGTAATTTTATTTTCCTAATTTCTAATAATTTCTTAGAGTTCCAAGTAGCTACACACCCAAATTTCCATCAGTAGATAAGACAAAGTTCCAAAAAGTCAATCAGTGTTCCTAAGTCACCAAAATATGAAGTTCAATGATCTAATTCATAAATTAAAACATAAAGAGCAATGAAAAGTCAATTTCAAGAAATAAAAAATGGGTCCCAAGTTTGTTTAATGACATTTCTCCAAGTATAAAGGCTCCCAAAGACCAAGAATACATTCATTTGCATCTTCAAAGCATCGAGCTATCAGCCTCCGAAGAAAAAAACCAAGTTTGCCTTCAGAAAATCAAATTTTGGGTCATTCGCTGCACTTTTTCCAAAGGCATTTCACTTTTGCAGGAGACCACGCTGTGCTTTTTCCAAAGGCACTGCATTTTTCACAGTTGCACACTCCACTTTTTCCATATGCACTGCGCCTTTTGAAGAAGGGAGCCACGATCCCTAATATTCATTGGAGAGGTTTTAATCATCAGTTCAGGGTTTCTACAACCATTTTCAAGTAAGTGGCACCTCCATAGCCCCTCCTTTTAGCTTGTGGTGTCAATTTTATGGTGCAAACCCTCCCTTACTTAGATGTCAATATATCTTGTATTTTGGTATTCAAGGAAGATGTATGACTTTAATACTTTTAAAACATATTTCAATATAACGAGATGGGAAAAGAATGTGTGTATGTTATTTGGGGTTATCTTGGGTGGTTGGGAAAATGGTTGTTATCTTCTCCACTCATGTCAAATTCCTTGCCAGTGGGTGGTTGGGGAAAATGGTTGTTATCTTCTCCAACCATGTTAAATTCCTTTCTAGTGAAATGAGACTAAGAAATATTTTTGTAATAATATATTATTTAAAGCAATTAAAAAAAAAGCAAATTCTTATGGTTAGAACATTTCATGTAGTTTCATTTTTTTACATCTTGACCCCTTTTTAGGTATTCTTTTCAATCAATTTTATTTGGAATCTAGCAAATATTTGTTAAAATAACAATGTGAAGTTGTATAATATACATCATCTAGGTGCCCAAAGATATAATCATACATGGGGACATGTACATTACTACTTTGTTCTATTAAAGCACAATTTAGAGAAAAGTGGTCACCTACTTCACAAGAAAAAATTATGTGCTCAACATTTTTGGAAAGACCCTTTTTGTATACAAAGGTGGATACTATGAGAAAGTATCCCATGTCTCAATGGGATGACCTCTCTCACACATTGTTGCTAACTTATGTATGGGGCACTTTGAAAAGAAGGCCCTTGATTCCTTTCCCCTAAAACTAGCTTGGTGGAAGGGATTTGTTGATGACAACAACATAAAATGGACTCATGGTAAGGAGAATCTTCAGAGAGTTTTTAATCGCATAGCCTCTATTTCATCAGAAATTAAGTTTACCATGGAGGTTGAGGAAAACAAGAGCATTACTTTTTTATATGTCCTGGTTACTAGGAATGAGGATGGAACTCTCGGACATTAGGTATTTATAAAGAAGACTCATACTCACCGTTATCTTTATGTTGATTCCTACCATCATCCGTCTCAAAAATTTGGTGTTCTAAATACTCTACATGTTAGGGCCCTCAGGATATTTGACTCCGACCACCTTAACAAGGAGATCAAGCACTTGACCTATGTATTTAAGGGTATTGAATATAAAGAGAGAGATATTAAGAAAGCCATAAAGAGAGTTGAGGATTCAGTCCTTTCTCATAAGAATCAAGAACTTGAGAATATGTATAGTAGGGTTTTCCTTCCACACATTCAAGGAGTTATAGATAAGGTCGCTAGGGTTATGGGGAAGAAGGACATAGTCATGTAATTTACTGCCGCAAGAATAATAGGACAAAAAATGTGGTCAATTAAAGATAACATCAATCACAATAAACTTAAATGAGTTTATAAGATTGATAGTTCATATGTAAAAAGTTATATTGGGGAAACTAGAGGATATTTGCAAATAATATTGAAAGATCATAGAGAAGATATTAAGAATGAGAGATCTCATACCGCAACCCTTACAGAACACTCTTCAGAAATGAAGCATCACGTGTGTTTAGAAGATGCCAAAATTATCGTCACAGAGGGATAATACTAAATAAGGAAAACCATAGAAGCTCTTGAGATTATTAAGCATCCTCATAATGTCAATAGGGATGGAGGGAGAGAAATCAGTGATAGTTGGCTTCCTTTGACCAGACAAATTTGTTCCTCAAGCTTCTCCTCCAAGGCATAGTATCTGAGGTAGAACTTCCCCCCTTTTTAGATTAAGGTTTATTTATTCATCTAATCAATAATAAAAAGATAATAAGAAAGAAGAAAGATGCTTGTTAAAACAATATATATATTAATTTATTTAGATAAATTATTAAAACATTATTCTAATTAACTAATTTCTTAACTAGAATATTATTTATAAATAAAAATAATAAGCATAATTATTAATTTTAACCAATATTCATTATTGGATAAGAAAAATAATTATATGGTTTATTACTATTTATTTATAAGCATATATCTGTTAATTAATTAATAAAAAATTATTATTAATAAAAAATTATAAATTAAATTTATTAATAATTAAGATTATCTAACAATTAGATTATTTTAAAATATTAATTAAACAATTATTTTTAATGAATTAAAATTCATTGAAATTTAAATATAATAATGATAATTAATATTATTATTAATTATTATAGTTAAGATTATTATATTAATTAATAGAATTATTACTATTAATCATTATTAATATTTATTAAGGTCATAATCATTATTAATAATTTTTGTCATAAAATGATTTATTAATAAATAATTAGAAATATTAATAATATTAAATATTAATAGTATTTTTTTAACTCTTAATAAGTTAAAAATTTAATAGTCAAGTCTCGCTAGCGCAATTGTTTCTTGATGGGCCTCGTCAGCAAGGCAGTTGAGGATCAAACCTAACGAGTGGTGTTTGTGCTTGTGTTAGGGGGAGTAGACATGCTAAAATCTCCATTCAATAAAAGGGTTGGTGCGGCCAAGGCCGGGTGCAATCCCCGAGTGACTTTGATGGTTTAGATGCCCATGGGTCGTGACTACTCAAGCCACAGGTCAAGCCTAGAGGATCACATACAACTTGATAGGAAAAAAAACAAATTAAAAATTTAATAAATAAAATTTGGTTAATTAAGTTTAACTAAATGTTAGATTATTTTAGATATTAATTAAACAATTAATTTTTAAGGAATTAAAATTTGTTGAATTTGTTTTAATTATAATAATAATAATTATTATTATTATTATTATTAAAAAATATTAATTAATTATTAATAATTATTATAGTTAAATTTATTAATATTAATTAACAGATTTATTACTATTAACTATTATTAATATTTATTAACATTATAATTATTATTAATAATTTTGTCTTAAAATGATGTTTTATTATAATAAGTAAGAAATATTAATAATATTAATTTTAAATTAATTGAAAACGCTTGCTTGACTCTTTTAGTTAAAATATATTTTTTTTCACTATTTATCATCAGACTTAGTCTCTCTCAAGCATTCATTCACAATCTGTCCTGAAGATGGATCCCTATTCGGATTTGAAACGTTGAAAAAATTATGTTAACACTTTGGATAACCTGAATCACTCTTCTTCAATTAACAACTAGAGAAGCTTAAAAACCATTATCTTTCAATATCCTAGCTCGCTCTCTTCAACCGAGTTATCTCTCTTAAGAATAAATTGGACTCGTAGTTAGGAAAAGCATGATGTGTTCAGTTGTAAATATTCTGCTAATCTCACATATAAAGGGGAAATTGTTATAAATAAAAATTTGTGCACTCAATTGTGTCAATTAAGGGAAAAAATATGTCAAAGATCATCAAAATCAAATATTCTCAAAGGTTAAAAATAGGCACTCATAAGAAAAGGAATAATTGTCACTAAACATAGTCTAATTAGTTCGTGCAAATGGTTGACCATTTTTCTAATAGTGGTAGTATGTTAAGATTAATAAAAATCCACTTAAATCTATCTCTAAGGGGGTTTCCCTCGCTATTAAGTCTGATCCCTCTCTTAATCCTCTCTCTAGGAAGATTATTGAGAGTAATCCCTTCACCCGCAGGATTTATGGTCTTCCTAAGATTCATAAACATGGATCCCCTTTAAGACCTATTTTTAACAAAATAGGTGGTCCCTCTTATCACCTGGCTAAATTCTTAGCTCGTAAGCTTAAACTCATTATGGGTGTTACTGATTCTTATGTTAAGGGCTCGAATTATTTTATCAATACATGGAAAGACATCAGGCTTGAACCTATGGACTTATTAGTCAGTTTTGATGTTGTCTCCTTGTTTACCAAAATCCCCACCCCTGAAGCTATTGGTGTCACTAAGAGGATATCGGACCAGGACACTTCTAAATTGGTTGGTCTCTACCTCACCTTAACTTTCTTCAGTTTCCAAGGTGAGTTATATGAGCAAACTTGTGGTGTGGCCATGGGTTACCATCTTTCCCCTGTTGTTGATATATTATTTATGGAGGATTTAGAACAGAAGGCCTTCCCCTCAACTGAATTTCACCCGCAGAAGTGGAATAGTTTCATGGATGATACCTGTGTCATTTGGCCCCATAGTCACCAAAATCTAGATTTGTTTCTTGGTCACATGAATTCCCAGTCTAATTACATCAAGTTCACAATGGAAGTAGAGGTGGATGGATGCCTCCCCTTATTATATATTATTCTCTCTAGAAGGGATGATGGTTCTATCTCTCACGAAGTCTTTCGCAAGAAAATTCACACTGAGTAGTATCTTCATGTAGATTCACATCATTTTCCAGCTTAGATATTTGGTGATCTATACACTCTAGCTGCCCATGCTCTTAAGATTTCCGATGATAGCCACTTGGAATCAGAGAAATCCCATCTTCTTGACGTTTTTGAGAAGAATGGTTATAGTAGGTCACAGGGTCTTAAGGCCTTTCAAAAAGCCTCTAAAGGCTTAAGAGACAAGGATTATCGGGTAGATCCTATCTCTAAGGTTTATATTTCTCTTATCCAAGGGACCACAGACATAATTTTCCATGTCCGGATGAAAAAAAAATGTCTCCTCTTTGTTCAAATCCCTCTGTACCATTAAGAATTCTCTCGGATCTATTAATGATCCTATATACCCTAAGGACCTAAAAGGGGTTTATATTGTGCGTTTCTCTTGTGATATGCCTTATATTGGTGAAACTGGTTGATTCGTTAAAATGAGAATCTAGGAGCATGCTGCAGACATTATCCACAATCAGTCCTGCAATTCTGCTCTTGTAGAACATGCTGAGAAGTCATGCCACCATGTATGCATTGAAGACTCCAAATTCAGTGCTAATGTAGATCATTTCGATCATAGGAAGCTGAGGGAGGCTATTGAAATTGAAAGGAATCCTAAGAATATCAACAAAGATGACAGATGGAAATTAAGTAAGAGTTGGACTCCGGCCCTCTCCATGTGATTTATCCCCTTTGTGATTGTTTCCTTTCACTTTTTTACTTTTTTTCTCTGTGGTTTTATTTCCGACCCTTTGTTTGTAAAATTTCCCTCTTTTTTATCCTTTTCTATTTGTCTTGGGTTATTGCCTTTTTATAATTTTCTTTTTGTGACTTTATATTATAATTTTGTTTCTCTTACCTTTTATTTATCCAATAAAATAATAGTTTAAAAATGAATAAAATAATAAAATGATTAAAAAATATAATAATTGTAATAGGCGTAGAAAGGGATATATATATATATATATATATATATATATATATATATATATATATATATATATATAGATATATATATATTTCCCTTTCTACGCCTATTACAATTATTATATTTTTTAATCATTTTATTATTTTATTCATTTTTAAATTATTCTAAATTGTTTTTAATAATTGTTCTTAAAATCTTAAACTTTTAATACCATATATTGTTAACTAACTAGTCATATAACGGATTTTAAGATTATCCCCCCCCTGCCCGCCCCCACCACCCCAACTTTTTTATTTACCCCTTCCCTTATTATAATAACTGAATTTAATCATTTTTTTAAATTATTAAATTATAAATTATTCTTTAATAATTTTTCCTTAAAATGTTAAAAACTTTTAATATTACATCGTATTAATTAACTAGTAAAATAATGACTAGTTTCTAATGGCTAGTTTTAACAACTATTGCCAGGAAATGGTGCATCCTTACTATTTATTCAATGAGATTGGTTTCTTTCTTCAACTTCTCCTAAGGATGAACCACAATAGTTGGTTCAAAATGTCAACCAAATCCTGATAATGTGATTATTCTGAAGGACATTTATCTAGATCTAATATGTTTTTTCAAGTTTGCACATATTACTGTAGTTATTTCTTCGGCAACCACATGGATATATAGGAAGTGAAATTTGAGATATTTGTAAGGAATTTACATTAAATTCCCCTTTTGAATGTGGAAGTACAAGGTCATTTCTATTGAGTCAAGCCTTTAAACCATTAAGGGAGAGTTTTGGGACCTCTAATGGACTCTTCTCATCTCTGACAAATATGAGAGGCTCATTCAAAAATAAAATATTATTAATGATCCGAATTGATACAAGCCATGGACCTTAGCCTATAAATAACACTCAATTTGGGGCCATTTATAAGACAGACATTATTGCAAGGTTATGTTGCCTAAATTGCCACATAATTTGTATTTCTTTGTAGTCTTGGATCTCTACATCCAAAAAGTGTCTAAAAAACCTTTTGAGGAGAGAATCATACATGCATGAGAGGGAAAGGAGAAACCTTCCTTTAGAAGGGATAAAGATCCATTATTTCTAAATATACCTCTAGTGTCTCCGGGAGAGATTATATCTCATTTTCATCAAATAAAGAGATTTCTTATTTCCAAAAATCTTTCTTTTCTTTTATTTATTTATTTATTTATGTTTTTTCATTATATTGTTAGTATATCATGTTAGATTTCATGACTTTTATTTGTATTTTTTTCTTGTGTTAAATAAACCTTTGGTGGATCTATCTAGGGAAAAACACCATGCATTGTATGGGGTTTTAGGACTCCTTTTATAAAGAAGAAAAAAAAACTCCACCATGTATGTGGACACGTAACACTAACTAGTTTACCTTTATAATTATCATATTGTTTCACATGCTTTGTCCCTTTTTAATTTTCATAATGCCTAATATGATTTCTCCATTTAGAAGAAAAGAAGAAAATCCTTACTCTTGTGGTTTATCTTATAGGAACATACAAATGATGCAGAATACTTGCCACATAACTTGCATTAGTCATGATGTTTTTTACAATTGCTCGTGTTATCTATAAAGAAATATAGATCCCTACCATTGTGAGGCATATCATGCATAGGAAGGATCAAAGCAACTAAATGGAATTAGAATGCATTAAATATGGGTAGATTATATGGAATTTTTGTTTTAAGATATAGGGCTATTCCTCTCGAAAATAAACTCTAGTGATGACGAAGCCATGTTTTAAACCATATTTTGATTCACATGAGTAGATCTCCAAGAGTAATATTGTCACCCCTTAGTAAATAATAAGAATATGAGAAATATTAAGCTTGACCATCATTTTTGGAACTAGATATGCCACTAAAAGAATTGAACAAACCCTAGGAAGGTTCATTTCCCTCAAGTGGAACTATATCAAGCCCTAAAGGAACTACTTTGATATCCATCAACGATATGCTTAAACACTCTTCTTTTAGTGAAACTGCTTTGAATTGATAGGTATCCAATAATTTATTTGATTCTCTTTACCATGCATTTTTATGATAACATTTCCTATAGGCCCTTTTTTCTTTCTTTCACATTCTATAAAATATATGAATTATGGCTATCTAAAGATATTTTTTATATTGTTTATATTTTTTAAATTTTGTAAATTATATGAATTAAGGCTATAATTTATTTGTAGAAATATTGTTTATATTGAGAGTGGTGAATCAATATAAAGCTATCTGGATTATAGGTTAAACTTTAAAATATTATTTTAGAAAATATAGTTATTAAATCGTCATCAATATCACGCATGACATAATTAGATCAAGAACACTAAAAAAATTACATGAGAAACACATGAGGCACAAATATTTTTAACATGGAAACCCATAAAGGGAGAAAAACACTATTATTCTTCTTCTCTACTTAAATGTTTCTTTATATATGTTCACTACCAACAATGAGTAGGAAGAATCCATTCCCTTACTAAGTTTCATTGGCACCCACTAGCTGGATGCACCTACTCCCTTAAAATCTTTTGTTGGCACTGACCAGTAGGAAGCACCCAGTCCCTTGCATAGTTTCACTGACACCTAATAGTAGGAAGCACTTAATCCCTTTTCTCAGTCTATTGGCACTAACCAACTGGAGGCATCGACCCCCAAACTTAATGTGGACCTCCATTCCAGCAATTTTGGAACTGGATCTCCACTCCTTTTATCACAACTTTGAAATAACACAAAAATCCTTCAAAAAAATTATTATTTGATAATCAACACAATAGTAACTTCATAATACCACTCTTTAATCAGAAAAAACATTCATCAATAATTTTTAGACCAATATTGCTCCTCTTGTCACTAGCATGCACACATCCTTGCAACATAAACTCTAAAAATTAGAATCCTTAACATATCATGCAATGCAGTCCCTCAAATCAACTTTATAGTTTCAAAACTTTCACAATACACTAAATCTTAGTAGCAAAACATTTTCCATACAATTAGAAGCAGCATTCAAATAAAATTGATCTCATTCCCACTAAAAAATAATAGTAGAAGGCGATCATCTAATCAGAGAATAACAGTAGACTATGTTAAAACAATTAGCAATTGAAGCTCAGACTATAAATTTTCTTAAAGCACTGATTTCTTTAATAAGATCTAAATAAAATTACTATAAATTAATTTTGACACTCCATCAAACAAGAAGCCAAGAAATTACTTCAAATACAATAACACACACTCTCACAGACAACCTCTGACGTCATACAAATAAGAGTACCCTCGACATGCTATCATCAAAGTAGGATGAAGACATAAGACATTAGCTTATTTAGCTCAAATATAAGTAGGATGAAGAAAAAATACATTCCAAAAACATCATTTAGAACTCATGAAGGTCATCATGAAATTTTGGTCATGCCTTTTGGCATGAATAATGCACCATCCAAATTTCAAGATTTGATGAATTCCATTTTAAAAGCCTTCCTTGTAAATTTGTGTCAGTAAATTTTGGTGATATTCTAATCTAAAACAAGTATTGGAAATATTATGTTCAACATGTTGACAAGGTGCTCAAACCATTGGAGGAGAAAGAATTATACACAAAACCCTCTAAATGTTTCTTTGGGGTACAATAAATAGAATAATTGGGTAATATTGTATCTCATGAGGGTGTTAAGGTATACCCTAACAAAATTAAAACTACAAAGGAGTGAAAATCCCCACAAGCTTAAATAATATTTGATGATTTATCGAGTTGACATGTATTATCTCAATTTTGTTAATATTTATGGGAAAATAGGATCACCACTAACAACATTACTAAATAAAGATGCATTTTTTGGGCTCCTAAAGAAACTAAGGTTGTTGAACATCTTAAAGAGAAAATGTGCCAAGCTCCATTCATAACTAAAACAAACCTTACAAAAACCTTTAGGTGGAATGTGATGCCTTAGGAAATGGAATTTTTATTTTTTTAATACAAGAAGGAAGGCCATTTCTTTTGAAAGTCGTCCAATCAAGGGAAACAATTTACATAAACCTATTTATGAGAAGGAAATGTTGGAAATACTAAATGCTTTGAAGAAATGGTGTCCTTAACTAATGGGACGTTAAGGTAAAATAAAATCATGATAATCATAAATAAGTATTGGAAAAAATATTATCTTTAGAAGAATAACAAAAATGGGTCACACAGATGTTGGGATATGACTTTGAAATCATCTACAAAAAACTGAAGCAAAATGTTGTTGCAGATGCACTCTCAGGAAGGGATGACGATGTGGAAGCATTGATTTGTGTCATTTCTATTATCTAACCTGATTGGATAAATGAAGAAAGGGATAAATGGAATAATGGAAAAGAGGTGTGGACACTCATTCAAATTTGCAACAAGATCCTAGTGCATCTGAAACATTTATATGGAAAAATGATTCAGTATGGTATAAATATCACTTATATCTATGTAAGAACTCCGAATGTAAATAAAAGGCTCTCTTGTAATGACACACCTCTCTTATAGGAGGGAAATCGATATTTTTAAAAACTTACAACAATGCCAAGAAGGAATTGTTGCGAGATGGATTCAAATATGATATTCATAAGTTTTTTGTAGAATGATTAGTTTTCCAACAAAATAAAGTGGAGACAATTAAGACCCACTTAAGACCATAGGTATTTTACAACCATTATCCATTCCAAGTCAATTTTGGGAGGAGGTATCAATGGATTTGATCATAGGTTTACCCAAATCTAAAGGAAATAGTTTCATCATGGTGGTATTCTATATACTTACCAAGTATGTACATTTTTGTGAACTATTTCATCCTTTCAAAGCCAATACATTCACTATTGCATTTGTGAAAAATATTTCAAAATTTATACATGGAAACCCAAAGATTATTGTAAGTGACAAAGATCCCATTTTCACTAGAAATCATTGGAAAAAAATATTTTCTTGTCTTGGTACTCAATTATCTCATATCTCTTTCTCTCCCTCAAGAGGTATCCATCAGGGTGACCCTCTCTCCCATTTCTCTTTGTCCTCATGGCGGAAGGATTGGGTTGTTTAATCCATCTTGCCATCAACTCTTAATCCCTCCAAGGAATATCCATTCACAATCACCCCCCCTCTCCCATCAACAATTTTTGGATGACAACATGCTTCTAGGCCATCCCTCTATCTAGGAAGCCATGAAAACCTTCAAATCTTTGCTCGATTGTTTCTATGGAGCCTCCAAAACTAATATCAATGGAGAAAAAACACAGCTCTTTTTATTTAACACCCCTGTTGTCAGTAAATGCAACATTGTGCATATCCTTGGTTACCACATTGTCTCTCTCCCATCGAAATACCTAGGAGCCCTGCTCATTGAATCAGCCATCAAGAATAGTTCTTGGAAGGAGATCCTGGTCAAGATCGAAGAAAAACTATCCTCATGGACCCATCAGGCTCACAACATCATTGGTTGTATTGTGTTGATCAAGTTTGTCTTGCAGTCCATGACACTTTATCTCTTCTCAGCGTCGGCTGCTCCCAAATGGGTTCTAAAATACATCTGTAATATTCAGTGCAACTTTCTATGTGGTGGCAACAAAGACACTAGGGAATGGGCATAATTCAAATGGTCTGAGGTCTTCTCACTCAAACAATTAGGAGGAATGGGTTTGAGGGATCTGGAGCAAAGAAATATCGTGATGGAAGATTTCATATGGTGGAAATGGGTATCCAGACCTCATAAAACATAGGCACAACTCTGGGCAGATATATATGCAGAAACATGGCCTCAAGAGGATATTATATGCTACAATTTAGAAATCACAAGCTCCCAAATCTGGAAGGGTGCCAAGAAAGATAATTTCATCATCCAATCTTACAGTTTTTGGGAAATTTTTTGTGGAAGATTTCTAGGAAGATTCATGGTAGAAGCAGCCTAAACATGCAACAATGTTTCAAAAACCCAAGTGGAAATCCACTCTTCAAGGTAGAGGGAACATTCCAATCAAGTATTTCTGGATAATGTTGAACACTCAAGGATTTCACGAATGGTTTCCCAGAATTCAATTGCAAGAAAATTGGCATGAGGAAACACATGATGATATCTGTCTGGAACTCAAAAAAAGGAAAATTTGATATTCATATGGATCAGATGTCCTTATATGGGGTTATACTCCCCAATTTGACCTCACTACTAAGGATGCCTATCACCTGCTCCATCCAACTGATCCAAATCAAGCTGATAAAATTTGGTCACAAATATGGAACTCCAGCATATGGCCCAAAGTCTCTACCTTCCTTTGGCTACTCAATAAATGTTGTATCTTAACTTGGGACAATCTCATGAAAATAGGGGTCACTGGCCCTTCACGGTTCTCCCTTTGCCAAAGTCAAGAGGAAACCATATATCATCTGCTAGATACATGCCCCTATGCTAGAACTCTTTGGGAAAAAGTCACCATTCTCTGTCGTACGACTAAAAAAAGGCAAGGGTATCTCATCTACACAACCTGTCATTAGCAGAAAGCCCCATTCACCAGAAATATCCTCAAATTTCTCTGTCTTCTCATCCATGGGCTACTTCTGTGTACAATCTGGAAGGATAGGAATCTCGAATCTTCAAATATCAAGCAATTCCTCAAGAGATTATTTGGAACAAATAAGCAACAATATAAACGAGACCTTAGCCCTGAATCAATGGAGGCGCACATATCTCCCATCTCTGCCTTTAGAATGCCTCATATGTTTCAACCAAAACCTCTCTATTCCTTGCAAATCTGTAGTTTCTCCTTCATCGAATCCATCTTCGTAATCTCCTAGATCTTGGAGTCCTCCTCCTAAGAATATCTACAAAATCAAATTTGATGAACCCTCTAAAGGAAATCCGAGCAATGCTAGCTTTGGAGGAATATTTTGTGACTCTAATGGCACCCCCTTTCTCATCTTCTATGGATCCATTGGTCGGGATACAAACGTCTTCTCTGAACTGGAAGGACTCATGAAAGGCCTCAACCTTGCTCAAGAGAATAATCTCTTCCCGCTAGAGGTTTAAGGGGACTCTCATATCATCATTAATGTAGCCCAAAATCTTCTTCATGGCTCCTCCTCATCCAAAATCTCAAAGAGCTGGCGATTAGCCTCTAGACTAGAAAACTTGGAACAATGCCTTCAACTCCACAAAGCCATTACCTTCCTTGATATGCGTAGATCATATAATGAAGTTGTAGATCTCCTAGCAAAGAAAGGTGTGAATCAAGACTCTCCTCTTATCTCCAGCAGATTCCATTCCATTTCTTATGACTCCTTGCATAATGCTTGCACTCAATTGGTCCTCAAATATCTTCAAACCTGAAATGCAGGTGATTCACAAGAACGATTTAGGCTGCCACCTAGTCTCACATCGCAGGGGCACTTCGCCTGTGCATATGGACGCACCTGCCTCCTACGTGAAGATTTTAAATGCGCAGAGGATGCCGACACTTGAGAAATTTACGTCCCCCCCTTGAGCTTTTCTCTTGCAACTTGCCTCTTGGCCATTTATGGCTCATTCTCATGTTTTCATTCTCATTTGTGCATCCATTTTTCATTGTATTCCACCTACCTCTATCACAGCTCCACGCACTATTCTTCTCCTCTTCTGTATCACTTTTAGCCTTCTAATCCAAGCCAACAGACCCGCCATCCCACAGATATAATTCCTAGAAGGCACCGGATGTGCTGCCATCAAGGATATGACATAGGCTCTCTCTCTTTTCCTCTAGTTCCTACAATGTCGGCAAACTCCCTATCCATATATGTTACCATGGAAGAAATTTAGGTTTTTGACACAAATTTTCTCTCTTCCTAGTTCTTTATTGACTTCCCAGATGAGCAGCATTACCTCTCCGATTTTGGCACTAGAAAACGCCTGTGCAAATCCACTTTATCGTGCTCCTCCTCCCTCATACCTCAGAAATATGTCAGCTTCCCAGTCAAGCAATTGGTGAAAGACTCGTACAACGGTGGGAGTGGCCGAATGAAGGACTCATGATAAGAATATGTAGAATTAGATGATGCGGCTCACTTAGTTTCGAAAAAGCAGATCGATATGGTCTCCACTTCAAAACTGGAGAGGGCCCCCCGGCTCTCAAATAAGGATATTAAGACCATGTCTAACTATGACTGCTTAATAATTGAGCATAATCCTCCTTAGGAGAAGCATGACCCCAAGAACCAATAGTTGTATCTCCTTAGAGCTCCTCCTTCTCAACTTACATATGCTCCTTCATATTTTTTACGTCTTTCTTTATCTATGTGTGCAAACATTGTCACTTATGCTTATGCTAATGGCTGGTTTCCCCTGGAAGGGAAGCCTATATTTTGAATCTCTGAACTCATTAAGGGTTGTTTTCCCCATGAAGGGAAGCCCATTTTTTGATTTTTTATACTGTCTTCATCCAACAGTGGTTGGCTAATCCAACAACCCCTATCTTGAAGTTTATTGTAATTTTTGTACACTATAATAGAAATTAGCATTACTTAGAATTTTTTTTTATCTCATAGCTCGTCCTATCATCCTCAATATAATAGGAAAACAAAGATAATAAACAAATTTTTTGAAGTATATCTTCGTTATCCAAAACTCAAATCTTTATATCCAGGAGGGAACCTACCAACACACAAAAGACAAGAAGAGAGAAGTGGACCAACTTCTTTCCAATTCCAATCAACCCACCATTGGGCCATAATGCATACAAGATTTACATACATGAAATGATTACATATGTAATACATAAGCTTGGTGACATTGATTACTATGATTATGTACCTATAAATAACTGTGAGTAGGGGTGGGTATCGATCTTGCTTCGTTGCTCTTGAGTTAAACCCCTACCCCCAATTCATTCCTTTGGAGGTGATGTGTTAAAAGGAGGGTGGAGAGATATGAGGTAAAGTGGTTACGTCTAGTAGAATGGAGGTATAACACTTCCTTTCATACCACAGCAAAAATGACTCCATTTATGGCGCTTTATGTATATCATCCACCATCCATCACATTGTCTTTAAAGGATAGTTATCAGGTCCAAGAAATGGAAGATCAGATCGAACATCAACCACAATGTCTCAAACTCTTAAAGAATAATATTAATCTAGCACATAATTTAATGAAACAGTAGGTAGATCAACATCATATTGAAAGAAGTTTTGAAGTGGTTGATTGGGTATTTTTCAGCTACAACCATAAAAAAAAATTCCCCTCAAGCAAGCCAAGAATGATAATAAATTATCACGCAAGTACTATGGCCCTTATAAGGGATTGAAAACCAATCGTAGCATGTCATACAAATTGGAGTTACCTGCATCTTCGCAAGAACACTCGGTTTTCCATGTTTCATTCTTAAATAAGATTATAGGTGAAAATATCTTGATTAAAAATATATTGTGAGAAATTGACCAGGAAGGAAAAATCATATTGGAGCTTGAAGCAAACACAAAAATAAGAATTTGACAGTTACAAAACTGATCTATTTCAGAGTATCTCATTAAGTGTAAGAAGTTACCTACTTGAGATTCCACATGGGAGGATGAGCATTTCCTATAGAAGCATCTGGAACTACTCAAGCATTGAGAACAACACATTTTTGAAGGAGAGGGCATTTTAGGTCCCTATAATACTAGTGTTCCCCCCGTATTATTATTGTTGTACCCCATCGAAGGCCACTATTGTTATTTTTGAGCCCTTACATCATTATTGATGTGTAGTTCCTAATTATATTTTGACCCTTTAGACTCCCATATATACCAACGAGGTATTATAATTTGTATCATCCAAGAATTGTTTATTTATGTGATGTAAAGGGAGGTTTCCCCTTCAAAGTGGTTTATTTTATATTATTCCTTTTATCTCTTCTTATGTTTCTGTGCTATTTTTAATCTGGATACATAACACAAACTAACACCAACATATACACACTTGTACCCTTACTTGATTATAGTCTCAAAATTTTCTTATAAGCCATATCATCAACTCCACTCCTTGCTATGAGCACTAAATTTATAACTGTGCCTCATATTCAAATCAACATAGAAAATACAATGGCATAGTTAAAAAATATGCAAGCAATGACCTTATACTATGCAATCATCATCAACTCTCAGAATGAGGGAGAATACCAAAGAAAAATCATAATCAATAGACCAGAGAAAATAACTATACCTTGATTGACACACTAGAACAAGAACATTATTATGTGATCATTAAAATAGTGTAGACTTATATAAACCAAAGCATGTAACAACATAAACAGAACGAGATGAGGGAGGATATTCCATCATTCTTTATTGATGCAAACTAAAGGGCCTTATGCCAAAATTGATATGAAATAGATCATTAAACACACACACTTTAGATCACATGTTGCACGCTCATGCATCAGCAAAATTTGCTTCTACATGTTGACATCTCAACTCTCCCTTTACTGATCACAATAAAATCGTACCATATAAAACATTCACACTCTTATCACAACATAGTAGATCAGTTCATTACAATGTGATCACTGTCGGTATGGCATTCCATATTGACCAGTCATAGAACTATGCAAGAACAAAAGAAAACTACGACATGATTGTATCATAAGAGATATTGGTTCCATGTCCTATGATCAAGTCACTAGAACATGACTACACACCTTTTTGATCACCTATTTCCCTTTTAGTCATGAGTATAAATACACTTGGAACTTTCAATTCGATGTCAAATACCATGGGATTTACCATGGACAATTCGATGGTAGTCTTTGATGGCTAAATCAAGTCAATCTATAAAATTACCATGGGAATATACTTTGATGGTATGGAACTGATGTAGGGATAAACCCATGGTTTTCATGCATCGGATGGAGAATATTTTTTTTTCATTACCTATCAATTTATTTGCATGATATAACTTGTTAGAAAATTATATATTACAAAGTAATGGAACACATATATATGGAAACAAAAACACATAAATAACATATAAAACAATAGATACACATATATATGAGGTTCACCCAACGTGGGCTACATCCACGGAAACAACCAGTCCTTCCCTTATATTGTCCAACAAAATGAAGAGAGACAACCTACAACATATCCAATGTAATATCATCTACTCTCTCACATAGTCCTCCTTTCTATTTCTCACTCAGAATATACACTATATACATAGCTACAATAAAAATCTCTCATATGAACCGAGGGGTTTCCTTCTAAAGAAAAAAACCCTAAGTTAAACATAACTTCTACCGTCAGATCATCTGGCTAATGAATGACCCATATTAACTACAAAATTACAATATTTTACAAGAAAAATTTACATCTGTTTTTAGCTTTGGGGGCACTGCCCCCGAAACCCTGCACCGTCACCCCCCTGGACCCCCCTGATGACGAATAAATGACGGGAATCCTTTAAACCTTGTTAATAACAATGGTCCAATCCAACGATACATCAAAGAAAACAAAATAATCAGGCTCCACACCAAACACAACTAGGAACCAAGCATAAATTATGAAAATTTAACAATGTTTCTCACATTAATTACATAGGCTTGCTGAGACAAGCCAACGTAAATGACGATATATAGCACAAATATTCAAAATTTTCCTAAACAAACAACCTATAAGACATGCAAAATTAAATATTTCATATCTATATAAGGGATCATATGATATTTTTGTTAATCATTTTTGCATTAAATACCAACAAAAAATTGTCAACTCCCCTTTGGTATTGATGGAAACCACCATTATCAGCTAAGGTGAAACTTTATTTCTCTCCCCCTTTAATACCAAAGAAAAATAATCAATGGCCATGAAAAATATGCCCCTGATATCATGCATATGAAGTGAAATACTAGAAATAAGGAAGTAGACATACTCCCCATAAGCCTATGTTGAAGCTAGTTTAGATCCTAATGCATATAGTAGTCCATTCCACTAGAATATTGATGCCATGAGAACTAAATTGAAGAAGTTATGGAATAGAATAAGAAGGGATCATTCACAATCTTAGTCTAATATACTCAAATGTTTCTTGGGGAAGAGGTTTAAAAAAAATATTTTCAATTTTCTTATGTCTAGGAACATAATCAAACTTCACCTTTTGATCTAAGACTTTCTTTCTAAGAAAATGATATTTAATGGGAATGTACTTTGCATTGGAGTGAATTATAGGATCCTTGGATATATTACTAGGACAGGTGTTATCATATAAGATAGAGATAGGTTGAGTGCAGTCTACCTAATTGTCATGAAAACTTTGAGTGACCATAGAGATTATGTACAACATGCTACAACTACAATTTGTTCTACTTCAATAGTAGATAAAGAGATATAGCTATGTTTTTTGCTAAGCTAAGAAATAGGAATATTCATAAAAATAAGGTTCCACCACTAGTACCTTTTATGTCATCATTGTTTCCACATGTCAGAAAACAAACAGGGAGTGTTTGATTTTCGAATTCCCAAAAATATCCCCTTAACACGAATTGAGGGTGTTTCTAACTTGAGACTTTGGATATAATACCAATTGTAGAAATGTTTTTTATACTTAGAGGGGGGGTGAATCAGTATAAATCTACTTTGATTACCAATTAAAATTTAATACCTCCTTTTAGGAACAACAATTATTAAATCATAACCAATACCATACATGACATCAATAGATCAAGAACCATAACACAAATCAAATGACAAACACATATGAGACATAGATTTTCATGTAGGAAACCCATAAAGGGAGAAAACCACCATCCTTCTTGTTCTCTACTTAAATATTTATTTACATATTTTCACTAGAACC
This sequence comes from Pinus albicaulis, assembly GCA_034641835.2. Taxonomy (NCBI): domain Eukaryota; kingdom Viridiplantae; phylum Streptophyta; class Pinopsida; order Pinales; family Pinaceae; genus Pinus; species Pinus albicaulis. The sequence continues at coordinate 1,158,446,492 of CM076570.1, read as the reverse complement.
AACGAGTAGGAATCATCCACTCCCTTACAAAATTTTTATTGGCACCGACTAGTAGGAAGCACCTCCTCCCTTAGAAAGTTTCGCTAGCATCCAATAGTGGGAAATTCCCAATCCCTTGCATAGTTTCATTGGAACCAACCAATAATAAGCACCTACTCCATCACATTAGTTTGTTGGATCCAACCAGTTGGAGGTGTTGACCACCAAAATCAATGTGGACCTCCATTTTGAATCCATTTTCAAAATGGATCCAATCCTTTTAGAAAAAGTTTGAAATACCATAAAAATCATTTAGAAATTTTCTTCTTTTATCAACAACACAATAGTAACTTCATACTATCACTATTTCATCAGAAAAAAAACTTCATCATTAATAATTAAATCAATAATAGTATACTTATCATTGGCATGGACACATCCCTACAACATAAAATCTAAAAAATAAAATCCTCAACATATCTTGAAATATAGCCCCTAACAAAAAATCTATAGTTTCAAAACTAACTCTTAGCAATAGAACATTATCCATAATGTTTCTCAATAGAATTCAAAGAGAACTCATCTCTTTCACACTCAAAAATAAAAATAGTAGGTGACCATATAATCAGAGAATGGAAACATTCTATTTTCATCAAATTAGAAATTAAATCTCACACCATATTTTTGTTCTTATCACCAAGTGCTTTAACAAGATCTAAATGCAAATACTATCAATCAATTTTGACGCTATACAAAATCAATAGTTAAGCAATGACCACAAATGCAACAACAAACACTCTTATAGACAACACATGATATCATACAAACAAGAGCACCCCTAACATGCTTCAATAAAATAAAATCTCATAAACAACCCAAAAATTATATAAACAATAGTAACTTTGACATGCTCAAATAGTACTCATCCTCATAGGCAACCTAGATAAGAGTACACCTGACAAACAATATAAGGAATTAGTTCTGCCACAACATACTTTGTCACATCATTGGTTAAGGTTAAAATTTTACCTTATATAAGTTCCATAATAGCTTGTTCGTTAGCCCTGCTTCATGAATTGTAAATATGATAACAAGTCCTAATATTTATCAGGACTAAAACAAGGATAAATATTCTTTGGCCCTTTGGCCCTACTGATCAGCTTCTATAAACATGACAATTTTATCACTAGGTCAACATGAGCACCATATCAACACCAAAATGCATAGTTTTATACTCTTAACTGGTTACATTCTGAAAAACTGCATATAAAACATATCAAAAACTCCGCTCATTGTTATGGGCACTAAATCACATGACATCTCACACCATCGATTCAACACAGAAAAGAAAATGCCAAAATTATCAAACATGCAATGACATCATATTATGTGATCATCATTAGCACATAAAAATGAGGTGGAATACAAAATAATTCATAATCAATAACCCAAAGTAGATAACCAAACCCTCGTTGACACACCAAAACAAGATACATTATTATGGGACCATTAAAAAAATGTAAAATTATATAAAATAAACCATATCACACAAGAAAATGATACAAAAAAGGGAGTATATGACACCATTATTGATGAATTCAAATGGCCTTAGTTTGAATTCAAATTACCTTATAGGTCAATAATTAAATTAGAATAAATTCGAGAGGATGTGCCCATATTCATAGACTCATGGGAATATCCCGTCAACTTCTAGGCTCTACAACCTAAATTTTATCCCATGGAATAACTTCTAATCCTATGGTGTCCATGGTTGGCCATTGCATATTCATATACTAGTGAAAAGTATGGGGGTATGACAATATCCCATGGCATCTCCATTAAACAACTTATCTTATGTCCTCCCACCAAGAATTATGTAGACCTTGAAACATATTTTTTGGACTGATGGAGAAGATAATGATAAGGAAGAGGTAGTTCATCAAGTCATGAATATTGACTAATACCCTTCCATTATGGATAAAAATGAGGATGAGTAAACTAGTTATTGTATTAGCTCCTCCTCCCCCTCACCCTCCAACACACCTTCTCTTAATCACATAATGAAGTCTAGTGTCTAGGATTATTTAGCCTCAACAAGTTCTTAATTTGTCGAACATGAGTCCTTCATTAATCAAGACCAAGGGTGAACTTTACAAGAAACTTAAATCATCCCTAGTAAAACCCTAAAGATTAATTGAGGGATGGAAAAAGAAAAAATGATTAGTTTTCTAATTGAAGATGACTCCCCCATCACAATATCAAATATTTTTCCATAGCATGTATTATTTGGATATATTTTATTCTTTAGCCAGGACTCCTTAATTAGTGTTCTCTCGCCACTTTTGAGTAAACTATCACTAGTGGAAATTTTAGGTCAAAAATTGACCTCAAAATAAAAATTCCCTAAAAATATAAAACTGTAAAGAATCTATAGGATTCATGATGATTATTTCATCCCTAAGGGAAAATATTTCGAAGGGAAAGGACGAAAACCAATTTTTTTATTGTTGTCTCGACTTATCTCATTATATGTGTACTCAAATCCCAAGTGTTAACACTCGTTCGATGCGGAATTAAATTCCAAATACAACGAGTAGGCAGTCTACATACTTATGAGTAGATCAACATTAAAAATAATTGAAAATACATGGAACCATGTTTTTTTAATGTATTTTCAATTTTTGTCGGTGTGGTTCTACTCAAAATTATGCATAGTGTGTACTCGTTGGATGTGGAATTGAATTCCACATCTAATGAGTGTTTACACTTGGCATTTGAGTAAACCTATAAGGATGTAAGCCAAATATAGAAGAAAAAATGGTTTCATTTCATTTCCTTTAAAAATTCACAAATATTAAATTATTATTTTACCTATTTTTTTATTATTTTCTTTACGAGACTCAATTTATGCCTCAAAATTCTCCTAATGTACATATTAATAGCATGGAAAATGAGATCTTAACACAAACATTCTTGAGCTCCCCAAGAAATAAATTATGGTTGAGCCATAGGTTTTTCTTGACTTAACCTTTTCGGATAAGGTGGTTCTTGAATTTCACTTCTTGTACACTCATTTCTTAAAGGTTTAGGAGATAAAACAAATATATTTTTGCTCTTTCCATTTTTTATAGATAGCCTTGAGTTGGGGAAAATATGAGAAACTACTCATAGGATGCACTTTTCTATATATGGAAAAATTTTCAATTTCATCCAACATGCATTCCTTCAATGAATTTATCTGTTCTACATTTTGGAAAAATTACTAATGCTAATTTCTCCTCTTTCTTCTTTTTCTTTGCTACAAAGTGTCTAGTTGGATGCTCAATGTGCTCAATATATCAATTTTGAAAATTTCTAACATGTTTTCAATATCTACTCTCGTGATTCCGCTACCAACAATCCTATTAATCATGGCCAATATGTCTCACAATCCTCTACCACTTTGTAAGTTCCTAAAGGGCTCTCTTAGACCCTAAGGGTATTCCCAAAGGGCTCTCTTGGATCCTAACACAATCATCATTAATATATATCCACTGTACAATCAACTAAATAACCATCTCGCCTTGTATCTCGTCACGAAAATACGTATAATTATAGAAAATATATGTCACTAGAACTCTATACCTAACATTCATTATACCTAACATTCATCACAGTGCACTATCTCTTCAAACATATTAATATTTGTGATTGTAATCAGAAATCGGATTATCCATGGTATCACAAAGCAAGATGCACCATCATATCCAAGAGACGTCAGGATCCACAAGAAAGCCGTGGAAGAGTTTTTCTGCCATACATCAAGGGGGTAACAGATAAGATCTCCAAGGTGCTAGGAAGAAGTAACATTTTTGCGCAATTCTCAGCAACTGGAACCATTAGAAAAAATATGCACTCTGTTAAAGACAACATTAGTGAGGGGCAACTTAAAGGTGTCTACAAAATCGACTGCTCATGTGGAAAGAGTTACATTGGTGAAACGGGACACTCTCTTCAAAAGCGTCTGAAAGAGCATGTTGCTGATATTAAGCATGAGCGATCACAAAACTCTACCCTTGCTGATCACTCCTTGAAAATAAAGCATCACTTGCATCTTGAGGATGCTAAAATCATTGCAAGGGAGGAACACTATCTAAGACGTAAGGTCAGAGAAGTGCTAGAAATTATAAAGCACCTGGATAACATCAACAGGGACGGAGGATACGAGATCAGTGATAGCTGGAGACCCCTTATTAGAAAAATTTGCAACATAAGATCTTCCACTTCTCAGGTATGAGTTGGTAGGTTTACTTCTCTTCATTTTTAGTAAGCTAGTTGAGGGTCAGGATAGAACTCTTTTTTGTCCTCACTCGTAATATATATTTATTTTATTAATTTTTATTTTAAATAAAAATTAATCAATTAATATTTATTATCAGTGAGTGAATGCTAATTGTAATTTAATTAGTTTTCAAATCAAACTTTTTATTTAAATCTAGTCTAAAAATTGAGAATCTTAAGGGAGGTTTAGTCAATAAGTATTTATTATTTTTATTTTTAAAATCTATGAAGGTTTAGTTTAGTATCAAAATTAATTCTTTATAAGGGTTTTAATTTAGGGTTAATAAAATTTTATTAGGGTTTAGTCAAGTAATAAGTTATCTCCTCATAGTTTGTAGTTTGTTAAGGTTAGACCCTTTAGTTTTATTTATAAGATTTAGTTTCTTTAGTTTTTGTCTATTAGTATAAAAATTAATAGTCCTAAGCTACTTTAATAATTCTAGGTTTTTTTTTTTTTTTAAATATAGAAAATTAAATAAAAAATTAGAAGTTAAATAGGATTATCATTTTAATTTATGTTGTAGGATTATAAGTTTTAGCATAAGTTACTAGTAATTTGGTTAATATATAGTTTTGTTAGGGTTTATTTATTATTATCTTTTTAATTATTAAGCTAAGTATGTACATTTTAGAGATAGACATTATAGGGTTATTATAAAAATTTTAGCTCTATTTTTTAGTCTCTCTAGGTTCTTTTTTTTTTAATTTTAGATAGATTTATATGTATGAAAATTTTAGATAAATAAATTTATATGTATTAAAATTTAATTTTGGTTATTTTCTTAACTCAGTTTCTAATTAAAATTTTAATAAGAATTTTAATAGGTTTCTCAAATGATTTATTAGAATTTAATATAGAAATGGTTTTAATTATTTAATATTTTAGAACTTAGGCGAAAGGTTGTAATTAAAAATTGTAAAATAATTACTTAAAAATTTTAGAGAGTAGGATTTTAGAAATAAAAAATTTAGAAAGTAGGATTTTTAGAAATAAAAATTTTAAAATAAAAATTAGTTTTTAGCTTAAGTTGCTGTTGCTTCCTCTCTCATTTTTCCCTCAGTATTTATACCTTGTTCCTCCTGCTTCCTTCTCTCAAATTTTCATTCATTCTTTCTCGTCCTGAAGATGGATCCCCGTTGAGATTCGAAACGTCGACAAGTCTTCTATGATACCGTGGATAATGCGATTTCTGATTACAATAACTATAACCACGGAAGTTTAAAAACCAGAATATTTGTGATCCTTTTTTCAAACATACTAATATGATATTGGTCTCTTCAAACATTAATATTTATTATTCTTGGTTAAACATACTAATATAATATTTGTCATTTGTCATTGTTACGTAGATATCAATATTTTTGATGAAAATATATTAAATAGTAATGAAAGTAGTATATCATGCCATAAGTTAATGATTAATTTATTATTCTTATACTGGATTTGATATATAACAATGAAGCTATATTTAAAAACAAGATGCACATAAATTAAATTAGTAATGTTTAATATTTAATCCCACTATTTATATGCACGAAAACAGACTTTACCAAACCTAACATGTGACATCTATTTAAATATGAAAAAAAAATTATTCTTTATTAAGCCACCATTCATTTGACATCTATTTAAATATGCATAAGAAATATATTATCATTTGAAGAACCTTTTGGTTCTGTTGCTCACTCATCAAATCCGAAAGGAAATAAGTGCTTTAGTATTGTTATTAAAAATAACATTAATATTATTTAAAGAAATATTCTAGCGTTATTTTTTAATTATATTAGATTATTATTTATCATTTGTGATTATTACGTAAATATTAATATTTTTAATGAAAACATATTAAATAGTAATGAAAGTAATATATCATGCCATAAGTTAATAATTAATTTATTATTCTTATATTGGATTTGATATGTAACAATGAAGCTATATTTAAAAACTTGACGCACAGAGAGTATTTTAATGGTGTTTTATATGCACGAAAACGGACTTCACGAAACCAAACCTAACATGTGACATCTATTTAGTTATGAAAAAAAAAATTATCCTTTACTAAAGAACCATTCATTTGACATCTATTGAAATATGCATAAGAAATATATTATCTTTTGCAGAACCTTTTGGTTGTTCACTCATCAAATCCCAAAGGAAATGCGTGATTTAGTATTGTTATTAAAAATAACATTAATATTATTTAAAAAAATATTCTAGCGTCATTTTTTAATTATATTAGATTATTATTATAAATTAGTTTTAAAATTGAAAATTAGGATTTATATTAAGACTCGTGTTTTCTCTAAACATATGAAAAAATGTTTAAATTATATATATATATATATGTGTGTGTTTAATATTTATTTTTAGGTATAGTTTGATAAGTAACAGTTGATTTGTGTAGTTAATATAAAGGTGAGGTAGAATTAAGGTGGGAACTGAATATTTTATTTACGATCGATATTGATTTTATTTATTTTATATTGATATTTGTTTATTTTCTATAAGATTTAAAAATATATATATAAAATAAAATAAAAAATTATCATAATTTTATAAATATAAAGGTGATATAGAATTAAGGTGGTAATTGAATATTTTATTTATGATAGATATTGATTTTTTTTATTTTTAAATTAATACTTTTTTATTTTTTAAGATTTAAAAAATTAATATAAAATAAAAAATTCTCATCATAATTTTATATCAATTTTATATAGAGAAGTAAATTAATTGAGAGTAAAAAAAGAAACTATATTTTAATAAAAGAGAATTTTCAAATCTTCTAAAGTAGAGTTGACATATATTATATAAAAATAAAATTATTATTGATACTACATGATGTGTAATTTATTGTATGTTCACTTGACATATAATGTAAAAAATAAAAATATGTTAATAAAATAAAATATTTTATTATCAGCCATAAATAAAATATTTCAATATCCATATTAAATAACATAATATATATATAATTATATATATTCACTTCCCATTATGGCATAGATGTGTAGTTTATTCCATTCTCAATTTAGAGTTAATATATGACATTTAAAAAATATTAATAAAAAGAAAGAGAGATACAATGTTGGTTATAAATCAAATATTTCAATAAACATGTTTAATACATTTTAACATCAAATGAGAAATATAAATAGAATGAGTGTTCTTATTCCATTAATAAGTACATTAATACGAGGGCAATGTGTAAGCAAGAGTGTTCTTATTCCATTTATAAGTACTTTAATATGAGAGAAATTTGTAATTCCTTTAATGTTTAATATGGATGTAACATCCCTCATAACCTTTCAATAAATTGCATGGAGTTAGAATTTTCTTACACAATTTACCCACGAGTAACTATCCAAATTACTATTCCAAATTCATCATAATATATTCCAAATTCATCATAATAAATTGCATGGTGTTACTATTATTTTACTCAATTTTATCCAAATTAATATTTCAAATTCTTCATTAAACACTAACCTTGCAATAAATTTCATGGAGTTATTCCAAATTCTTCATTAAACATTAGATAGAATCTTCATAACATAGAGGATATTTAGTAAAGAAATAGTAAGTTTCATAACCATTAAAAACCACTATTGTAACATATTAACATAAACATTCTGATGCATCCTTGCATCATTTTTATTCCTTTAACTAGAATAGTCAATAACATACTTGATATTATAAACATCATCTCATGCAAGGAATTCAGATCATAAAAGTACCACAACAGGAAACCATGTCATTAGACACTGATATACCCTTGAAACCCCTTAGGGTGAAAATCAACAAACAATTTTTTTTTATTAAATGCTCATAAGGGTGTTCAACGCTCCCTTAATGGTTTGTAAGGGAGTCCATCCCTTTACCATTATCATAAATCATACAAAGAACTATTATTTAAATACAACATATCTACCTAAAATATATTACAATCATCGTGATATAATTTACCCAAAAAACCTTGACCAATGTGTCTTTAGGGCCTGCTTCTTACCATCAGTGGATTATCTTGCAGCTGAAATTCCTTCAACCTACATCGACCATTAATATATTGTCTGCCATAATGGTAAACATAATCCATATTTTCACATATCACAGTCTTTTCCAACAACTCCTAGTGTGAGAAAATTTTTATATCATGATTAGATAATGTATTAATCAACCAATAATCAATCATTAATAGTAATTTTTCAACATCTATTTGTGTTCATACACGAAATATAAACAAAATATCAAGACATTTTTCATTTAAAAACACTTCTCTTCCATTAATTATAGGAATATAATTATCAATACTTGTATATACATAAATAGTACATTACTATTATCCTCCTCACACAAGCACACTTTATTTTCTAAAAGAAAGCCACTACAATTGTGTAACAGCTAAATTTGGCATTAACTAGTTGTTAACTAGTAATATGACATTTTAGTTGTTATTTTTAAAAGAGAAGACTAAAAAGATTATTATTTTTGGAAACTTTTATTTGGTTTATTATTTGGAAATAAAATTGGTTATGGAAATTAGTTCCATAAAAAGTAAAAATAGGCTGATGGTAAAAGTATTCCAAGAACTGAAAGGTGGTTGGACAATTTGAACAGTTACCTACCCCTCTGAGGATAAGAGAAAAATTATACCAATGAGGAATAGGGATTTTGTTTAGATAGTGAGGAATAGTGTGAGAAAATTTTCTAAGCTGGTAGAGACTAATAGAAACCACTCTGCGTTCCTGAAATTTGTTGGTACTGAATGGACTTGGAGTCCTGAGGTCATAGCAGAAAATACTGTCAATCTGTACCTTTCAGGTGTGGAGTACGGGGGAAAGAGAAGAACATAATCACCTCTCTTCAAGGTTGGGTGGACATCAACAACGAATTTCACATTCTGATAAGTTTTGTGCATTTTCAGTAAATTTAAAATATTAAATGATTTTATTAAGGCTATATACATGCATGTGCTTAGTTAGGTTCAATGATAGTGAATCTATGAAAGATAGTTGTTCAGAAAGATTGGAACTCTGTGTATTTTTAATATTGGAGGAGGTTAGTTACAGGATTTTATAGATAAAATGTGGAGTACATATTATATTATTCTGGGTTCTGTGAATGTAAATCTTATTTATAGAATTCTATAGATCAAATGTGAAGTATATATTACGTTTTTCTGGGTTTAGTGAATGTAAAAATAGTAGAGTAAATACAGTGTAGCTGTGATTTTTTAAACATAGCGGCAACTCTGTTAAAAAAAATGCAGAAACTAGTGTCTTGCTTAGAGAAACACGTTACTTGTGGAAGTACATTTTCTTGGAATGAAAACTATAAGTTATGAAAATAGGGAATAGCAAGAGAAGGAATAAAATGTTGCCAAGTAAAAAATGTCATAGATAAATTGTAGAACTCTGTCATTCTATTACTTGCAGATCAAACTGTCGGTTCTGGGCATGAGGTGGAACCTCAGCCCAGAACACATCGTTCCTCTAAAGCTAACTATACTCGGACAAAAAAAAAGGTGGTCTGGTCACCAAAACTTTATATATAGAATTCCTATTGTAGAACCATAACTATTGAAAGAAAAAAGTGATGGTGCAGGAGATTCGTTTCCATAAACCATACGGAATATGATAATAAATCTAAAGCATAATGAAAAAAAAATGCCATATATATAGAAATGATTGTAGAAATATGAAATAACATTCGGACTAGGCAGAGGCTCGAAACCCACAAACATAAAACTGAACAATAAATCAAATTTTGAGTCTTAGTGCCCAAGCAAAGTCATCAAGCTTAAGCATCTAGTTAGATAGATAGAAGAAAGAAAAATGAGAAGTAGAATCATTATTTGCAAGCTTAAGTATATATTATTCAATGAAAAACATAGTTATACTTTTAATTAGCACAGTCCTTAAATATTTCAAGTGGGAAGAAAACCCTTATTTTAATTTGAACAGAGAAATCCAAAAACCAAGAACTGCACGGAATAGGACTGAGAAACATAACCCAGTTTTATAAATATACACATAATCCAGAGGAATATTTGTTAAATAGCCTTCATTTACTCGAAGGGAAGGGATTTTCAAACTTCAAGACTTTAAACCTCATGATATTACAAAGTAAAAACAATTTTCTCTACTAAATGAAAAAATGGGTCGACACCCAATGTGGAAATACCACCATTCACTAGAAAGAGAATGAAGAAATTCTGTTATAGGCGGTGTACCTGGAAAAATAGATTTTTCATCCATTAGCAGAAGCCAAAAACCCCAACGTTCAGCAAAACAAAAGTTTACGTTGTCGTTCGAAAGAATACACACCTGTAGAGAGGAAAAGAAACAAGACATGGAACCAGTAAGTAATAGCACAGTGGAATAACAAGATAAGATAACTTAAAAACCTTAAGGGTATCGAAGAAAAGGTGTAAACCGGAGTTCATATTACCTGCAAATGCTAAACCCGCCACAAGTTCATAGAGTGTTGAGCTGGAGCGAAATATATAGAAAAGGTTGGGTAATTAGAACATTAAAAGAATGAATTTTCAAAGTATATGAGAAGAATTAAGCTAAAAATAAACTGACAGTACTGTATTCAAATCAATAACAAGTGAATTATACCTGAATCGAGAGCATGAACAAAGACCGACAGAAGCATTAGTAACAGAAATAGGAATCTACCCCTGACACTCAGAGTTATGGGTCAGATAGACTCGAAACCCTGTTCACGGATGTTGTAGTTCATCCTTCTGTCTTCCACCATCACTAGATGGAGAAGAAACCACAGAACCTAGAGGTATTGATCCCTTAACCAAATACAGAGGAGCTCATCGCTTCGCGATGCAAATGAGGGTTTGGCTAGGGTTTTGTGGAGGATAAACAAAGTCATTTCCCTCATATACTAGTGACAAATCTGGGAGTATGACAATATCCCATGGCATCTCCATTAGACAACTTACCTTATGTCCTCCCACCAATACATCTGTAGAACTTGAAACATATTTTTGGATTGATGGAGAAGATAGTAATAAGGAAGAGGTAGTTCATCAAGTCCTGACTATTAACCAATATCTTTCCATTATGGAGAAAAATGAGGATGAGTAAACTAGTGATTATATTAACTCCTCCTCCCCCTCACCCTCTAACACAACTTCGTGAGGTATTTTGGAATACTGTCACCCTTATCCATTTTTATTTTTCTGAGATTGTCTTTAAGCGCCAACTTCCTCTAGTTGCTTCTGCTTTGGAACAAATATGTCAAATCCTTCCACATTAAGAATGGAGTGGCTTTCCTGTGAAGGGTGGACACAATATCGTCCTTCTCACCTTCCAACAGAATTCTTCTTTTCTTTGCTGTATTCTTTTGCCATGCGTCAAGTAATGCAGCATCGCTAGATCCCAGCTTAGGAACATCGCTATCAATGAACTCCTTCAGTACATTATCCTCCAGCACTGCCTCCATCCTATCCTTCTGGGCTATGTAATTCGAGCTCCCATCAAGGGCATACTCCAATCGCAACCCATTGAAATCCATTTCAATGTATACTCAACTTCTGCACCAAGAATCTTCTGTACCAAATTCGAATTGTCCACCAACACAAACTCACCAATACTTCACAATTACAATCTTCAAGAATTAACAATGCTCTAATACCATGTAGAAAATATATACATTAACCATGCATATGTCCTAGATTCCCTTGATCTCATAATATTTAACTTCTTGCAAAATATAGAATAATTCCACTATTACTCTTTTGTGGAAAATTAATTGCACACACATGTAAAGCATAAATAAAAACAATCGCACATAACACAGTTGTTTAACGAGAAAGCCTAAAGCTGAAACCCCATCTATCACATATTATGTATCATGGAGATCATATGACAATCTCATACAAATCTTAGTACATCAAGCTCTTAGTACAATACAATCGTCATACACTAATCAAGAAAATATGCAAATCCATGCATCGATCTTTGCCCCCTACTAGCCTTCCTCCACTGCGCAATCCTTGCTGAAGAATAGCTCTGAATGAATTCAAATTACCCTTGCCTTGACTGCGTAATCCTCATTGGAAACTCCAATGTGTGTGTGATGCAATCAATGCATCACTATAGTCACAATAGATAGTTCATCTTTCTGTTTCACCTATCTCTCTATTGGGTCTCCACTGTAACTAACATGCACTGTAATTAACTAATGTATTGTTCAGTTTATTAATGAGCTAATATTTGTGAATTAAATAACTAATTAATTCACTCCACTCTCACTAGTGTATCATTCAGTTAGACTAGATACAACTAGCTCAGCTAAGTCTAGCTGAGTTAAACTGAATACAACTCCAGAAACTACTCTTCCAACTCTATCATAACTCTACCACTTGAGTTCTAACTGATTCCTCTAGTAAACCCTTGGGAATTGCGTAATTACCTCAGTCCACTGATGTGCCACATCTGTGCACTGAAACAAAGTGCTCCAAGAGAACAAGTTGTTGTTTAGATTCTGATTATTATTAAGTGCTAATAATAATCGACATGCATCTATTTTTAGATTGATGATCTATAAATAGACTTCGCCCAATATTCTAAAAATAGAATTTCATCTATTTTTCCAACTTGATCAACCATCCACAAATAGCATCCTGTAACTTCTGAAATATGATCACCATGTCTAAAATCAGACATAGTCTAAAAATAGACTTGCGCCAAAAATAGCCTGCGGGCCCACTTAGTAAAGGCGACTCTTTTCACTAAGCTCATCATCTTATTGAATCTGAACAAAAAAAATGAAACTCTATTTTCTTTAAGTGAAAAAAAAGCGGTAAATTGAAATATGGGTGGAAAATATTTTCAAAAATGTAATTTCATAAAACAATTATTTAAATACTAAACTCTTTTCATTATTTCACTATTTTTGCAAAAAAATTCAGCCAAAGATTTGCAGGAGACATACCTGGAGCAAGAGAGCATGAGAGCACTATGGAGTAGCGAAATAAGTTCGAACAGAAGTATTTAGAGAATCAGAATTCCAAACGTCTGGTGATTCAAAACCTGTAGCATAGAATTTCAAACGATCTAGTGATTAAATTCGATTATTTTTTTTACTTTTTTTGTAGGTTTTTTCACGAAGTCAGAAAAAAAGTTCAATTTGTTTTTCATTTTCAGAAACAAAAAGAAAAAAATCCATTTTTACACTAAACCCTTCATTCTTTTTGTTTCTGGCCTTTCTTCTCCCTGTTTCTGTGATTTTAGAATTAGGGCTTTTCATTTTCGATTCAAACCCTGTAGAATAGAATTTCAAATGATCTGGTGATTAAATTTGATTATTTTTTTACTTTTTCTGTAGTTTTTTTATGAAGTAAGAAAAAATTTTCAATTTTTTTTTCATTTTCAGAAAAATAAATAAATAAATAAATAAAAATAAAAATCCATTTTTCCCCCTAAACCCTTCATTGTTTTTGTTTCATCCATTTCTTCTCCCCGTTTCTATAATTTTAGAATTAGGGCTCATAATTTTAGATTGACATCCAACCCACGAGATCACTTGCATAATTGGATTTGAATCCATGTCGGCCCTTGCGTGAATTTTTGAATTTTTTATTTTTATTTTGATCAGTGTGCCCTGCCTTCATAACCCAGCGAACCAGTGCATTGTATTATCCCAGCGCATCATGAAAAGACTGTGTAATAAAAAAATTAAAAACATTTTTTTTAATTAGTGCACCAAAATTAAAATAGGGCACTGGTGCACTATTTCATTATGGTGCACTATGAACATGTTGTTTCGCAAAAAAAAAATTATTGTGTTAATCGGTGCACCATGTAACATATAATGCACCACACCAGGTCTCCTAGTTGACAGAGAGCACCGTATGGTGGTCCCTTGTTTACGTGGGGCGTTTATGCTACAAAAACTGACTCTTAACGATTTTTATTATTTTCTCTGTGTTAATGAGTGTGGTGGTTAACATGTCATGCACTGGTGCTCCTTTTTGACATGGAGCACTGTACGGTCTATTATACTGTTTTTGTGGTGCGGCTATAAGACACCCACACACGGACGTCGGTGTGTACACCAAGAATGGTGCGCCAGTTTCTTGAGTTTTTTTTTACTTGAAAAGTTGACAATTTATTTATAAATATATTAATGAATGATATGGTACATGTTTCAAATTGATAAAGAAATCTCTGACAAGAGATCAAGCAACAAAAATATTGATAACACATCAAGAAAAGAAAAAAAGGCAAGTTATTTATAAATTGTTTACAAAAGACATTAATTTTGAACTATATATAAGTTTAACTAATGTGTATTGTTTACTATGTATCATGCAAAGCCACAAAATGGCAAAGATTGATAACATTATTTCTGATTTATGACCAGAAGAGTGTAAAATCTTGCTGGAAAAATTGCAAAAGGATGAATCAGGTGAATGAAAAAATACTATCGATCCAATATGAGTTTCTTTTTTTAATTTTCATTAATAATATACTTAAAATTATTAGATAACATGTGTCAAAAAATATATTAATTCACATATGTTTAATGTTCTACAGTGACCAAAAACTTAGAAAAGAAATGTTGTTCTAAGAAAAGAAAAAAAATAGAACATGAAAATGAAAATGAATTGCTCCTTAGCTCATCTGGAGTGATGTTGGAGGTTAACGAAAGGGGGAAAAACTTTTACAAATGTTTAAGGGATCTAGTGGAATGAATGTATAAACGTTCTTTCCACTTACAATACATAAATCAATCCAATGACTCCAGTAACCAAATTTTATCTAAACTATATGAAGAGTTTCCAGAGAATTGCTCAATGAGACATGTTAGAATTTTAATAGAAAAAACATACAACAACAAAAAAGAAGCAATGAAAAAGTAATATTCCTTTAATTGTTTGTCTAGAATTATTTATAAATATCACTTTTGTTATATTTACTTTTCATATATCAATATAAAAATTAAATAGTTTATTGTCATGTTACATTTTCTGGAAGATTATGAAAATCTCAAAAGATGAAGGAGCTGATATCATAAATATGCCAGTAGGAATGTCCAAGAAGGTGTACAAGGAGATGGTCAAAGAAATGGACAAAATTGCATCACAGGAGGAGCCATCTCAACAAAAACGTGCTTCAAATGTAATATGTAATCATTGAATTTTTTGATCATTAGGTAAAATGAATAAACAATTTAGCATCAAATATTAATTTTCAAGCATTATCTTGCGCAAAAGAAAATAAAATGGAACCCATTCAGCACATAAAACATGACGACAGGGAAGAAAATGGCTAATGTATAAGTTTGTGAGTAATTGTTACTTTCTTATAAAAGCTTAACTAGATTTAATTTTTGTATTTTTTAAGTTTTTGTACAAAAATCATCATTGAATTTCTTCAAACAGGTGCTAACATACAAAGAATAATCATCAGATGAATTAATTTAAATTGGGTTAAATATGGGTTGTGAGTATATGTTGGCATATCAGAAATTAATTGTGGAATTTGTAAGCATATATCGATCTTATTTTACTTAGCTCTATCTATAATTGATAGAATAAAAAAAATCTTTTATATTAAATATATGATTTGTTATGGGGTATAAAACTTGCGGGAAACAAAGTATGGAACTGTGCCAACAGATGAAATCTTGAAAGATGGCATGGTACATGGTTTTGAACGAATGTCTATAGTTTATGAGTTAATTGTTGCTATGGTATGTCATTTATTTTCGATTTACATTGATGTATATTATTTAATATTGCAATTTTCATTATTCTCACCAATGTATATACACTCATTACAATTTATTTTTATGTTTGTAGATGGAAGGTGAAGAAGAAGAAAACAATCAACATCATGAAAAAAACATTCCTGAAAATAATCCAAGTCATGGAAGTAGCTCTAGCAGTGAGAGCATTTCAAGCGAAGAATGATGATCACTATGTTTGAATATCAAATTAAGGCATTGTATTTTTTGAAATATTTGTCTGTGAAATCAGACATTTTGTTTAATGTAATGGACATAGTGTCCCAATTGAAAGACAAAGGGATACCAATAACTATCCCATTTTGTTTGAAAAATATTGTCTTATATATATATATATATATATATATATATATATATATATATATTAAAATCTATTTTAATTTATTCTATTGCATTCTCCATTGTCGTTGTGAAATGTAACACCACTCATTAAGTTTATGGATGATTAAATATTATAATGAAGAGATGTGAAATTTGATAATATGATATAGCAAATTAATCCAAACATCAAATTCAAAAGAATTAATAAAAATTTAATAAATATAAATATTCTTATAATATGTGTTGACTTTTGATGAATAATGAATTTTAAAAAATCACAATAATTGCACTGTCACAGGTCATTGTTTCTAAAAAATACAAAATGAACAACGGTGCATGTCTGTTATTGTACACCAGTGTGTTTGTATGGTGAAGTGCACTGGTGGATTTCTACGACCTATGGGCACCGCAAAAATACCAAAACCAATTAAACATATTGGTGCATTTGTGAGATACTGCGCACTGGTTCGTTTATGTGAGACTACGCACCGGTGCATTTGTACGACCTATGGGCACTGCACAAATATCAATACCAATTATAAATCTCGGTGCATTTGTCAGATATGGTGCACCGGTGCATTTCTCTAAGTCTACGTATCGGCAAATTGAGACGATATACGGGCAATGCACAAATCCCAACACCAATTAGAATGACCCCGTGTGTTGTATCACCAACACTGCGCCCAGTGCAGTTTTATACCTTGACGACCTAGTGCATGCACCTTCGAATGCCCCAAGATACCTTATATATGACATGCACCGGTGCGTTGAAACATTAGTAGTGCACTGATGAAAGAAAGATCTGTAATAACCTCTGGCGACCCAGTTTAGTTGTGTTAAATTTTCGTTAAAAGCTCCGCCAAAACATCCTTAACCATAAACGATTGTTGTAGCAAATGTTTTTTGGACAATTTTGGCCAGTTTTATAACACTAAAAACCTCCTTCATAACCTGCGCTAGAGGTTATTTTCCTTGTATTTAGTACAAGAGTCAAATGACTTGTTCTCCAAGTTACAAAATATGTCCTCTGAAATTCCACTAGTCTAGTTGACACTATTTCAATGATCTAGTCCTGTATTCTGGAAATGAATGGGAGGTCTAGTATTACTTTCATTTCATTTGAAATGCACATGTCAATGTTGTTAAGCTTTTCATTGCCACATATTTTGGATTTGATAATATCTAGGTTTGAGGGGGATTTCATAGTAGACATGTTGATCGGATCTTCTTAGAGTTTTGTGGTTCCAATGGTATTCAAAGGGCCTCATGCAATTTTTTGGATACTTTTCAAGACTATAAAAGGATCATGGCAATTCAATCCAGAAGAAAACTTCAGAGAAGTAAAAAAAATAAAAATGATGAGAGACTGCAGCTACTCTTAAACTTAGAGATATGATTAATCAAATAATTTCTCTTTCATGTAAACACATTGCCACCAAGGCTTGCAAATAAAGATTTAAAAAAATTATAATCCATTCAAGATAAAGAAAAACATGAACTAACATAATCTTTTGAAAATCAAAGTTTTAAGACCTCTTTCCAACATAAATATAACTGCAAACGATCTTTTGAAGAGTCAAATCCTTTAGTATCACGTTCACATTGGTGAAATGAGTGTTTTGAGCTTCTATTATCTATGAAATCAAGCACTATGGCCCCCATATTATGTTCCAAGTCATCATTGGTGTGTTGATGCAAAGGACCGAAATGTGAATCTAGTTCCCAATCTTTGAAGATCCAGTTTTGAATCTTTGAATGAGGAAAAGAGGGATAAAAGGAAATAGCTAAAAGTTCTTTGAAGAAAGAGATGAAATAAAATATTTCAAATGTATTTCAAGAAATATATGAAATAAAATATCTCAAAGGTCTTTTGAGGACAGTTATGAGAGAAATGGAAACACCAACATCAACATGGTCTTTGTTCCAAATCTTCAACGTAAATCCTTTATAAGAGTTTTTGCAAAAATCGCCGGTCATCCTTTTATTTAAGTGCCAATGAATTTCTGAACGGAATCTGACTCCACTTTTTATATGTAGAATAATTTTTTTACCCTTAAACATAATCCGACTTCTATCCTTTTGAGTGCGAAAGAAAAAAATTTACTAATTGTTTCAAATATGTGGTCCTAAGTATTGCCAAATTTGGGTAGATTTATTCTCTAGCATCCCTAAATGGACCTACACAACCTAAACACAAATGAAGTGAAAAAATTTATGAATAATTCCAGTTTTAGAACACTTGGTAGAAGATTATCTATGATGACACAACAAAATCAAAGGAATTTGTCACAACATATCGTTGATTTAACAAGAAATGCAATATTTTACATTAATGAAACATGAGGCACTTATTTTCAGGAAATGGGCCTAAGAAAGGGTAAATATGTATGAGTATCTTCATGAACAGTGAGGGTAGATAGCTGAGAGTAAATATGTTTGAATATGTAGTACATGTATAGATATTTTGTAATACTAGGTAAATATTTCATAGTACATGTTAGTGTCAATTTTTTCATCCTTCCACCGGTGATCAAATAGAATATTTTCATATCATATTCGGGTCCCATTTTGAAATTTTTGTCATTCCATTAGGTCATCATGCAAAAATTTGGTCACTTGGTGCAGATGTAGGTCGGATCTCACTCCTTTTAAAATTTTATAACTTGCTGGCTCATTTCACCACTTTGGTGGGTGTACCATCAATAATGAGTTGTCATCACTATTTTGGTCATTTTATATCATGGTTTCATTCAGTTAGAGTCTCCATTAGGCCTTAGGGTTTCGAAGGTCATCAATGTTGAAAAGTGAACAAGAAATCTATGTCTAATTTATTTTTCCCTCTATTAAATTGGACAATAAAATATAATCTTATGTCATAATCACTTGTAATAGTTAACTGAGTGTGATAAACTCATTTAGCTCATGAATTTTTCTTGAGGGTGGTTTTTGAGGCATGCAGAGTGATTATATTAGTTATTGAGTCCAGTTTGTAGTTAGTGCATTATTTTATTGCATGAGAAGTTAGTTAACTCAACTAATTGAGTTAAAATCAATTTAAATAGTTGTAATTGTTTGTTCCACTAATGAGAGGTCAAGAGAACTAAATCATATTTAATTTAGATGTAGTGATCTATCATGTAACTAGTGATTTACTATTAATAGCTTCATTCATGTCAGTTCTAGTGGAAACCCAGTTGAGACAAAGGTTAAAGGGATGTTACCTATTAGTTGTATTATTAGTAAGCTACCCACATGTAGTAAAACACCCGTAGGATTTCCCATGAGAATTGTGCAGTTTTGGAAGGCTTAAATCCTTAAATAATAGGGATTTCATTCCACATTAATTGCGCATGCAAGGCAGGCTGAGCAGAGGCTGAAAATTTTCTAAGTGTTGGTTGATATTGTCCAGATCATTGTGAAATAGCTCTAAGAGTGCAGGAGACTCTCGTGAGAAGAGTGAATTGTAATTGTTTCATGATTCCTTTGTGAATATACAATAGAATATAGAGAGGTTTTAAGCTGTAAGATTTACTTGGGAAAATATTTGTGTTGTGGTTTCATTTGCTTCTTTCTTTATTTTTTATGATTGGCGATTGTGTTTATTTTAAGCAATTAATTTGTAGAAGGACTCAATATCTTTCTTTAGCATATCGCATATCAAATTGAACCCATTGGTATACATATTGTTTCTATAATTTCTACATGGTATCAAAGCATAGGAAATCACTATAGTGGAGAAGAAATTGAGTTTGTGCTGAATAGCATTCGAATTTGTAGAAATATTCTTTGGTGCGATAGGCAGATCAAGATGGATTTCAATGGCTTGAGATTAGAATATGAACTCGAGGGAAGTTCTAATTATATTGCATGGAAAGATAGGATGGAGGTGGTTCTAGAGGACAACAGGCTGAAAGAATTCATTGAAAATGACATTCCCAAGCCCGCAACAGCAGATTTCACTCTTCTTGATGCTCTGGCAAAAGAAGGTTGCAAAGGCGAGGAGGATCTTATTGGAGGGATTACAAGACAAAATTTTCTCAAGTCTCCATGGAAAAATGACTCCATATGTAATGTGGAAGGCTTTGATAGACCTGTTTCAGAGTAGCAGTGACCATAGGAAATTGGAACTGAAGGACAAGCTCAGGAAAATCAAAATGGAGAAAGGTGACACTATTCCAAAATATTTAAACAAATTTCTCCAATGTCAAGATGAGCTTGGGAGTGTCGAAATTACCGTATTAGGTGATGACTTAGTGAGCCTAGCTCTTCTAGGACTTCCCCAGAGTTGGCATAGTTATCGAGACTCTATCAATGGGAGGGAGAAGCTGCTAGATTGGGAGCGACTTTGGTCATATTTTGTAATATTCCCAAATGGGAAAAGCAGGAATATAGTGAAAAATGTTGGAAAAAGAGTGTAAATAATAATTCGAAAGTAAGAGGCCAATATGGAGACTTTTCATATATTATTACAACAACAAAATATACCTAAGAAATGGGCCATAAGATGCATAACAAGAAATACAAGCCTCTAATGGAAAAAAACCATGAATATGAGGTTTTTCTTCTATGTAGAAAAGTTGAAAGACCCTTACAGTGTTATTTTATTAGATCTACTACAGAAATTTATTATACATCAGATCTATGGTTGATATCTGCCTGAAAAGATAGATCTATATCATATCTGAATGCTATACAAGCTCCTTTAAAGAACCCCTTAGGGGTTTTCAGCAAAACACCAAGTACAAATTGTAGATCTGAGATCTAAGACTGCAGATCTACTGAAAAATACAAATATTTAAAGTGTGGTTGATCTGATATGATCAATACAATAGCCTCCTCTAATAGATCCTCAAAGTGAAGGGCAGATCCCCTTCACTAGAAAATCAGCTCTCCAAATGGTGTGCCAAACCACCCTATAACTCCTCCTACAAAAATAATGCACATCTGGAAATAAATTGCGCTATAGGGATGAATAACCAATTGGCCTGATGCCAAGATATGAAAATATGCTCAATTCCCTTCAATACTGTCCTCCCAATGGAAGGGAACCCTCCTCCACTAAATATAAGGAATGAAATGGCCTAGATCTAAAGATCTAATCACCACTTGCTGCAACCTGAAAAAACAACCAAACCCTCAACAGGATCTGTGCTATAGTTGAAAGAAGAAGCTTGGCCTTAAGCCTGATAGTGAAAAATGTAGTACAATCTCTTCCAAGAGGCCTCTCAAGGAAAGAGGTGGGATTACCAATCAGGAACACCCTATGTTAAACAACACTCTATCTAAGCTAAACAACAAGACAAAGATATATGTCTAAACAAACCATATATTCAGAAATATTAGTATACATAAACATAATGAATATGGCTTCCATCCTCTTCTTTAAATACAATATGAGCTTGCAGACCCTAAGCCCCATCCAAAAATGTCACTACATTCACACAAAGCATCTCCATCTAAAACTGTGATGTCCCTCATTCATGACCACTCCTCCAAGACAACGTTGTTTATTTGGTCAAGGTTGACCCAGTCAAAGTGATCCAGCCCCTTTCACACCAAGGGTGCTTTAATTAAGCTACCAAGATTTGTCTCTTTCACATTTGGCATTGATTTATTCATTATTGAGGAGAATTATGGACCTCCTTTGCCCTCTTATTCTTTAAACAAAGCAGTAAAACAAAATTCAATATTCCAACTATCTCATGGCTAATTGGGAATATTACAGTCCTCCCTAGCCAAACGTTGCTTGTCCTCAAGCAACTAACAAGGTGAATGTTGCAACTCCTCTCCTTCTCCATTGGTGACATGAACATGTGATAAGCTTCCGTCATAATCTAAGTGTTCAACAATCCATCCCTCCGTGAATTTCTCCTCCAAAGTTCTCATGAGATGCAGATTATCCATCCCATAAGGAAACAATAGTTTAAATGAAACAAACATGGTTTTCTCAATGTTCGTGCTAAAACATGTAGCATAATGAACATGGAGAGTATTTCTCCCATAGGGCACAGACATACCTCCCATCCTCCCTCCAAACATTCCCATAAAAATGATAAGTACATCATCAATATATGCGATCAAAATTAAGTGTATACAAACAAAAAATTGCATAAATGGAGGTGGGTCATAGTCCCACACATGGAACCAACGCTGTAAATATCCTGACAGCCTCAAATAATGATATGGAAAGTGGTTTCCCCACCACTTACTTACTGTCCAAGTAATCTCACCATGGCTGAAAGTGTGATATATGTTTGGTGCCTTTGGAGTGCACCCATCATGATACAAAATCTCCCTTTGTCCTCCAAGGGAGTGGCCATGTTTAGAAAATTTTGTGGCCCAAATTTGGCCATGAATTTTATAAGGAATAATGATCCTCCTTGGAGCTACGGCCTACATATACAAGGTAAAAGAATGCAAATGATCATCAAATAAAACATTATGTACATAAGAATGTTCTTCAACAACATTTCTCCTCAAACAAATGGAGTGGTACATAGATCTATCTCCTCTCATTCCAAAAGAGGAAAGAGGTGGCTGAATTAACTCCTTTATAGAGTTTTTTTTCTCTCCCATATCCACATGGTTCATTCATATATGAAAATGTTGATATATTTCTCCTTCAAAGCCTCCCCAAGTGTAGCTTTCCATGATAGTGTTGTAGGCCTTCACGAAATCAATATGGCTGAAAAAGAACTCTTCATAGGCCCTTTGTAGCAACTTCTCCTTGAGCTTGGAAGCTCTAGATAAGAAGATCCTACCATGATAGTAGATGTTTTCTTCTTGTACTGAATAGCCCTCTTCATGTAGTTGTTCATCAAGTATTATTCATGTGAAAAGATCCTTGGAATAATCCACCAATAGTTGGGATCTCCAATATGGATCAACCTTCCATAGTGACAGCGTTGATGATCTATCCCAAAGAAAAAATTTCATGTGCTTGTTCTCCTCCTTGACATCTCCCATGCCAAAGGTATTTTTTGGAAGGTTGTTATCCCCTCCTTGCTGCTCTTCTTTCATATGCACATGCTCAAATTAATATTGAAGCTTTTGGAAGTTAGTCTGCCATGCAAGGCTATCATCTATCCAATACTTCCTTGATTTAGTAAAAGCATGCATGTGTGGCTACCATCTTCTATTATGTATGGAATATTTCTCTCCAAGTGAGATTATATTCTAAGTCTCCGTAGCCAAGGAATGGTCTCCTTGTCCCATGACGGTTTCATCCTCCAATCCTGCAACATTTCCTCTCAAAGCAGTATCAGATGAGAGAGTGGGTAATGATGATAGTGGAAGAATATCTTCCTCATCCTTGAGCCTACCCAAGACTCTCAACGTTATGTCTTGGTCTTATAATGCTCTCATCCCTCCTGGATCTATGAATGGAGCATCAAGATGTCACACATCTCTCACGAAATCTAGATCAGGTGGTCTCCCAGGTGGTTTACCACAAGATATTGATGTCTCATGGACCATTCTCATGTGCATAATAGATGGGATCAGCAAGTCCCTGCTTCCACTGCACAAACTCAATTGAGTTTCATGTGTGGAAGTTTTATGAAAGTTGGGTACCACTCTGTTGAAGCCTAGAAAATCTCTGCTTCAAACATCGGGGAAAACCACCCGGTCGGGACCTTAAGGCAGCTCCTTTTCCGTTTGGTATGGTGGCTCCGACTGGATTTAAAGGACCAGTTTCCTTGTAACTAAATGTATTGGATTGGATGGGTGGAAATGAGACTAAACTAACTGAAATAAAACTATCTAATCTAAGCTAAATACTAATAAAGAAATTATAATACTAACCTGGGTGGCTATATGTGAATACAACTTAAGATTGTTCCAATTTAACAATAACCATGAAAATGTATTATTAATCAAATTGAAATGTGTAGAAACAAATAAAGATAACTCTGTTTAAGAAATTAAACAGAGTTATATAAACATATTGCATTCATCATTGTGTACCATTTACATGTAATTATGAAAAATAACGTTTCAATTATACTCAGAAATGATATATAAAAGGAAGCGTTGTTAAAGAAAATATACATATAAATGATAGCAATTTTAAAACGAATATCATAAAACAAAAGAGATCAACAGTGAACAGATAGAAATACCTTGTTCATCTTGAAGACTTTCAAATGCAATCTGATACTCTATCCAATAAATCTAATGCAAAACCAAATTCCAAGGTACAGAAATGCAACACTTCAAAGATAATTCCGCATGAAAATCACCAGATGTGATCCTTTTCAAAAAATATATAAGACAATGGAGTACAGAAATGCAATCTCCAAGTCCAAAAATATTAAGATCCAGGACCCCTCTCTAAATGCATGAGAGGGTTTTAAATACTACTTAACTAACTCTAAAAATAGTTTATTACAAAAAATAAGGATTCGGTTCAATGACCGTCCTTTTCCTAGGCTAAAATACAGTGAAATTAAAACTAAATCTATCTATCTATGAACTTGATCTTTGATCTTGCAGGCATCTAGCATACTTTTGAGAAGATGCGGTTGACCGACTTCTGAATTCAACTGTCCTGAGAAGACAGAGTCGGCAAGCGTAGGAGAAATCTTCTCTGTAGCATTGATAATACAATTGAGTGCATTGTGCTGACTGTGTGGCTTTACCAAGTACATCCAGTATGAGTCCCAATTCAATCTTGTCAGCCCTTGGATGGATTTTGCTCTTTCTTCTGCCTTTTGCCTCCATTCTTCTTGCAATTGATTTGCCTGTGGGAGATAACCTGGAACAGTTTCAGAAATAAAGTTAGCTTTGTGTAAATTGTAATTTACACAATCAGTGAGAGTGTTTGCCACTGTAGATGCCTCCTCTGCTGCCCTTTCTGCACTTCTGATTTGTGCATCCCAATTACTGAACAATATTTCTTTGTGGTTTTCATTAATGATGGGTGCACCAGCTTTTCTGCCTTCTTCTGTCTTTTTCCATGCTAAATAATCATTGATCTTTTAATTAATCAAATCATAATCATTTCATAGATCTACGACATGACTTGTGATTTTATCGCTTTCTTGGCACAAAGAATTCCATTGCAATATTTTTTGGCAGAAAACTTCCTCTTGTTGCAGTAGTTGATTGTTCAAAGAGATGGTTTCTGAAATGAATTCTAGAAGCTTAGGATCATCCTTATGTTGTTCTTGGATTTCTTGAAGTTGTTGTTGTAACTCTTCAAGTTTTAATTGTGCTTCCTTATTGGCCTGTACCTGTTGCAATTGCTGTTGCAGAGCCTTTATCTGTTCTTCTTTTTCATCCAACAAAATTTGTATCTCAACTGCTTTATCAATTGTTGCAGAAGCATAAGCTCCTGTTATTTGAGATAATTTAGTGAGATTATGGGTAGGCTCTGTAGCAGGATATTTCCACAAAACATCTACTTGTTCTGGTTCAGTAGCAATTGCACTTTCTATTTTTCTCTTTTTCCTTTGTCTCTTTACTACTGCTTTGTATTTTGGGCTGTAAAATACATCTAGAGGAGGAATGTCCTCTACATTAAGTACAATTTCAGAGGAGGGTGTGATTGGAATGTGCTCTGTTACTGTGGCTGTGCTGCTTGTTCCTGCATTCAAAACTTTGGTTGTTTGGACAGGGGTCTGTACATTCTGTCCCTCTACATTAACCAATTGATTAAAGGTTTCCCATTCTTTATCTAAGTCCATGGTGACTGGCTGTTGCTGTACATTGGGTGAAGGGGGATTTGTTTGTTGAGAAATCAAAATTTGCTGTTGAGCGAGCTCTTTAGATTGTGCAGAATCTTTGATGGGTTCTTCCATTTTATCTTCCATTTCTTTGGATGTATTGGAGTGTTCAGAATCTCTGTCAAATTTTGATTTGGATTTACCTATGTTTGAACTGATGTTAAGACTAACACTAGGAGTTTTCTCCTTTGCAGGCTCTATGCGTAGATTATCCAAAGGAATAGGAATTAGTCTCCTTTCTCTGTACAACTTGAATTCCTGAAAATCCCCTGGAGATAACTGCTCTCTAGCTGAATTCAAAACCTCTTTAAATGAATTTCTTGCCTGGAACATATCATCAAAAAGATCTTGCTCTGCGACAAATTCCTTTACTTTGATTGCATTGGTAAAATTCTTAACAATATCATTTTGGTCAAATAACCTTCTTGAGAATTTGAACAGCTGTAGGCATGTAATATTTCCTATCTCATGAAATGTATGACCAA
Source organism: Pinus albicaulis (assembly GCA_034641835.2). Lineage (NCBI taxonomy): Eukaryota > Viridiplantae > Streptophyta > Pinopsida > Pinales > Pinaceae > Pinus > Pinus albicaulis. The sequence continues at coordinate 1,158,419,886 of CM076570.1, read as the reverse complement.
TATCCAACAGTGAAAATGTTCCACATTTTATGGGAAATTGTGGCCAAATGCCCTTTTTCTTATCTTTTAAATCTTTTGTCATACCTCCCTGGCCACAGGTCTGATAAGCAATTTACCGGGCTACAAGTCTATCTGGAACATATAAGGGTAAAACATGGGGAGAAGAATAACTTCCAAAAACCCTAATATAGGTGAACAATTCCTCCCCAAACCATCTTGCGACGGGGAGAATATCAACCTCTGTTTCTGAGGATAACCTCGGGGGATCCTTATTATACAATGTTTTATACAATGGCAGCATGATTCCATGACAAATTTGGTAAAAATGGGGAACAAATTTAGATTCCCACAGTTCTTTATGGTACACATGAATGGGCAAAGGGTCTTGGATAGTCCATTTCCAGCCCATTACAGGGAATTTAGAGACATAGCAGATGGTGTCCATGACATAAGCAGATAAATAAAAAGGCGGATAAACCCGCTGGGAAACATTTCATTTGGTCCGGTATTGAAAAATAGCAGTGGTCATAGTATCAGATAGGATTTTGGCTCAGTCTACAATTGTAGAATTAACGGCCGCATTCAACAAAGGAAGCCATTCGGGTAAAATCATATTTATGTCAGGCTTTCCAAAAAGTCTGCATAACATGGCAGCAGTAAAACAATAAGGAGAGGTGAGCGAACCCGTGCTGTACATACCTTGTTTGTTTTTCTTCAATGGTTCACTTATTTTAGTCCACTCCTTTGTGCATTCTGCCAAATTTGCGCGTTCTCTGGCAAAATCTTCCATGAATTTTTTGTTGTAAGTCGCCTGTGGTTCTGGAAGCTTATACATTAATCTCACATCTTATATGGTAAATGACCCAATTAGCTCTTCAGATGGAGTCTTGAATTTACTATCTGAAATATCAGCGTTTTCCAGGACCCATCTCACCATGTCTGTGTATGGGAGAATCCTTGGCCTTGCTGCTATTCTATGCAGAAATGAGCAAGCCAAGTCTCTAAGATTTGCTTCAGATGAATCTTTGGAACCTGCTGTAGCTACAACTTTTATCACCACAGGGTTTTCATCTTCTAACAGATTGTACATTCCTTCCCAAGTGGATATGCCGGCATCCTTGTTACAGGAGGTGTCTGTGTATAGAGAAGCCATTTATTTGTTCTCAGAATTTGAGCTCTTCTCCTTCTTACCCATAGTGTATATCAGAAGCTTTGTATAGTAATTCGCTCCTTCGTGCCTGCGTTTTACGAATAAATGAGAGTAATGATATTAGAAAGGTGATGAGACTGTTTTGAATATGAATGCGGATGAAATATAATATTTTAATTGTGAAACGACTTTCACTCTAAACACAATCTCATTTCACATTAATAATCAATCCAGTCATTTAATATAATCATTAAAGCGCATAACGGATTTGACATATGGAAATATTTCCTTGGGATAGCGCGCCTACATGAATCTGCGACATTGTGATCTGCGATTTGTTGCGCAATATCGCAATATCACAATGTCGCAATATCGCAATATGAAGTCATCACAGTCATAAAAAATAGCACAAAACGGGAATTGCGCAATAGCGCAAAGCGCATATCGCAAAAATCACAAAAGCGCAATATCGCGAAATCGCATGATCGCAAATTTGAAAAGAGCGCATAACGCAAAATCGCAAAAGCGCATATTTGAAAAGAGCGCAAAATATATTCGTTAACCAATTCTGTTTTCTGCGCTATGCGATCTGCGACCAATGTGTTTTATCAAAGGTATATATTATTTATGGATGCGCTATCTTGTTCAAAGAGCAGTTTTATTTAAAATCTATCATAAACTTAAGATTTTCGCAATATTCTTTCAAAGGGATTTTTATAGGTTTATGATAGAAAGTTTTATTTTCTAAGGCAAACAAATCCTAATTGTTTTTTTGAATTTTAACTAAGGGTCCCCATTTTATTTAGTATTATTACTAAAATAAAAAAGGGGGGTTGTTGCTAGCCACAACAATTGGCGATTCACTGGAAGAAACAGTTATCTCTGAAAAAATAAAATGAACATTCTATCTTTAGTAAGTAAAGATTTTTAAAGATGATGAAAACTGTCTTAGGATAATTCAAATAAAATGTAACTATGAAAGGGAAATACAAATCATTTCATAATTTCTTTCTAATTCCTTAAGAAAAAATAAAAACATTTTGGGTTATCTCAAGCTTTGATTGGTGTTAATAATGAAGTAAGTGGATCTCTCCAAGTTTCAGTTATATAATATACTCTATTGCCATAGGTATTGCCTCTGCTGCCAGCAAATGTTTATAGTCTCGACAGGGTTACCTTTAAACCATTAACCATTCATTGTCCCATCCAACTAAAATTATGACTTTTTAAAAGATAAATTCATAAGATCTATTATCTCATGTTTTTGTCTTTTATTTATTTTTATTTTAAGAGCCATTGTTCTGGTTTGGTGGCCAGTTGATAACAATGCCATTCACCAATTATAATTAAACTGAACAAGCTGGCTCGTGATGAGACCCCTTGTCTTATATTTATAAGCCATTACCCTGTTTTGGTATGCAGTATTGGTAATGTCAGTTTTATTACTCCTTATGAACATAGTAAGTCGGCTCATAATGAGACCTCTTATCTCTTAAAATTTTTGTATAATTTCTTAGAATTACATTCTAAAAAATCACAACTTAAATGGATGGGGTGAAATAGTTTTATCCTTAAGAATCAATGGATGACAATTTTTAGAGTCTTTTGAGTTCCAAAACTTTGAAAAATATCTTTACTTTTACAAATAACCTTTCTCTACTTGATAAACTTATGATGATTTACATTTCCCTCGAGTTTTCAAAAGATCATGTAAATGATTGAAATAATCTTTTCAAAGTCTTAACATCTTATTTTAAACTATTCAAAAACTGTAATCATTACTTTTAAAAATTCTTATTTACACGAAATAAATATTTATAATATTTTTCCGAAGAAATTTTCTCAAATAGTAAACAGTCAATCAGAGACTCATAAACAACCTTTATTTGCGAAAATAAAAACAATCAAAATCTGCAAAAAGAAATATGTACAGTTTAAGAAGGGGTTACCTCCTTAGGAAAAGAATTTCTTCAAGATAAGCCCATTTACAGGAACAGATTCTCTCTTACCTGCTAGATCTTGGAGTATGAATGTATTTGAGCCTATCTTCTCAGCGATATGAAATGGTCCAAGCCACATTTTCTGAAATTTGGTATGTTTACCTTTTTCTTCGTGTGCTTTATCCCATTTCAAAACGAGATCACCAATTGATAAAAGTTTTGAGCCAGTAGAACTTGCATCAAAAGAAGATTTTACAAGCTGTTGATGTTTTTCATGAGTAATTTTTTCTTTATCCATATCTTCTTCTAGTTTAAGGATTTGATCATATCTCAATTGAATGGATGATGAAGGATTTTCTTCAATAAACTGTACTAGGGCTAATGATGGAAGAGTTAAATTTGAAGGTATCACAACTTCTTTTCCATAAACCAGATTGAAAGGAGAAGTCCCTATTGAAGCTTTTTCAGTGATACGATCAACCCATAACGCAAAGATTAAAGATTTATGCCAATTCTTTTGATTTTGATCAACGGTCCTTTTAATGATTTTGATAAGGTTTTTATTAGTGGATTCAGCCAAACCATTACCTTGTGGATAATAATTTGCTGAATATTTTAATTTAAAACCTCTTTTGACCGCAAATTCAATTAAACTATTTCCAGAGAAGTAAGATGCATTATCAAAAACAAGAGCTTGAGGTACGCCAAACCTGGTTATGATGAATTGATCTATGAAATCAATAATTGCATCAGAATTGGCTACCTTCAATGGGATTTCCTCTACCCATTTCGTAAAGTAATCAGTTGCAGTAAGGATGTACTTGTGCTGTTTGGAAGAATGAGGAACTATCTCACCAATAATGTCAAGCCCCCATTGTTCGAATGGTTGCTCAATAGTTACTGGTTGCAAAGGAAAAGCTGGTTTCCTTTGTCTTCCACTTGCAGTTTGAAAAATTTGGCACTTCCTTACGTAATCATGCATATCTTTAAAAAGGGTAGGCCAGTAATAACCAGCACGAATTATTTTGTGAGCCGTGGTATCACCTCCAAAATGACCTCCTGCTGGTCCATCATGTAATTCCTGCAAAACCTTTTCAGCTTCAGTTTTTTCCAAACATATTAATAAAATTGAATCATAATTTTTCCTAAATAACACATTATCAATGATCTGGTATTTAATAGCCTTTAACCTTAAAGCGCGTTTACTCTTATAGCTGAGATTAGAAGGAGCATACCCATTTTTCAAGTAATAGATAAGATCAGCATACTGAGATCCAGAGTTTGTAACACTTATCTGATTTACTTGAACATCTTGATTTGAATCTTGACTTTCTGGTATGTTATGAGCTCCTGCTAATAATCTGCAAAAACCTTGTCCTCTAACAATCTTAGCTGGTTTAATATCAATATCATATTCTTGCAAGGCTGTTACCCAGTTAGCTCTCTTTTCTCCTACTTCTCTCTGAATTAATAATTGCCTCACTGTAGAGAATGGGACAATAATTTTTGTATGTGTTTTCAAGAGAAAAGGTCTGAAATGTTTTATTGATTTAAACACAGCAAAGGCTTGTTTTTCAATATCGGAATAATTAAGCTCAGCTCCTTGCAGATTTGAGCTAAAGAAAGAAATAGGTGCTTCGATTTCTTGATCATTGAGTTGTGTTAAAACGGCTGCGTAAGATGTTTCAGTGGCCAGAGTATACAAAGTAAAATATTTAGAAAAATCCGGGGTATCCAGCGCTGGTGCATTAATAATCGCTTGTTTAATTGCCTTAAAGGCTTCTTTCTCCTCATGCCCCCATTTGAATAGTGAATTCTTCTTGATCATATTTTGCATAGGTAAAACAATTAAAGAAAAATCAGGAATGAATCTTTTAACAAAATTGATCTGTCCAAGAAATGATTGCATCGATTTTTTGTTATGTGGTAAAGAAATATTAGAAGTTTATTTCACTCTATCTGGATCAATATATATACCATATTTTGACACAACAAATCCTAAGAGCTTTCCTTCATCTAAAGCAAAGAAATATTTCTTTGGATTTAAGGAAATACCAAACCTTCTACATCTTTCAAATATTTGTTTTAAGTCATGTATATGATTGGCTCTCTTTTTTGAAAATACTATTATGTCATCAAGATAAATGACAACTGATTTATTGATCAGACCTTTGAATGCTATGTCCATGGCTCTTTGAAAAGTTGCTCCTGCATTTATTAGACCAAAAGGCATTTTCTGATAAGCGTAAGTTCCCCATTTTGTTCTGAAAGTTGTTTTCAATCTGTCATCTGGATGAAATAAAACTTGATTATAGCCCGAAAACCCATCGAGAAAAGACATAAGTTTAGAACCAGCTACCTTTTGAAGTATCTGTTCCATGGTTGGCAATGGGAAATTATCTTTTAAACATGCCTAGTTTAAATTTCTGAAATCAATACAGATTCTTATATCACCATTCTTCTTCCTTACAGGTACCATATTGGAAACCCAATTAGAGTGCCTGACTGGAAAAATGATTTTGGCTTTCAAAAGTTTATTGAGTTCTGATTTGATTTGACTCTCGAGATTTGGATGAATCTTTCTCAACTTCTATTGAACAGGTTTAACATCAGGAAACATTGGAATTGTGTGTTGGATAATTGAAGTATCATATGTTTTTAGATCATCATAATTCTAGGAAAACACATTTTTATACTTGTTCAGCAGTTTAATGAATGCACTCCTTTCCTCTGGTGTTAAATTGAGTCCTAAATTAATGTTTTGAGGTTTAGAATCGGAACCAAGATTTACTAATTCAAACTTCAAAGTGGAACTTTGAAGTTTTGAATTAACAACTTTCTTGAATCTGTCTCTAATGTCATATAAATCCTCTAATTTAACAACAGATTTTGGAATGGGGTTTTCATTACCTTTTGAAGCAATTTGTAAATCATGATCATCTTCGTCAATAATTTGATCATCATATGATTTCTCTGAATTCATGAAATTTAGAATATCTTGATCATGATAGAAAACTCTCCAATTTGTAACATTATCTGGGACAGATGGACGAAAAATCAATTCTACAGAAAACCTATCAGGACTGCAATCTTCAGCAGGTAGGAGTTTAGATGCAACATTAGCTAACAAGTCAGCTGATGTATTTTGATTCCTAGGAATAGGAGAAATATTGAATGCTAAAAAATGAGTGGTAAGATCTTGCACTAGGGTTTGATAGTGTTTAAGATGTCCCGAAAGGCAATGAATAGTATTCCTAACTTGTTTAATTACAATTTCGGAATCACCAAAGACTTTCAAGTATTTAACATCTAACCCTATAGCTTTATAAAGTCCTTGAACCAAGGCTTCATATTCTGCAGTATTGTTAGTACACTCAAATTCTAACTTGCATGACAGCATGGTTTTCTCCCCATTTGGATCAATTAAGATACATCCAGCTCCAGCTCCATCACTAGACTTTGATCCATCGAAATATAACGACCAAAATAAATATTTAACTATTGGCTTATCTACAATTACATCAGAAATATTTACAATTCTAGAAGAATCAGACTGTGAAAAATTTTCTATCTGAGAAACAAAAGTATTTACAAAAAAAGGTGATTGAGGAGCTTTGAAATTTCCAAGAAATGATTCAGCAGAATAACCTCCAAGAATATTGTTGTTGAATGCCACAGGTTCATTAGGCTGTTCAAATTCAGTGACAGTGTGCGTCATATGTTTTTCTCGTTCAATTTTGATTTGATTTGGTTTCCCTTTATAGGGAAGCCACATGTGTGAATAATCAGTCGAGATATAACCATTAAGTTTCGCAGACCAGTCCCTACTCAAAATTAATCCATAAGATTCAGGGATATCAGCAATCAAAATATCAAATCTTTGGACAATTCTAGGATTTGAGGCTAATCTGATAGCAATTGAATTGATTTCTCCTACCACTTGAAATTTAGAGCGATCCAACTGAACGATATGAACTGCTGATTTCTGTGGTTCAATATTCAATTTAGCACACACAGAAGTAGGCATAATATTGGAAGAAGCTCCAGAATCAATCAAACAATTGTGCAGATTTTTATTGTACATCTCATAAGTCAAAAGAAAAGGAGGAGTTTGAGAATTTGACTTTTCCCCAATGAGCACAGTATCAGTAGCATCTACCTTATCTGGTGGCTTACCAGTTCCTCTCGTTGCTTTTGCAACTACGCCGCTTGGTACAGGAGCAATTGGTGTAGCATTAAGTTCTTTTAATAACAACTTTTGCTGGTGTTTTAGTTTGCTGAGTTCATGTAAGGAAATGTTAGCTTTGATCTTTTTCATGTCCTCAACAATGTTGTATTCCATGGGTTCTGACACTACCAAAGTCTTTGCTGTTGATGTGAGAGGATTAGAAGAGGATGGCTGATTTTGAGTAGGCAATGAAGAAGTTTTCTTCACAATGGGTTTGTCTTTAGTACTTGGAGTTGAAATTTTCTTTTTAGGAACTGCTTGCACTGGTTCTGCTGTAGATTTACTCCTAGTACTTACAGGCATAGCTTCTTCACTATCAGAATTAGGGAGAATAAAATCCCACATTCCATTTAATTCAGCTATTTCTTCATTTTCGTCTTCTTGATCTGATACTACAGATGTATCTTCTTCTTCTTCCTCTTCTTCTGATTCTGCATTTGAAATTGTATTAGGAGGTTTAGATTCAACTTGGTTCCTTCTGAAATTTCAGAATGGTTTCTTGGTAGAAGTTTCAGCTACTTGTTTTTTTATTTCAACCATTTCATTTGACATGGTTTTAAGAACTTTCTGTAAACCTTCCATGTCATATGGATCTTTAGCCTTTTTCTTTGAATCATCTCTGAAGTTGACCTTCTTTGATTTCCTTTCTTCAAGAGCATTTTTCTTTTCCAGAGAAGTGATACGTTTTTCCACTGCAATAGCTTCTTTCATATTCTCAGCTAATGTAGGTTTTGCAGCTCTGTCCATGAAAATTGCTATGTTTGAGGGTAAGGCTGTTATGTACCGTTCAATTCTGACTTGTTCACTGGGCTGTGAATCTACATGAATTTTGTTCAATAGTTTGTTGAATCTAGCGTTGAATTCTTTAATGGGTTCCTTGCGTTCTATTTTCAAATTTGAGAGATCATTGAGTAAAGTTGCAATTGATCGGTCATTTCCAAATTTGGTTAAAAAATGATCTGCAAAAATGTCCCAACTTGTTATAGATCCTGATGGTAATGAGAAGTACCATGATCCTGCCGTTCCTTGAAGATTATAAGGGAATAGTCTAACTACAACATCTTCCTGTGTGACTCCATTCAAATTAATAGCTAGCATAAAGTTATTGATATGTTCTTCAGCTTGAATGTTAAGATCCGGGCTAAACTTTGGAAGCCATTTTCCAGGATTGTCTGGTAAATCGTGTAAAGGTGCAGCCATGTTGACTGCTCCTGGAGTAGACCATGGTCTTTGTGCCATTATCGGAACAACTACTAAAAGGATAGTAGAAACTGGTGGTTTTTGAATAGAATTTGTTGGAATGGATGATGTTGAGACTGATGAGGATTGAGGAGAAGATGTTTGTGGAGATGATATGGAAATGACTGTACTTTGTTGAGAAGGGATTTCGGAAACAGGTATTTGGATATTAGAGGTTGAACTTACTGATTCCGATTGGGTTTTTCTTGTTTTGACTCTACTAGGTAAAGGGAATTCTTTGGGAGAAATACCAAGTTTTTCACTTTGAAGCCTAGTAAGAGGTTTGGAAGAAACAAATTTTGAAGTTACACTACCTTCAGATATTTCAGACTCTTCAAGAGATAATGAGAATCCTTTCAATTTATGAATTAGATCTTGAACTTTAGGAGACTCAGGATGTTTATTGTCTGAATGCTTTGAGATTTTGGTAGTGGGTGTCTGAATATTTTCTGCAATTTCTTCTCTAGGATTTTGAATTTCAGAAGAAATTGAAGAAGTTAATGAGGGTGTTTTGCTCTCGGAATGGCTTGTGGATAAATATTTACTTGCCATTCACAGCTCAGGCCCTCCTTCTAGCGCCAAAAATGTTGAAGCCTAGAAAATCTCTGCTTCAAACATCGGGGAAAACCACCCGGTCGGGACCTTAAGGCAGCTCCTTTTCCGTTTGGTATGGTGGCTCCGACTGGATTTAAAGGACCAGTTTCCTTGTAACTAAATAGATTGGATTGGATGGGTGGAAATGAGACTAAACTAACTAAAATAAAACTATCTAATCTAAGCTAAATACTAATAAAGAAATTCTAATACTAACCCCGGTGGCTATATGTGAATACAACTTAAGATTGTTCCAATTCAACAATAACCATGAAAATGTATTATTAATCAAATTGAAATGTGCAGAAACAAATAAAGATAACTCTGTTTAAGAAATTAAACAGAGTTATATAAACATATTGCATTCATCATTGTATACCATTTACATGTAACTATGAAAAATAGCGTTTCAATTATACTCAGAAATGATATATAAAAGGAAGCGTTGTTAAAGAAAATATACATATAAATGATAGCAATTTTAAAACAAATATCATAAAACAAAAGAGATCAACAGTAAACAGATAGAAATACCTTGCTCATCTTGATGACTTCAAATGCAATCTGATACTCTATCCAGTAACTATAATGCAAAACCAAATTCCAAGGTACAGAAATGCAACACTTCAAAGATAATTCCGCATGAAAATCACGATATGTGATCCTTTTCAAAAAATATATAAGACAATGGAGTACAGAAATGCAATCTCCAAGTCCAAAAATATTAAGATCCAGGACCCCTCTCTAAATGCATGATAGGGGTTTAAATACTACTTAACTAACTCTAAAAATAGTTTATTACAAAAAATAAGGATTCGGTTCAATGACCGTCCTTTTCTTAGGCTAAAATACAGTGAAATTAAAACTAAATCTATCTAACTATGAACTTGATATTTGATCTTGCAGGCATCTAGCATACTTTTGAGAAGATGCGGTTGACCGACTTCTGAATTCAACTGTCCTGAGAAGACAGAGTCGGCAGGCGTAGGAGCAATCTTCTCTGTAGCATTGATAATACAATTGAGTGCACTGTGCTGACTGTGTGGCTTTACCAAGTACATCCAGTATGAGTCCCAATTCAATCTTGTCAGCCCTTGGATGGATTTTGCTCTTTCTTCTGCCTTTTGCCTCCATTCTGCTTGCAATTGATTTGTCTATGGGAGATAACCTGGAACAGTTTCAGAAATCAAGTTAGCTTTGTGTAAATTGTCATTTACACAATCAGTGAGAGTGTTTGCCGCTGTAGATGCCTCCTTTGCTGCCCTTTCTGCTCTTCTGATTTGTGCATCCCAATTACTGAACAATATTTCTTTGTGGTTTTCATTAATGATGGGTGCACCAGCTTTTCTGCCTTCTTCTGTCTTTTGCCATGCTAGATAATCATTGATCTTTTCATTAATCAAATCATAATCATTTCGTAGATCTACGACATGACTTGTGATTTTATCGCTTTCTCGGCACAAAGAATTCCATTGCAATATTTTTTGGCAGAAAACTTCCTCTTGTTGCAGTAGTTGATTGTTCAAAGAGATGGTTTCTGAAATGAATTCTGGAAGCTTAGGATCATCCTTATGTTGTTCTTGGATTTCTTGAAGTTGTTGTTGTAACTCTTCAAGTTTTAATTGCGCGTCCTTATTGGCCTGTACCTGTTGCAATTGCTGTTGCAGAGCCTTTATCTGTTCTTCTTTTTCATCCAACAAAAGTTGTATCTCAACTGCTTTATCAATTGTTGTAGAAGCATAAGCTCCTGTTATTTGAGATAATTTAGTGAGATTATGAGTAGGCTCTGTAGCAGGATCTTTCCACAAAACATCTACTTGTTCTGGTTCAGTAGCAATTGCACTTTCTATTTTTCTCTTTTTCCTTTGTCTCTTTACTACTGCTTTGTATTTTGGGTTGTAAAATACATCTAGAGGAGGAATGTCCTCTACATTAAGTACAATTTCAGAGGAGGGTGTGATTGGAATGTGTTCTGTTACTGCGGCTGTGCTGCTTATTCCTGCATTCAAAACTTTTGTTGTTTGGACAGGGCTCTGTACATTCTGTCCCTCTACATTAACCAATTGATTAAAGGTTTCCCATCCTTTATCTTACTCCATGGTGACTGGCTGTTGCTGTACATTGGGTGAAGGAGGATTTGCTTGTTGAGAAATCAAAATTTGTTGTTGAGCGAGCTCTTTAGATTGTGCAGAATCTTTCATGGGTTCTTCCATTTTATCTTCCATTTCTTTGGATGTATTGGAGTGTTCAGAATCTCTGTCAGATTTTGATCTGGATTTACCTATGTTTGAACTGATGTTAAGACTAACACTAGGAGTTTGCTCCTTTGCAGGCTCTATGTGTAGATTATCCAAAGGAATAGGAATTAGTCTCCTTTCTCTGTCCAACTTGAATTCCTGAAAATCCCCTGGAGATAGCTGCTCTCTAGCTGAATTCAAAACCTCTTTAAATGAATTTCTTGCCTGGAACATATCATCAAAAGGATCTTGCTCTACGAAAAATTCCTTTACTTTGATTGCATTGGTAAAATTCTTAACAATATCATTTTGGTCAAATAACCTTCTTGAGAATTTGAACAGCTGTAGGCATGTAATATTGCCTATCTCATGAAATGCATGACCAATATCCAACAGTGAAAATGTTCCACATTTTATGGGAAATTGTGGCCAAATGCCCTTTTTCTTGTCTTTTAAATCTTTTGTTATACCTCCCTGGCCAGAGGTCTGATAAGCAATTTCCCGAGCTACAAGTCTATCTGGAACATATAAGGGTAAAACATGGGGAGAAGCATAACTTCCAAAAACCCTAATATAGGTGAAAAATTCCTCCCCAAACCATCTTGCGACGGGGAGAATATCAACCTCTGTTTCTGAGGATAACCTCGGGGCATCCTTATTATACAATGTTTTATACAATGGCAGCATGATTCCATGATAAATTTGGTAAAAATGGGGAACAAATTTAGATTCCCACAGTTCTTTATGGTACACATGAATGGGAAAATGGTCTTGGATAGTCCATTTCCAGCCCATTACAGGGAATTTAGAGACATAGCAGATGGCGTCCATGACATAAGTAGATAAATAAAAAGACGGATAAACCCGCTGGGAAACATTTCGTTTGGTCCGGTATTGAAAAATAGCAGTGGTCATAGTATCAGATAGGATTTTGGCCCAGTCTACAATTGTAGAATTAACGGCCGCATTCAACAAAGGAAGCCATTCGGGTAAAATCATATTTATGTCAGGCTTTCCAAAAAGCCTGCATAACATGGCAGCAGTAAAACAATAAGGAGAGGTGAGCGAACCCATGCTGTACATACCTTGTTTGTTTTTCTTCAATGGTTCACTTCTTTTAGTCCACTCCTTTGTGCATTCTGCCAAATTTGCGTGTTCACTGGCAAAATCTTCCATGAATTTTTTGTTGTAAGTCACCTGTGGTTCTGGTAGCTTATACATTAATCTCACATCTTCTATGGTAAATGACCCAATTAGCTCTTCAGATGGAGTCTTGAATTTCCTATCTGAAATATCAGCGCTGTCCAGGACCCATCTCACCATGTCTGTGTATGGGAGAATCCTTGGCCTTGCTGCTATTCTATGCAGAAATGAGCAAGCCAAGTCTCTAAGATTTGCTTCAGACGAATCTTTGGAACCTGCTGTAGCTACAACTTTGATCATTACAGGGTTTTCATCTTCTAACAGACTGTACATTCCTTCCCAAGTAGATATGTCGGCATCCTTGTTATAGGCGGTGTCTGCGTATAGCGAAGCCATTTCTTTGTTCTCAGAATTTGAGCTCTTCTCCTTCTTACCCATAGTGTATATCAGAAGCTTTGTATAGTAATTCGCTCCTTCATGCCTGCGTTTTACGAATAAATGAGAGTAATGATATTAGAAAGGTGATGAGACTGTTTTGAATATGAACGCGGATGAAATATAATATTTTAATTTTGAAACGACTTTCACTCTAAACACAATCTCATTTCACATTAATAATCAATCCAATCATTTAATATAATCATTAAAGCGCATAATGGATTTGACATATGGAAATATTTCCTTGGGATAGTGCGCCTACATGAATCTGTGACATTGCGATCTGCGAGTTGCTGCGCAATATCGCAATATCGCAATATCGCAATGTCACAATATCGCAATATGAAGTCATCACAGTCATAAAAAATAGCGCAAAAACGGGAATTGCGCAACAGCGCAAAGCACATATCGCAAAAATCACAAAAGCGCAATATCGCGAAATCGCATGATCGTATATTTGAAAAGAGCGCATAACGCGAAATCGCAAAACCGCATATTTGAAAAGAGCGCAAAATATATTCGTTAACCAATTCTGTTTTATGCGCTATGCGATCTGCAACGAATGCGTTTTATCAAAGGTATATATTATTTATGGATGCACTATCTTGTTCAAAGAGCAGTTTTATTTAAAATCTATCATAAACTTAAGATTTTCGCAATATTCTTTCAAAGGGATTTTTATAGGTTTATGATAGAAAGTTTTATTTTCTAAGGCAAACAAATCCTAATTGTTTTTTGGATTTTTAACTAAGGGTCCCCATTTTATTTAGTATTATTACTAAAATAAAAAAGGGGGGTTGTTGCTAGCCACAACACACTCTTAATGATGCAAGAGTCACTCTAGTTGCAGCAATTTCTCCATCTTCACCTCCATGTGGTGGTGGATCATCTCATGCTATTCCAGCACTGTGACCTCTCTCTTGTTCTTCTTCTTCTTTCTCCTCATCATGTGAGAAGACCTCTATGTAATTTTATTTTCTAGTTGCACATCTATGTCCAGGTGCCCATGATTCTTGGAAAGTGAAGCAAAGCTTCCTCCTCCTCAAGTCTTTCTAAACATCGTCATCAATAGGTTTTTTGTATTTCCTCTACTTTTAAAGAGGAGCCCTTTCTTCTTTTTCCTTTGATGGAAAAGGGAGCTTATGCTGAAATGTTGCCTTTTCTTTTGGAAAGGCATCTTGAATGTCTCTAGCCCTTTCAATGGAATCTTGTAGGGTAGTGGGCTTGGTAGACATAACCAACCCATGAAGAGGTTCATCTAACCCATCAATGAACATATACACCGTTCTTGTTGTAGATAAATCAGGAACCATAATAGAATGTTTTATGTTAGCTCCCCATAATTGATTGAGATACAAATGGACAGGGGTAACATCAAACCAAGCTTTGGAATCTAAGGACCTATCCTTCCTAGATTTAGAGAGGGATCTCTCTATTAGGTGCAAAGATGCGAACTTGTTTGTTAGTTAGGGTTGAATTTATGCTAGTTATGAAATATTGGGTTTGTTGATGTTTTTTGGTTGGGTATGATGATTAGATAGACTAGATAGAAACAAGGAAAAATTCATTTCATTGGGAAATCGAGTCTAACAAGTTCATGATAGGTTCATTAATGTATTAGGGAGTATTGTAGGGAAAATCTAGCTTGGTTGGTGGATCTTTGGGGTTTGAAGGATCATGAGATGGACATTAATTTTGAGAAACAAAGTTTGACAAAGAGCAGTAAAGAATTATATATCATATACTTAAATAAGGAGATCTTTAAACATATATAAGAAAAAAATATAACTCATGAGGTAGGGAAAACCATTAAGCTCAATGAACAATACTTAAACTGATCAATATCCAAGATAAACATTCCATTGAAACATAGAAAGCATGAGAGATTATCTAACTTTAGTAAATTCACCTTCAGAATTAGAAAACATTTAAGGTCACAGATAACTACAATCAGAGAGGAGGGAACTCCTGAACATCTAAGATTATAGATATAGATATCTTTAAAACAATTAACCAAGCAAGTGCAAAGAGTATGACTTGAAACAAAACTTCTTTGACAAACCTAAGTGATGATGCTTTAAAGAGAGATTTCAAGAACAATGCTTTAGTGGCAACAAGTAAGTAGAGCTAACCATGAATCATTCTTGATAGCTATTGTAATAAACAATTAAGGAAATAAACAAAATTAGGAGATATTAGAGAGAAAAGAAGGATCCTATAACATGTCCTAACAAAAGAAAACATTAAGGCAGTGAAGAACAAACAGAGCTAAGGTGCCATCAGAAAAATTTCTTAGTCTAAATTATTTATCCTACTAGAACATAGAAATATGCAAACACAATGATAAAATAGAAAAAATAAACAAAATAAACACTTCACCATCAACCAGGCTCATGGATCCTGCAACCAATCCTCCTCCATCAACAAAAAAATTAGGGCATTCATAAGCTCCAAGACATCAAATTGTTTTCAACCTCCAAGGGACTATGTATTACTTCAAAATCAGTCATCAAATGCCCACCCAATACATAACAGCCTCATTCCCTATTTATGGAGCAAGTGAGGAGGTGGAAACCATAAGAGGCTTCCAGAAACCCTAATTCTATCATAAATGTCATTTATGTGCTTAATGACCATGCAAGGCCCAAGGCACATAATATCTAAGCTAATAAATGAAAAATAACATAATATAAATTCTCAATCAAATCTAGAGTGATTTTCCCAAGAAAATATTAAAAAACCAGTTTTCCATTAATTTGTGTGTTTTGTAGACTTTTTGGCAAAAGACAGCCCATTTGTGCAGCGCCACTTTGGCAGAAAATAGGTTGTTTTGCAACCAAGTTTTGGACCACTTCCCGATGTCAGATTTGGCCCCGTGATGGCTCGTTGGAAAGCCTGAAGTGTCTTCCTTCCAAAAATTCTTTTTGATTTACTGATCCAGCTCCTATAACCTAGTAAAAAATTCAAAAACCCTCAGACTTTCATTTGCGTAGCGCCAAGCCTAAAACAGAGGCAGAAAGTGGACTTTTGAGGTGTTTTTTGACCTTTTGAGGGGCCAAAATAGCTCCAAAACTTCTGCAATCTGGTGAGCATGATATGAAGGTTATGAAGAATCTAAAAATGTAAAAATTTTCTCGTAGGGATTATCCATGTTTTTTTGTAGCGCTAGAGGCGCTACGCAAATGAGATTAAAAATTTCAAGAAAAAACAAAATTTTCTCCAAATGCTCTCAAATTTGGTGAAGATCTTCTCTAAGGGGTTTTGGCTAACTGTTGAGAAGCCTCAGCCAAAACTCCACGACTGTTATTATGATTTTCCTATTTTAGGGTTTTTACCTCAAGGAGGGCCTCCTTGAGTTTGGCATAAGCAAGCTTACTCTTCTTTGCGTAATGCTTGGTTATCTTCTTTTGGAGAGAAAGGCCTCTCTTGATCTTCTTGAAGTACTTATGCTCATTCTTGAAGTACTGAATGATGTTGGAAAAATACTGAGAGGGGCGGTGAATCAATATTTATATCTTTTTGAACATATCTTAACCTTTTCTTTTATAGAATTCCATACGTAACTTTTATGAAACCAACTCGCATATACACAGGCAAATACTGAAGGAAACTAGCATATACTGAAATAAAGTTAGAAATTAGAAAAACTTTTCAGGAACTATCTTTAACTTAGTTTATTTGTCATGCAACTATTAGATAATCAGTAAATATGTGCAGTAACAACAGTATAAATCATCACACACATGAAACACACATGAACACCAGTATTTAAGGTGGAAAACCAATTCGGGAGAAAATCACCATTATTGTCATCTCTGTATTCAATATTTATTATATGGAAAACTGTTTACAATATACTAATGATGCAGACTTATATCAGTACGCAGGAATCTACCTACAGAAGGCTACAACCTTCTCTCGTTTTCCAGGTGCTACTGGATGGGAGTTACAACCCCCTTTCTTCTCGTTTACCAGCCACCCCTGGAAGGGAGCTTCAACCCCCTAAAAAAATCACCAGCTTCTTCTGGCAGGAAGCTTCTACTTCCTCAGAACCACTGCAGACCATGTTTCATCAATTTTCAGACTGGATCAAACAACATCAACTCAACTCTTCATGAGCATCAACAATCATAAACTTTACTCAACAATTTAATCAGAACAACGAAACAAATGTAACCAGAACTCATAAATAACCCAGACTTCAAAATAAATATGCAGAAACAAACTCAACCCTAAACATTCATCAATTCAAAAAGCATGCGCTGCTTTGCTTCACTGAACCCACATATATACGCGCTTTCATAGAGACAAACCTATGTATATATTTGCAAACTTTACAAGGCTAACCTTAGATTGCATACGCGCTTTTGCTGAAGCTAACCCTCATATAGATCTGCAATTTTTTCAGGATTGCGTAGCTCTTCAGAATAAATAATAAGTTCAGATCTTACCCTTCACTTTAGCAACCATTCGCCAGATCACAGAATTAAACATTCCATAAACAGATCTAGAAAAGACATAGTCATTTCAGGTCTAGAGATCTTTATCCCTCATTGTATTCATAGGTTCATTATTAATTCTGATCTATTAATAAACTATGACCCATACCATGCAGATATACTTTAGAGATAAGTATTCATTAAATACCTAGACACCTGCACAACCTTTCACTATGATCTTCTTCTCCTTATACAGTTTTAGCCTTTATCAAAACCATGAGTCAAAAGCACACAACAGCCAATGGTATTCTTTGGATGGAATCAAATAGACAACTCAACGCTCAATATAGTGGGCTAATACCATGGTTATGCCCCTTGGTTTCAAAATTTTGGAGCGCACAAGGCATACACAACTTGGAACGTGTTTATCCGTGTGCATACGCGACTTGGCCTTTACAAACTCGCATATATATCCTGCAATATCAAAATCATCCAATTCTTCTACTCAATTCTTCTGATAGACTGCTGAGGTTATCCAGAAGGTCATATACTACATCCTGTGTCAGAGAGTTGCCATCAATGACAACATTACAATATATTAGGATATAGGAAACATACTTCCAACAATCTACCCCTTTGGACTTGATGGCAACCATGATCATAGATTAATATTTATTCAACCACCAAGATGATCTCCCCCTTTGACATCAAGGGCAAAGGGCAGATCAATAGAAAGAAGAGCTCTGTAAATCTAATGTGTTGAGTTCATGCTGAATCTTCAGACATACTGTTCAATGAAGTACATGACTCCATAACTCAACCTAGTATGACCTTTCCTATCACCAAGGACTCATACATCCATCGATGATCCAACCAAGTGGAATTACAAATTTGACTCAACTACCCAACCAAGTGGGTACAAATTTGAACAAGTCATTTCATGACTGAATATAACAATTTTCGCATCATTGGTCTCAACATGACCTTCTCATCAAGTTACAGATATGACTTTTTATAACCAAAACTCAAGCATGAGATCATAACACAACAACCAATCTGAATGCAAAAAAAACATATTTTTACACAAGACAAGTGCTCCCCCTTAGCTTGTGCATCCTGAACACCTTCAATAGCAAATCATAAAACCATCTTCATCAAGGAGAAAATTATCAATGAAAGATACAAAAATATGAATACTGAATCAACAACAGAGATTACCCAACAGTATCATAGTTGTCTCGAAATGTTGACTCAGATAATTTCTGTCGGATAAACCTATACGCGGTTTTATGCACAAGAACTCCCGTATATACACGATTTTCCTTTATGGAACCCACGTATTGAATTTAATCTTCTGAAATTAAGCATATTTGATCATAAAGGCAGAGACAAATCCCAGCTTTTGTCTAAGATATTCGAATGCTTCCCAGGGTAGAGGTTTAGTAAATATATCAGCAACTTGTTCTTTGGAGGGAACATACTCCAATTTAACCTTTTGTTCAAGAAATTATTCACATAGGAAGTGATACTTTATAGGAATGTGCTTGGTCTTGGAATGCTTAACAAGATTCTTTGAGATACTAATGGCACTTGTATTATCACACAGAATGGAGATGGGAGGTGAACACTTTATTGGAATGTATTGTAGAGTCTACATCATCCAAAGTAGTTGTGTTCAACATGATGCGGAAGGCACATATTCTTCTTCTGTTGTAGATAAGGCAATAGAACTTTGTTTCTTGCTGAACCAAGATACCAATCGAGGTCCCATAAAGAATGCACCACCACTATTTATTTTTTGATCATCAATATTTCCAGCCCAATCCACATCTATGTAAGCATGAAGAGTGAGATCAACATTCTTTGGATACCATAGACCAAATTCTTGAGTCCTTTGTAGATATTTGAATATTATTTTTACAGCTTGAAGATGTGACTCTTGGATTAGCTTGGAATCGTCCCACTATTCCAAATGCATACATAATGTCCAGTCTTGTCCCAGTTAGATAAAGTAGACTTCTAATCATGGATCTGTATTTTGGTTGACTTACCATGTGAGAATCATCATGAGAACTAAGGTTACACCTAGTTACCATTGGTGTACTTAAAAGTTTGCAGTTTTCCATCCCATACTTCTTCAAAATTTGCTTAATATATTTTGCTTGAGATCAAAATATGCCATATGTTTCTTGTTGCACTTGTAAGCCAAGGAAAAATGTTAGTTCCCCAAGTAAATACATTTCAAATTATTGCTGCATAACATAAGCAAATTTCTGACTCATGGACTCTTCATTACTTCCAAAAATGATGTCATTAACCTATACTACTACAATCAATAGTTTATCATTTTCAGTTTTTGTGTATAAATTGTTGTCAACAAATCCCTTAGAAAATCCTTGTTGATGAATATATTTGTGAAGATGATAATACTATGCCCTTGGAGCTTGTTTGAGACAATATAAATCCTTTTTATGTTTACAAACAAGTTTTTCATCATTCCCCAAAATGAATCCTTCTGTTTGTTCTATATAAACTTCTTCTAGATCACCATTGAGAAAAGCAGATTAACATCGATTTGATAAACTTTGAATTGTTGAAAGCTTGAAAAATCAAGAAACATTCTTATGGCTTCAAGTCTAGCTATAGGAGAAAATGTTTCTTCAAAGTCTATACCTTCTTGTTGAGCATACCCTTTACAAACAAGTCTAGCTTTGTTTCTAATAACATCTCCATTTTCATTTAACTTGTTTTTGAATATCCATTTTGTTCCAATAACATTTTTATCATGAGGTCTTGGAACCAATTCCCAAGTATGATTCTTTTCAACCTAATCAAGTTCTTCATTCATGGCTTGAATCCAACATTCATCTTTGCTAGCTTGATTGACATTTTGTGGTTCAATAGTGGATAAAAATTCCAGATAGCTAGGAGATCCTACAATAGTGCTTCTTGTTTGGACACCTGATCCATTTTCTCCCAAAATTTGAGATTCTGGATGATACTTTTGAACATACCTGGATGGAGCCTTTTCAGGTAGATTTTCTTCTGTTGCTTCATTGGGTTCATCTTCTATATTGTTGCTATTTGATGTAGGAAGATATACATGATCATCTTCAATTGTTTTTGGTATTTCCCCTTTTGGAGCTGAGAGAGAATCATCAATTACAACATCAATGCATTCATCAATCTTCCAAAGTATTTTATTGTAACATTTATATTCTTTACTTCTAGAAGAGTAACTAAGAAATATTCCTTCATTTGCTCTAGGTTCAAACTTACCAAGTTTTTCATCATTGTTCTTGATAAAACATTTTCTTCCAAAAACTCTATAATGCTTTACAATGGGAAGATTACCATACTGGAGCTCATATGGAGTTTTAACACTGTTCACATGAACATGCGCCTTGTTAAGAATATTTACAGCAGTATGTGTTGCTTCTCCCCAAAATGTGTCAAGTGTTCTAGAATCATCAAGCATAGCTCGAGCCATTTGTTGAACTGTTCTATTCATTCTTTCTGCTACGCCATTTTGTTGTGGGGTACTAGCTACAGAAAATTTCCTTTTAATGCCATGTTTTTCATAGAAATCAAAGAATTCATCTGATATATATTCACCTCCTCGGTCAGATCTAATACATTTGATTTTTAGATCTAATTCATTCTCAACCAGGGCTTTGAAGATCTGAAATTTTTCAAATGCTTCATCTTTGTGTTTTATCAACCCAATCCAACACATTCTAGGGAAATCATCAATAAACATAATATAATATTGTTCTCCATGGGGTGAATTTTTCCTCATAGGTCCACATAGGTCGGTACAAATGAGCTCAAGAGGCTTACTTGCTGATCCTTCTTTGGCATTGAATTGCACTCTGGTTTGCTTACCGAATTGGCAAGATTTTCATATGGTACTTTCAGGCAGAGTAATGTTGGGAAGATCACAAACTCCTTTGAGTCTGCTAGATTTGCTGACTTGAGAGAAGCTCAAATGCCCCAATCTTCTGTGCCATAACCAATTTTCTGAATATTTACCTAGGTAACATTGTTATTTACAAATTTTCAATACATACAAATTGCTTGGTGTTCTAGTTCCTTTTATTATTTTTTTCCTATGTCAAGTTCACGTACCACACATTCTTTTGAGCTAAAGACAACTTTAGTTCCTTGATCACACATTTGACTTACACTTAACAAACTATGTTTTAATCCATCCACATACCTAACATTGTTAGCTTTCACCTTTTCCTTTAGAAAAACAGAACCTTTTCCCTTAATGGAAGCAGGAGTATCATTTTCAAAAGTAATATTCTTTTCTCTTTCTAGAGAATTGTATGCAAGAAGTTTATTCCTGTCACCTGTCATGTGTTTTGAGTATCTGCTATCAATGTACCATTGATTTTCTTCTCCTTCTACAAATAAATCTATGCCATAGTTTTCAACCTGGAAGTCCTTATTTCTCCATACCTTGGAGCTTGAAGGTATATGCTCTTTTGGCTGAAGTTTGCTCCTGCATTCAGATTCTTAATGACCAAATTTATTTCAATAAGCACATTCAATTTCATTTTGAAGAGGAGAAAAATTGGTTTATGTATTCTTATTTATTTCGGTCTCATTTCTTTGCTTTCTTGATTCTCTAGTCATGATGGTTTTGTATGCAACACATTGAGAAACTTTATGACCAAAATTATGACATGAGAAGCATTGTCCATTAAAGAAGAAATTTATATGAACATAGAATATTCTATTTGAGTTTACTTTTTGATTGGTATTTCTCTAAAAGATACTCCCATTATTGTTCTTTGTATTAAGGTGGTCATGCTTTACCTGGAGAGTTTCTTTGTATTTAGATAGTTTGGTGCTGAAGACTGAGAGGATTCTATGATATATCCAAGACCTGTATTTAAAAGAGGAGAACATTGTACCTTAATAATTTCATCTAAGTTTTCAGATCCTTTATCAAATCTAAGATTCAAAGTTTTCACTTTCTCAATTTATTTTCTTAGACATACTATTTCACATTCTAATTTCTAATTGTGTTTCTCCTTTTCTACAAGCTGATTCTTTAGAATTTCTATGGATATTTTGTTTTCTTCCAAACATATTTTGAGCTGATTCATTTCTTCAAGAAAATCATTATCTTCTAGGGCATCCATAATGGTATCCTTAGCCTCACTAGAATCCTTTTCAAATGCCATGAGAAGTCTAACATCTTGATTAGATTTTCCTTCTTCACTATTTGATAACCCATCACTATCTTCGTGAATATAATAACTTTTTTCTATTGATAAACCGATTCTTATTTATTTTTTCTACTTCCTTTCCTTTTTCAAGAATTTGCTTATGAGGACATTTTACAACATAATTACCAACTCTTCCACAAGCAAAAAATTTAAAGGGAAGATTACCTCTAAACCTTCCAGTGCCAAGTTGTAGCTTCTTTACAAAATTTACTTCATCTTCTTCTGAAATATACCCTGATCCTTTTGTTTCGTATACTTATTTTCCTTTTGCAGCAGCTCCAAAGACATCTTCTTTGAATTTAGATGGACCTCCTTTTCTCATTTCACAAGCAACTAGAATACCATGAAGTTGAACAATAGTAATAGTTTGTAGATCCTACTTTTCTTCAATAGCAGACACCTTTGACTCAAATTTGGAAGTTAGAGATCTTAAAACCTTTTCTACCAGAGTAGTGTTAGTTATGGTTTCACCCAAATTTCTCATACGATTTAAATTATCATCCAGATGTAAAAAGAAACTGGAAATGCTCCCCTCATTATGCATCCTGAGATTTTCATATTGAATTCTGAGAGTTTGGAGTTTAGCACTTTTTACCTTTGTATCACCTTCATAGATTAGAATGATTTTGTCCTATATCTCCTTTGTTGTATTCAACTGCATGAATTTGAAAAATTATGATTTAGTCAGACTTCCCAATAATGCATTGACTGCCTTTGCATTAGTTTCATAGTTCTTTCTTGCCATTGCATCTGTTAGAACTGAGGCTGGATATTTATAACCTCCTTCAACTATAGCCCATACATCTGCTACAAGAGACTGAAGATAGGATCTTGTCCTTGTCTTCCAGAATATTAAATTGTTTCCGTTGAAGAGAGGAGGCCTGATAGATGCTGTCCCATCTTGATTGCTCATCTTGTCTTATCTTCCTTCTAGCATCTAACATTCCTTAGAAGGACCTGCTCTGATACCAATTGTTGGAAAAATACTAAAAGGGAGGGGAGGTGAATTAGTATTTATAGATTTCTGAACATATCTTAACTTTTTCTTTCACAAAATTCCATACATGGATTTTATGAAACCAACTCGCATATACATGTCCAAATACTGAAAGAAACTACTGTATACTGAAATAAAGTTACAGATTAGAAAAAAAATTCAAGAACAGTCTTTAACTTAGTTTATCTGTAATGCATCTGTTAGATAATTAGTAAATATGTGCAGTAACAGCAGTATAAACCATCACACACATGAAACACACATGAACACCAGTATTTAAGGTGGAAACCAAATTCGGGAGAAAACCAGCATTGTGGTCGTCTCTGTCTTCAATATTTATTATATGGAAAAATGTTTAAAATATAGTACTAATGCGGACTTATATCAATATGCAGGCATCTACCTGTAGAAGGCTGCAACCTTCTCTCATTTTCCAGCAGCTACTAGAAGGGAGAAACAACCCCCTTTCCTCTCATTTACCAGCCACCCCTAGAAGGGAGCTTCAACCCCCTAAACATATCACCAGCTTCTACTGGAAGGAAGCTTCTACTTCCTTAGAACCACTATAGACCACGTTTCATCAATTTTCATACTCGATCAAATAGCATCAACTCAACTCTTCATGAACCTCAACAATCATAAACTTTCCTCAATACTTCAATGATAATAGTGAAACCACTATAACCAGAACTCATAAATAACCCAGAATTCAGACTAAATATGCAGAAACAAACTCAACCCTCAACATTCATCAATTCAAAAAGCATACGCTGCTTCACTTCACTGAACCTGTGTATATGCGTGCTTTGATAGAGTCAAACTTGCATATATATCTGCAAGCTTTACAAGGCTGAACTTAGATTGCATACGCGCTTTTGCTGAAGCTAACCTACATATATACGTGCTTTTGCTGAGACAAACCTGCGTATAGATCTAAAAAAAATTCAGGACTACGCAGCTCTTCAGAATAAATAATTAGTTCAGATCTTACCCTTCACTTTAGCAACCATTCGCGAGATCACATATCTAAACATTCCATAAACAGATCTAGAAAAGACATAGTCATTTTAGGTCTAGAGATCTTGATCCCTCATTGTATTCATAGGTGCATTACTAATTCAGATCTATTAATAAATTGTGACCCATACCATGCATATATACTTTAGATAGAAGTATTCATTCAATACCCAGAAACCTCACAACCTTTCACTATGATCTTCTTCTACTTATATAGTTTTAGCCTTTATCAAAACCATGAGTCAAAATGTCACAACAGCCAATGGAATTCTCTGGACGGAATCAAATAGACAACTCAACGCTCAATATAGTGGGCTAATACCATGGTTATTCCCCTTGGTTTTAAAATTTTGGAGCGCAAAAGGCATACGTGACTTGGAACGTGTTTATCCGCATGCATACGCGTCTTGGCCTTTACAAACCCGTGTATATATCCTGCAATATCAAAATCATCCAATTCTTCTGCTCAATTCTTCCAATAGACTGTTGAGGTTCTCCAAAAGGTCATATACTACATCCTGTGTGAGAGAGTTTCCATCAAGAACAAAATTACAATATATTAGGATATAGGAAACATATTGCTAACAAATGACGCGTTGTGCTCTTTAAAAATCCTTCTCCCACTCCCTGATTTGTGCATCTTTGTCTAGGAGTAGCATTTTAGTGGTCATCTCCTCATCCTCATTATCACTATCTAAGTCAATGAACTCAAGACCTTAAGTGTTTTTCTCTATCCTTATACTCCTCCTCACCTTTACCTGCTGCTCAATATTTCCCACCTTTTCCTTGCCCTTTCTCACTATTTTGATATCTTGAGGAGAGATGGCCCTTTTATTTTTTGAGGCAGTGAACACATCTCTTTGTCCTCTATAGTATGTGCATATGTGAGGGGTGATTATGGTAGTTTTGACCATTTTTTCATCATTTCTTTCACCCTCATCACTGCCTTCAGCCTCATATTGGCTTTGTTCTTTACTGAGGTTCTCTCCTTGGTTATTTCCTGTACTATCATTTTGAGTTTCTTGTTTATCTAGAAACTTATTAGTGTCATGATAGTCATGACATATGTCATGACTATCATGAATATTTTCTTGGTTGTCTTGTGCACTTTGCTGACTGCCTTCCTCATCTAGCTCCTCTTCCCTACTCTCTCCATCATCTCCACTGTGATCTGTTTGTTCATTATGCTCACTGCCTTGTGTTTCATCACTGTTTCCTCCATCACTTCCCATATCCTTTTCATCTTCTTCATATATTTCTGTGTTTGCCTCATTGACTTCTTCACCCTCACCTTGATCTCTATGTGATCCTTGAGTTCCACTCCCTGCTTCACCTGATGCATCAAGAGAAGGAGAGGAAGGGATGTGTGCCTGTGGTGAGGGTACTTATGCAGATGAGGAAGGAAGATTTGTTTGATGATGATGTTGTGGGTTTGAGAAGAACTCATTTCTTATAAAAACATCCCAAGGTACACCTTGCTGCTCTAGCTGATGTACAGCCACCATCTTGATCAAGGAATGGTGGAACAAGCTATACATTTTTTGGGGGTAACCCCTCCTTTGGACAATAGAGCACAATTTCATAACACTCCTATAGAGATAGTAGGGTAGGTCAAGTGCCTTAACCCCTGTGAAATGCATAAGGAGTCTAAGATGATAGGTATAGACCCTGGAGTATCTCCCCTCACAGGTGAAGTATTTCATGATAGCCAACATCAAGGGTGCATACCTGTGTTTGAGATGTGAGAAAGGGAAAAATGTGATACTGCCTTCTCTATATCTCCTTTTGATAAATGGAAAAAATAAATCTCTTTCTAGCTTACCATTCTTGAACCATTTCTCACCCACTAAAGGGATACCAATGGCTTCAGATATGGACATTGCTGAAATATAAAATTTCACCCCTGCAAGGTCAACATGCTTGTTTTGTAAATTGAGGATGGGGAGCCTTGTAAGCTCAAGATTTCTCTTCACTTTCTCAACCTTCTCACAAAACTGAAAACACCTTTTGTTTTGAAAGCATGACAGGATCCTAGGAGAAGATGTGATAACCACTATATTTTGGGGTTCTAACCTATTAACTTTCCCTCCCTAGTGCTTTGTCTTTCAAGGCCTTTGACCTCCTCCACTACTATTGATGTTTTCAGTATCTAACATGGTGATGGGAGACACTGGTTTAAAAATTGAGGTTTAGTGGAAAAACCAAGTGAGAAATGATGATGAGGTCAACTTTAGCTAAGGAGATGAGTTCTGAGGTTGTGGGTGGTTTTGCAGCTTGAGGAGTTTAATCATTATAATATAGTAATAGTCTTAATTCCCTTACCCACCCCTAATACAAAATTGGTTTGAAAATTCTTTTTTCTTAAAAAAGCAAGGTTCATTTGTGACTTCGACCTAGGGTTTCACCCTCCTAGGGTTTTTACCTCAATAACCAAAAAAAAGATGATTCTGTAAATTTGCTTGGGGGATCAAGAGAATACTCTACTTACCACCTTCTTGAACATTCTTCTATCTTGAAAACACCTATAAAGGATAATTTTAGGCATCAAGGGCCTTTGCTTCACTTTCTGGACCTTTCTGGATTTTGTGTAGCGCCTCCGCCCGAGCTATTGAGTTGGGCGTTTTGCGTAGCGCTCGTGAATTTGAACAATAGTTAATGTAGTATCAGATGGTCTGCACGCCTTATTGGTGGTTCCGGCCATCTGTTTGTGTAGCGCTTGGAGGAATAGGCAGCCCCTGCAGGTCGGTCAGGCGAGCTGGGTGTTCTGTTTGCGCAGCACTCGAAGAAAATTTTGAAGTGTCGGGCGAGAGGCAGGGTTTGCTGTCTTCAGGGTGAGCTGGGCCTGCTTTTGCACAGCGCCTGAAGTTTGTGTAGCGCTGAAGCTTTTTTGAAGTTTTTTTGCATAGCGCCGCGTAAAAATATATTGGAGGGGTGAGGGTTTGCGTAGCGCCAGCTCCTTTTTTACGCAGTGCCCAAGTTCTGTGCGGCGCCTGAACAGTTTGCCCATAAACGGCCCAGAAACCCTGAATTTCTTCTTTGAAGCTTCTTCCTTTCTTGCCAAATGCGGGAATGAGCTAAAAATATATATTCGAAAACCTTTATGCACTTTGAAAAATATAAATCAAACCAACAGACCCACTTTTACTTGGTCTTTTTTCATTTGTTTCATAACTTTTTATCCTTTGGAGGGTTTTGAAAACTTCCTTTCTCCTCTTGTGGTGTTGAGTAGCTAATGTACTTCTCACATTTCTTCTTTATGATGACTTGGGAATTTTTAGAGACTCAACCTTATGCTTGCCTCCTCTTGTTTAATTTGAAGACATTTTGCATTTGGGAGGTTAGCCCTTTTAAACTGATATTATTTTCCATCTCTCCTTTTAGAGCAGGTGAAAACAATGTTGTTTTTTAAAAACCCTAGAAAGGTAGCTTGAAATTCTTTGGTAGCCATCTGCTATAATGAAGGAGGCTCTATCATCATCTTTTGATCATTTTGTCATTTTTTCCAAATCACTGTGTTTTAGGGCTGCTCAAAAAAAATATAATCATTGTTATCTTCTAAGTTCTTAAAAACCTATCAAAACTCATTTATTATTTCCAAAAAATCTTCAATTTTGAATCTGATGGATTTGCGGTGGCTTTTTTCCTTGTAGCCTTTGTGATGGTCTCTTGCTTGTCACCATTGTTTTTTAACCAACTGTAAAAACCCTGATTCCCTTTTAAAAATGGGCATGCTTCCTTTTTCTTGTTTGTGGATGTCTCCTGGTGATGATTACATCCTATTACCTTACCTCTTCTTATTGCTGATGGCAACCTTGATCATTCATGCAAAAATGTGAACAAGGATAGTTGTCCCTTGTAGTATTTATGCTCTAAGACAAGGAGGCTTTTCTTGAATGGTTGTTGATTAGTCTTGGATCAAATTGCTTGAATTTATTCCTCTTTGAATACAATCTCTTCATATAGGAAGACATAGTTTGTAAGGCACCAAATCCAACCTATGACTCACTGAGGCATTAGGTGACCTAATGGGGGCTTTCTTGGGCTTGTATTTTGGACTGAGATTTAGACTTAGGGATCAACAAGTGTAAGAAAGGATCCATGATAATCTTAGTGTATTGAACATCTAAAATCCAACATACTTGAATATCTAAAGGGTCTATAGAGACAATTTGAGACCATCAGTGTTTGAGAGTATCATGGGAGGTATAACAAAGTTGTTTGATTGGTAGGCTTAGGTGGTAGTGGAGAATTTTTTAGGCAAAACAAAACAGAGGATTTGGGCCAAAAGTGAATACATATGTACAGAATGGGTGATACAAGCATCTAATGGGTTTTCTAGGACTGGTAAGCAAAGCTAGACATTATGGAGTGATGAGATAGTGAAAAATTATCTTGAGGATAATGAAGGCAGTGAGATTTCTAGAACTCACAATGTTTATGAACCTTGTTTCTAGAAATATTGGGATATTCATTTAGTCATCATCAAGGAAAACAATTACTGATGACTAACATTTTAAAAACTTAGAAATGTAAGTTTATGGATTACCTTATTGTTTAAGCTTTGCAAGCTTCATGAATGGTGCTCTAGGATTTCTTCGATCAAATCTTTCCTCCAGCCTTCTTGTGAAGACTGAATATGCAGTCACATTGGCATGACCCAATGTAGACAAGCCATGGAACCACCAGTCATGTTCTTCACCCTCAAGGTGCAGCACTACAATCTTACTGGATTCCATTTCTGGAACCTCATTCAAATGGAAGTAGATGTCAAGTTTCTCTACCCATGATTTGGCAGTGCACTTGGATGACCCATCAAAGTTGGGTAAGAAAAATATGTCCATAGTATGGTGTCGATCATGATTCTAAATGCATCCACCATTTCTGTGATGATGCCTTACTCTTCTATTGTCCTTGATTTGAAAAAACTCTTGAAAAATCAAGCGCTCCTTGAATCTCTCAGTTTCAAACTCATAATCCACAAAATAGGCTTCAAGGTATTCTTGCTCTTGAACCCTTTCATTTCCCACAGCCAAAAATGTAGGCATAGTAGAGCATTGGAAAACTTGTGGTTGATGCACGAGTTGATCATTCCAGTGATGAGACATGACAGATCCTTCTCCATGATTAAATCCTCTAGGGGATTCCTTGAATCTATCCATTCTCATGTCCTTGATTTCTCTAGCAAGGTCCTGCATGGCTCTAAGAAGGATCTTATGGCACTCCTTCTCTTCATCTTCACCTCCAGATAAAGGAGTTTTACCCTTGTATTCTTTGGCATTTGTATAATCAAATTTTATGTGTCTTCTTCTTTGATACCTCTTCTCTCTATCAGTAAGAGGCTCTCCTTCTTCAGATGACATATTGGCTTTTCAAGATGCATAGGTTGTGCCAAGTTTATGCTCTGATACCACTGTAACATTACAAAATGGGAAAAGCATGAATATAGTGCAAAATTTTGGAACAAGAGTGTAAATAATCATTTGAAATTAAGAGGCCAATATTGATACCTTTCATATGCAAAATATACATAAGAAATGGGCCATAAGATGGATAACAAGAAATACAAGCCTCCAATGGAAAAAATCCCTCAATATAATGTGTTTCTTCTATGTAGAAAAGTTGGAAGACCCTTACAGTGTTATTTTATTAGCTCTACTATAGAAATTTATTATTAATCAGATCTAGGGCTGATATGTGCCTCAAAAGATAGATCTATATCAGATATGAGCGCTATACAAGCTCCTTTAAAGAACCCCTCAAAGGTTTTCAACAAAACACCAAGTACAAATTGTAGATATGAGATTTCAGACTACAGATTTACTGAAAAATATAGATCTAGAAGTGTGGCTGATCTGATATGATCAATACAATAGCCTCCTCCAATAGATCCTCAAAGTGAAGGGCAGATCCCCTTCACTAGAAAATCAACTCTCCAAATGGTGTGCCAAACCACCCTGCAACTCCTCCTATAGAAATAACATAGATCAGGAAGTAAAATGTGCTATAGAGATGAATAACCAGTTGGCGTGATGCCAAGATATGAAAATATGCTCAATTCCCTTCAATACTATCCTCCCAATGGAAAGGAACCCTCCTCCACTGAAAATAAGCAATGAAATGGGCTAGATATAAATATCTAATCACCACTTGATGAAACCTACAAAAACAACCAAACCCTCAATAGGATTTGTGCTATAGTTGAAATAAGAAGCTTGGACTTAAGCCTGATAGTTGAAAATGTAGTAAAATCTCTTCCAAGAGGCCTCTCAAGGAAAGAGGTGGATTCTTGATCAGGAACACCCTGTCCTAAACAACACTCTATCTCAGGTAAACAACAAGAAAAAAATATATGTCTAAATTGACCATATATTCAGAAATATCAATACTCATAAACATAATGAATATGGCTGCCATCCTCTTCCTTAAATATAATATGAGCTTGAAAACCCTAAGCCCCATCCAAAAATGTCACTACATTCACACAAAGCATCTCCATCTAAAACTGTGTTGTCCCTTATTGATGACCACTCCTCCATGACAGCATTGTTGATTTGTTCAAGGTTGACCCAGTCAAAGTGATCCAACCCCTTTCACACCAAGGGCTCTTTAATTAAGCTGCCAAGATTTGTCTCTTTGACATCTGGCATTTATTTATTCATTATTAAGGATAATTATGGAACTCCTTTTCCCTCTTATTCTTTAAACAAAGCAATAAAAAAAAATTGTATATTAGAACTAGCTCATGGCTAATTGGGAATATTCTAGATTTGGTGCAAGAAGAATTCAGGTGGAATACCAGGGATGGATCCTTATCTAGGACATATGATGAGGAAAATTTTGCCTTGGCTAATAAGGCAAATAAGGGGAAAGGAAAAAAATCCTATTCCAAATTAGAGACTAGCAAACAAGGTAAGAAGCATGACATATCCAAAGTGAAGTGCTTTCATTGTCACGAGCATGGAAATTATGCCACTAATTGTCCACAGAAGGAGAAGAACAAGAAGGCTTCAAGATCTACAAGTGGTGAGGCTTTGGCCTTGCAATTTGAGTTTTACTTCTCGCTCATTAGATGCATGGTTTCAAGTGCGATGGGATCAGTGTGGTACTTGGATAGTGGTGCATCTTTCGACATGAAGCGAGACAAAGAAATTTTTAGTAGCTTGGAGGATAAGGATCCCCAGATACATGTCGAAATGGGTGATGACGGGAGGTATAGTGCTACTAGGATTGGTACAAATACTTTTGACGGACATTCAAGTAAACCCTTCTTATCAAAAAATGGCATGCATGTACTAGGCTTGAAAAATAATTTAGTTTCAATAGCTATGTTGGACGATATAGGTTATGATGTGGTTTTCAGTGAAGGGAAAGCATTCATTCGTCACAAAGCCACAGGACAAGCCAAGAATATTGGGATTTGTGTGAAGAATCTCTACAAACTTGATGTAGATGGTTGTGCAACATTGATGGCTAAATAAGACAAAGTGGTGAGCTAGGATGAGGGTGACTTACGACATAGGAGATTGGGCCATATACACCATGAATCTTTGAAGGTCGTGCAACAGCTTTCTACGAGGCTTCCAAAGGGTACTCTTGTGCAGATAGACACATGCAAGGGATGTACCATGGGGAAGTATACAAAGGCCACTTTTCATGAGAAGGAGACCCGACCTGCGAAAATCCTTGAGAGATTTCACTCAGATGTCTGTGGACCATTCTCTACAACTTTGACAACAAAGCACATGTAATATGTGATCTTTGTTGATGATTTTTGTAGAAAGTATTGGATCTACTTCATGCAGGAGAAAGATCAGACATTCTCAAAAAAATTTGAGTTCAAAGAACTGGTTTAGAAGGACACAGGGAAGCATCTTAAGGCTCCGAGGAGAGAAAATGGTTGTGAGTACATCTCAAACGAATTCAATAACTTTTGTAGAAAAGAAAAAATTCAAAGAGAGTTGATTTCACCTCATAACCCACAACAAAATGGGGTTGCAGAAAGAAAGAATATAACAATTATGTGTGAGGCATGAGCAATGATACATGATCAAGGCCTCTCATTGCATATGTGGACAAAGGCATGCAACACAACAGTATTTGTGCAGAACCGTAGTCCTCATCAGATACATCGCATGAGTACACCAGAGGAGGCTTTTTCTGTTAAAAAACCTGATGTTTCATATTTAAATTTTTTTGGTTCATCTGTCTATTTCCAGGTGACCAAAGATTCTAGAAAGAAGCTAGAACCAACAACTGATATTGGGATATTTGTGGGGTACACTGATACTCCCCACAACTATTGGGTGTATTTTCCTTACAACAGGATGATTATTGTGAGTCGTGATATAAAATTTGATGAGGATAAAGCCATGCAATTTTCTCTTGAGAGGGAGCTTGATTTTCATGCAGATGAGGAACTCTTGGTTCCAAAAGATGAACCTCAGTATGTGGACCAACCACATGCGGAGGATCATGGAGTAGCAGAAAACACTCATGCAGAGCCATCCACTAGACTTGGTAGAGGGTGCACCACAAAATCTGATAGATTGAGACTTGATGTGGCAGAACATGTAGGAGCACCTACTTCACTACGCAGAGAGAGACAATCTCCAGATAGGTTTACTCGATACATGGCTCTTATGAGAAAGTGTATTCTGACATAACCATCCTCCTTTGAGGAAGTAATGCAAAAATCAATTTTGGTTGATGCCATGGTTGAGGAGTATGACTTCATCATCAAGAAAAGTGCATGGGAAGTTGTCTGAAGACCAGTCGAAAAATTAATGGTTGGATCTAGATGGATCTATAAAGTGAAGAAAGTAGCAGATGGCAGAGTGGATAAGTACAAGGCTATATTTGTAGCCCGGGGATTCTTACAAGTTAAGGGTATTGATTATGAGGGGACTTTTGCACCATTTGTGAGGTACTCATCGATTCGATCTATCCTTACACTCTCAGTGTATATGGGGTAGATGATACATCATATGGATGTGAAGATTGCATTTCTCAATGGATTTATTGAGGAAGAAGTGTACATAGAGTAACCATAAGGTTTTGAGACATTTGAAAATGAGTCACATGTGGGCAGACTCAAAATAGCACTGTACGGGCTGAAGCAAGCACCTCGTGCTTGTTACACTAGGATTGACAGCTATTTCACCAGGTTGGGCTTCAAAAAGAGTGAAGCGGATGTGAACTTGTACCAGAATGTTATTGATAGTAAGCTCTTGATTATCGTACTTTATGTTGATGATCTTATTTTATAGGTGAGGAGAAGCTCATAACTTCTTGCAAAGAGGATCTTACAAGAGAGTTTGAGATGAAGGACATGGTAGTCCTTTACTATTTCCTTGGTTGGAGATATGGTAGTGGGATGGTGAGCTATTTTTTTCTCAAGGAAATTATTCCAAAGATGTTATGAGTAAGTTTCACATGGAGATCTGTAAACCCATGGAGACTCCTCTTCCATGAAACTGGAGGAAGGAGGATGCCACTTTGGGTGAGGTAGTGGATGCTCCTGTTTACAGGCAGCTTGTGGGGTCACTCATGTACTTGTTGAACACTAGACCAGACATTTTCTACGTAGTTAACCAGCTCAGTCAATCTATGGTTAAGATGACCAATCTCTTTTTGAAGGCGGGGAAGCAACTATTAAGATATCTTAGGGGAACTACGCAGCATGGAATATGGTACAAATGGATAGAGGGAGTGAAGCTTCAATGCTTCATCGATGGAAATTGGGCAGGAAGTCCATGAGATAGAAAGAGAACATCATGAGGGATCTTTAGCATATGATCGCCAATAGTTTCTTGGTACAGTAGTCTGTGGCACTCAGTTTAGTCGAGGAAAAGTACATGGAAGCCAGTCAGGATACATGTGAGGCCATCTGGATGAGGAAGATTCTAGTTGGCTTGTTTGGTCATCAGAAGGATCCGATGGTGAAACATTGTGATAACTAGAGTTTCATTAAACTCTTGGTTAATCCAGTATTCCATGATAGGTCCAAGCATATAGACACCTAGTACCACCATCTCAAAGATTGTGTTCAGAAGCGCTTTATGTTACTTCAGTCCATTCCCATGAAAGGTCAGGATGTATATATTTGGACGAAGGTGCTCACCAAGAGAAAATACGGATACCATAGAGGTATGATCAAGGTAACCGATAATACCTTCCTTTTTGAGAGGGATTGTTCAAAATTCAACAAGAAATGTGTGCCTAATTTAATTTTCCCTTAATTAAATTGGAAAATAAAATGTAATCTTTTCTCATAATCACTTGTAATAGTTAACTGAGTGTGATAAACTTAGTTAGCTGATGAATTTTGAGTTGAGGGTGGTTGGTGAGGCATGAAGAGTGATCCTATTAGTTATTGAGTCAAAGCTGCAATTAGTGCATTAATTTAATGCATGAGAAATCAGTTAACTCAATTAATTGAGTTAAATTCAGTTTAACGAGTTGTAGTTGTTTATTGCACTAGTGAGAGCTCACATTTAATTCACATGTAGTGATTTTTCGTGTAATTGATGATTTACTATTAATAGTTGCATGCGTGTAAGTTCCAGTGGAAACCTACTTGACACAAAGGTTAAATGGATGTTAAATATCAGTTGTATTATTAGTGGGTTGTCCGCATGCATTAAAACACCCATAGGATTTCCCATGGGCATTATGTAGATTTAGAAGGCTGAAATTCCTAAAGTGTTGGAACACCTAATCCTACATGGGTAGGTGTGGAATGCGAAAAGTCACAATGGAGTCCAAGTGACCTTGGAATGTGAAACCAAGAGTCACACCATTGTACTATAAATGTACATCTTTGTATAATGGAAAATAAGAAAGCCTCACGCTTATCTTTCGTTGTGTGTTTAGTCTCTTGTGTGTGTGCTCATCTTCCTCATACACCATGTGTGTGCCTCAACATGGTGTTTAACATGGTATCAGAGCGGGCGATTGCTGGCCCTGCTCCAAATTAAGTGAGCCATTTGTGTTTATGGCCTGTGCATATCTGCAAAAATTCTTGACAATTTTTGCAGCACTCAAAGTTTTTGCAGCAATCAGAGTTTTTTCCATCATTCAGATTTGTTTTGAAGAGGAGAAGCATTCAAAATCCGTGGCAGCGTTCAGAAATTGACTTTGAAGAAGAGCAACACTGGTGTTGAAGAAGCACATCTGAAGGTTTTCATTCTCATTTTTCCTGCAATTTCTGCATTTTAAATTCTGCATTTTGAAGAGCTGCTGGATACGATTTATATTGGGTTTCTGAACAAGTTTCTGGGTTTTTACTGGAAATATTTTTGAGTTTTCATTGGAAGATTTCTGAGAATTCTGAGTTCTTTTGCTGATGGGCTATTGGATAAATTAATTTTTCCTCCAAGTCTACAAGATTCTGAAAACTCTCCAATCCTGCTGCTATACATTTAAAATTCTGCTGTTGTTTTAATGATAATTTCTTGCTCTCTGCTCTCTGATGTTCTAAAAAAAAATAAAAAAATAAAAAATCCTTTGCATTCCAGGCCTTTTGGCCCCCAATACATCCCCAACTCCACACTATACGGCATACGCTCCCTCTCTCCATTGCTACATGCTGCCCCTCTCCTATCTGCAACACACACCTTCATATACGTTCTACATTCCCCATGCTCTATCGCCCTTACACACTCGACCCTACTTCCAACACTCCCATCCTCCGGCATTTGGCGTCCAGCGCTCCTGCAATTTTTAAATTAAAAAATTATTTAACCCTACAGCACTCCATACCTTATCGCTCCACGGCATATCTGCACTCCCTACGCCACCTTCACACACCCTGACTCCCCTCAACCTGCGCTCTTCTCCTATACCCCCGTCACTCCACGGCTGCAACCACTCCTCCACGACAGCCCTCCCACACCGGTTGCCCTACCACACTCCCACTCTTCCCATGGCCTTTCGGCCTCCCCTCCCTCTCCATTACAATACGCTCTCATTTTGTTTTAAAATATTTTATACACTCCCCCCCATATCCATTACAATACACTCTCATTTCGTTTTAAAATATTTTATACACTCCCCCCCATATAATTAATACTACCCTTCCCATATTTTATAAATCTCTTTTTTCAAAAATAAAAATAAAAATAAAAAATAAATAAATAAAATTCAATCCCATTCCCTTTCCTTTTTTAAATTCATTAATAAAACCCCCCACCTTTTTAATTACCCCCCCATTAATAAAATGCCTCTTTCTTTTTAAATAAATTCCCCTCCCTCCACGTTTTTTAAATTCCCCTCCCAATTTTTTATTAATTCCCATTAATATATTTTCTAATTAACTTTTAATTAAATATGAAAAAAAAAAGCCCTTCCCTTTTTTAATAACCCCTTTTTTATTAACATTTCCCTTACTTTTCCACCCCCGTCCCTTTTTTAATTTATTAAATTCCCTTTTATTTCTATTATAATCCCTTTTCCTATTTTTAATTATTCCCATTAATTTTTTTTTAATTAATTTTTAATTAAAAAAAAAAAAAAAGCAGAGAGAGAGAGGAAAGAGAGAGTATGAACAGCAGAAATAATGAAGAAAATGGCATATGAAGAGCAGATAGATTGAATACATTGCAGATTTGCATTTTGTGATTTGTGGCATTGATTTGAAGGGTGATTTTTTTGAAGAATTTCACATTTGAAGACAAGTTTGCCATCATTGAAAACAGCTATTTGAAGAAGAAAATCCAGCTGCCATAAAAAGGCCTCTTGCACAAGTCTTTTGTTGAACACTCATACACATATTTTGCAGAGACCTTGTATTGAACTCACATTGTGAGTGAATTTTCCTTTTCATTCATAGTTGGAATCAGTGAATTTGAGTTGTTGGATTGTTGATTGCCCTCCATCATTTGAGGAGCACACTTTGTACTTTGAGAATTTTTTGAGTCAATTGTATTTCTTGTTGCATCACATTGTAAACGGGTGCATTTTCGGTTGTAGCCAACACCCTTTCATTATTTGAGCCTAAGTTGTTGAAATGGCTAAAATCAATGAGGCATTAGTGTTGTTGAATAACATCATTCATTCCAATGTTGATGACATGATAAAAATGAGCAAGGATGCTCTTTGTAAAATTCACAGTTGTTTGCAAGATGCACATGAAAAGATTGAGTTTTTGCAGTTGGAATCTCAGCTCCAACAAGATGAAATTAAGAAAAAGAGTCACCATTCTGAACCTGTTTCTATTCAGAAGATTGTGAAGGACTCTCATCAGAAGAAAGAAGACAAAGTTCCAATTGATTCCCATTTAGTTCCTTGTACTAGAGGAGATTTACATGCAGATGCAGCAATTCAGCCTGCACTTCTCAAGCCCATCATCAGAACTTGGGAAGAGCTTGTCCACAACAAGCACCGAACTGGTCTTGGATATGACAAGGATGTGACCTTTCATATTCCAGACTACACCAAGCCCATCATATTTCAAAGTGCTGGATTTTTGTATGACAGTTCACCTGCAGCTGTTCCAGATCATGCTCCACTT
Organism: Pinus albicaulis; assembly: GCA_034641835.2. Classification (NCBI taxonomy): domain Eukaryota; kingdom Viridiplantae; phylum Streptophyta; class Pinopsida; order Pinales; family Pinaceae; genus Pinus; species Pinus albicaulis. The sequence continues at coordinate 1,158,381,714 of CM076570.1, read as the reverse complement.
CCACAACAGATTGTAACATGCCAACACTGTGATCGAGTTGGCCACATGAAAGATCACTTTTTGATCTTCATCCATGTAAGCACTGTGGTCGGCACACCCATTCTTCAGACAAATGCTTCAGACACAAGCCTCCTGCAAGAACAAAGATTCATCTTGGATGGATCGCTTCTTGGCAATGGGCATCAGCAGCCAAGAATATTTTTACGACACATGTTAGAAATTTTTCACGGATATTGAACAAACTTGCAGTTGAGTTTTCGCCATCATCTCACCTTGTCCCTAACAGGGGGAAAATGGTGGTCATGTACAAACTTTGACGACAGATCAAGCGAGCCTGAGCCACAATCTCTCATTCCAAATTCAAAGTTGTAGCCACAGTTCAAGCGAGCCTGAGCCACAATTCGTCCTTCCAGATTCAGAGATGTAGCCAGAGACACGAATGCCCGTGTGCATGCCTTCGGTTGGTGGATAACCTAAAACCATCATTTTCGGTTGGTGGATAACCTAAAACCATCATCTTTGGTTGGTGGACAACCTAAAACCACCACAGGTAGTAGACCTCCCTTCTTTTAGGTTGAAGGTCTCCCTTTTTTATGAGGGACAATTCCTCTAGCATAAGCTTTTAGCTTCTTGCCAGTTTTGGAAGAGTTCCGGGAACTGCAACAAGTTTTGCGTTCCAGTGTTTGTGGTCATCCTAAAACCACCTCTTTTTTTCCAACATTTCAGAGAGTTGATTCAGCCCAAGTGCTGCCATGTATACTTTGCAGATTTGTATTACAACTCTTTTCTTGGACTCACACATACCCCTTCGGATTAAGGGGGGATGTTGGAACACCTAATCCTACATGGGTAGGTGTGGAATGCGAAAAGTCACAACGGAGTCCAAGTGACCTTGGAATGTGAAACCAAGAGTCACACCATTGTACTATAAATGTACATCTTTGTATAATGGAAAATAAGAAAGCCTCACGCTTATCTTTCATTGTGTGTTTAGTCTCTTGTGTGTGTGCTCATCTTCCTCATACACCATCTGTGTGCTTCAACATGGTGTTTAACATAAAGAATAAGGATTTCATTCCACATGAATTGTGCAAGCAAGGCAGGTTCAGCAGAGGCTGAAAATTGGCTATGTGTTGGTCGATTTTATCCAGATTAGTGTGAGACAGTTATGAGAGTGCAAGATACTCTTGTGAGAAGAGTGAATTGTATTTTTTTCATGATTACTTGGTAAATATACAATAGAAGATAGAGGGGTTTTGAGCAGCAATCTTTCCCCCGGAAAATATCTGTGATGTGGTTTGATTTCCTTATTTATTTACCTATTGTGAATGGAAATTGTGTTTATTTTCCACAATTATTTTGTAGAAGGATTCAATATCTTTCTTTATCATATTGCATGATCACATTGAATCCATTGGTATACATATTGTTTGTATAATTTCTACAGCCAAATCACCATTTCGTTGCATAAAATCCCAGCAAGTGAAGGAGTGCTAATAAAGAAATTTCATCAGTAAGTTTTATTTATAAATTTGATTTTAGAGAAAAATGTAGGTTTATTTTCCTAATTTGTAATAAGTTCTTATATTTCCAAGTAGCTGCACACTCAAAGTTCCATCAGCAGATAAGCCAAAGTTCCAAAAAGTCAATCACTGTTCCTAAGTCACCAAAACATGAAGTTCAATGATTTAATTCAGAAATTAAAAGATAAAGATCAATGAAAAGTGAATTTCATGTAAGGAAAAGTGGGTACCAATTTTGTTTAATTACATTTCTCCAAGTATAAAGGCTCCCAAAGACCAAAAAGACATTCATTTGCATCTTCAAAGCATCAAGCTCTTAGCCTACCAACAAAAAAATTGAGTTTTCCTTCAGAAAATAGAATTCTGGGTCATTCAACGCGCTTTTTCCAAAGGTTTTTCACTTTTATAGGAGACCATGTTGCATTTTTTCCAAAGGCGTTGCGCTTTTCAAAGTTGCATGCTCCACTTTTTCCATAGGCACTGTCATTTTTGCACAAGGGACCCATAGTCCATAATATTCGTTGCATAGATTTTCATCATCAGTTCAAGGTTTCTACAACTATTTGCAAGTAAATGGCACCTCCATAGCCCCTCCTTTTAGCTTGTGGTGTCAATTTTGTGGTGCAAACCATCCCTTACATTTTATGCCATTTTTTAAGAAATTGAAACCCTAGTTCATAATTTATAAATTTAATTGTTTTCCCCTGGGCTCCATTTTCACACCTACAGCCTAAATCACTTGCCACTACCATTACATTCACTCATTTCCCATTTCCAGGCCCTCTTTCCTAAACCCTACCACCCTATATGTGCTTTCCTAGGTAGCTAGATACCTCCCTGTAATACAAATTTCCTACCCTATTTCCCTAAATATTTCTCCCTCCTATTACTTCCCTAAGATCCCTAATCCCTTTATACATTCCCACAAATTTTCCCTCACCCATCACAATCCCCTAAAACCACTATCCTACTCCCTCTCCCTTCCCCTTCTTCCCTATGGTTTTCAAAAGACAAATTGAGCATAATGGAGGAGCAAAGAAATGCCATAGAAGAAGACAAGAAAAAATATAACAAAGGAGGGAGGAGTTTTAGATTAGAGCCAATACACACTAGGCAATTAATGGCATCAGCTTTAGCTATTAGATCTTTCCAGCATGTAGGTTTCATTGAATTTTATGAGATGGTACAAAGAGTCCAAATTCATCCAACTTTGACCATGGTTTTCATCAGTAACCTCCAAAACAACCAAGTGACTATAGCAGGAGTGACTTTCAGCAATTCCACTAATATCATTGCAACCACAACAATAATACCCAATGTGGGTGAAAAATGCTTCAAGACTAAGGATTTGGATGCCTAGTTGTATGACCGTTACCTCAAGGAAACTTACAAAGATAACATCAGAAATGTATTCCCTTTTGGTTAGTTATTGAACATGTTTCCCCCCATGATGAAAATAATTTTGAAATACCTCACTTGTGAGGCTATATTCTCTAGATTATAAAACTATAATATTACGTTGCTCAAGAATTTCACTAGGGTGAAATTTCTCAACCTCCCCTACTACTTATACAAAAGAATTGATAAAATGGCCTACATTGTGAAAAACAGAGATTTTCAGCTTCAGATGAACAACCTCTTCCATCACTCTCTGATTAAAATAATTTTTCGTCACCACCTTAATCAATTGAACATAGAATGCAAGATTTTCATAGAGGTAGATGTATTCACTATAGGACCATGTCAAATTTTCTAGACCTATTCCACCAACAACATCAGTTCCTCATAGAAAGAGTAGGCAATATAGCAGGGCTACAGTGAAAGAAAACAAAGAGGCCAAAGAGGAAATAGAGTTAAAAGAAGCCAAAAATATGAAAACCTACCAGAGGGGACCTAGGAAGGTGTTCTCTTCATAGATTGTGGAAGGGGCCTTGCCTTATTCATCAACAAAGTAGGGAAATCAAAGGAAGAAAGAGGCATATTTTCAAGAGGAGGAAGACCTTCATGAAGAAGAAAGAGAGTTTGACTTGGTGGAATTCGATGTCCAATATGATCATGAAGACTAAAATTTGATCATCAAAGATAAATATTCCACAATCAAATAATTGCAGGACAACATGGAAAGGTCACAATTTGTCATATCCTTCCTTGAACAAGAAAACAAGCAGCTCAAAGACAAACAATTAGTCATGGAGTTAGAGATGCTAAAGGCAAAGAGGTAAGACGCCAAATGTAAAGAAGTGATGGAACATAATGAGTCTGACCATGATGAGACTCAAACCACCAATATAAGACCAAAAACAAGAAGTATTAAGAGAGCTTTAGAGTAGGAGAAACATGAGTTAGAGAAACTCAGTTTTGAGGAAAGAACTGCAAAGACAACCAATGATGATAGAGAAGTGTGGCTTTATAGAGTTAACATCCACCTTGAGAAGCTCCTCCATAAGTCTAAAAAGGACAATGATATGCTCATATATATGGAAAATAGGTACACCACTATAAACAAGATTTTCAACATCTGGTTCAACGAGTTGGAGGAGAAACTCATGCAAACCCTAATCAAGCATAAGGAGGAGAACAAAATTGAGATTATTTTTTATGCCTCCTTGATTTCTTGAGACACCTCATTCAAACTACATCTATAAATTTGAATAATTTTTGGCAAGTTTTCAACCTTTTGGGCATTTCTACAAATTTGGACAAACTTTTTGCATAGTCAACCTACAAAAAGCGCAGCGCCGGCCACGCTGTGTTTTTTGTGGAGGCATCCAATGAGAAATGGTTTGCATATTTGGATTCAAAGTGATTTGTAAATATAGTTTTTAATATTTTAACTCATGAAATGAAGCTTTTGACATGTGGAAATGGCAAAAAACCACTCAAAAACCATCTTTCTGCCTCCTTTTTGAGACCTTCACTCCGCTTTTTTAGCAGTTCTGGGAGATTCAATTTTTGATGTGCTTCGCTCAACCATTTTCCATGCTTGAGTACATTGTTCACAACTAGACTAGAATAGCTTTCTAATGAGCCATCTTAGGCCCAATTTGGACTTTAGGAAGGTAGTCAAAGATCAATTTTAAGGCCCACGTTGTACTTTTTCCTAGGCACGTTGCACTTTTTCCAAGCACGCTATGCTTTTTGCAGTTTTATTTTTTCTCTAGAATTTTCAAAAATGTACCATTAGATCATCAAATTTAATTATGTAATTTTCAAAAATGTACCATTAGAATTTCATCATTACTCATGTAATGATGAAATTTAAATGTAATTATGTCATAAATAGTTACTAGGGGTAGATACATAATATAAAAATGTAATTTTGGTCAAAGTGAATCAATTTCATGAATGATAGGGATGAGTTGGCTAACCTCCCTAATCACTAGGATTCTAGTTCACCACTTTGGGGATCAACTCCATAATACAGGGATTCAACCCCTAAGAGAGGAGAAGTAGTTTTTGGTCTATATGTTTCATTTCCTTTCTCATTGCAAGGGTTGGATGTTGTATATTTTGATCATTGAACACTATTGTAATTAGACTTTTGACAAGAAATAAGAGACTGAGTTGTGGCTATTTTGATGGGATATCTGTGGTAATGTGATTTGAAATAGTTTCTTCTTATGTTTTCCAAATTTTTGAATGTATTGTGATTTAAAATTCATTCCATATCTAAATTAATTGATTCCTAAGTCATAAAGAAAAAATTCATTAGCTTATGCTCTGTTTTGGAGGGATAGTTGCAGTTTTGTTTCATATTTCTTATAATTGAAAATAATTCATGTTTCCAATGCTATTTTATAAAACCCTAGTAGTATATACCACTCCATATTGATAACTTAATGTGTTAAGCTATTTACCTACCTTGCCCCATCAGATATCTGCAATTTTGATCCTTATTTTACCTGACCTAGTTCTCCTCTGACCTATTCACCATCCAACACCTAAAATTCAATAAAAAACATAGTGCTAATATACCTAACCTAAAATCCCTTTTATCCAATCATCTTGGCTATGATCTTGTGGAGAGATCCCTCTCCTGCATAGTAGGGCTAGCTACTTGGAAAAGGGTCAGTTTATGGTTACCTTTGCTGGTCTCTTATCAGCCTCGGAGATCCAGTGGAGTGATAACATATTGGCGACCATACTAGGGAAGAAAGTGACAGATATTCCCTGGTTGTACCATTAGATCATCAAATTCTTGGCCTGTGGATGATAGGTCTAATATTTTTTGGAGGTTGATCTGAAAATTTGCAGAGAAAGAATTTGTTGAACAATGAAAATTCTCGCTTCGAGGAGATACACCAAATCAAATCCAAATCCTCATCCAGCTGATCCAATTGAAGATCCAAAGAGGCTTATTTAGAAGAAAATATATCGAAACACATATATTAAGTTAAATCCACTCCATTCGTAAGATCTTCTTCTCTACCTACAAAATTTTTATCTCTCGATGACATACCTTTTGACTTGAAATTTGAATTGTATTTATTTCAATATAAGTCTGAAACCTCACTATATGACATATTTTTTGACACCTTAAGGCTTTCTGAGGTAAAATAATTACCCGAGATAGATCTTAGTTCCTTGAAACTCGAAGAGAATTTACCTTATGGAGAAACTAAGTCTGAATCATACTTTTACACTAAAGTCAAGAGTCAATTCTATAGGCTTGAAAGTTTTGCAAACCAACTTCAATACCAGTCAAAAAAATCCATAGTCCAATATCAGCAAGAGTCAATACCCATCCTGACACTGACACAATTAGTTGTTGCTTCTTCATATGCACCATCTACTTCATTACCTATTCAACGAACTCCTTCCATTGTCACTCTCGCACCTCACTCAGTGAGAGTCATGGCTAGATTTGCATCCCATATTCTACCAGGCCAACTTAATGCCTTACCACAAGGTTATGGCCAAAGACTCCCTCTTTTGTATGAGAGTTCTCAAATCACTGCAAAACAACACATAGTCAAAATCAAAAACTTTATTGACCTAGAACAAATAGCTGATAATGATGTAAAGATGAGAGTGATAGTTCAGAGTTTTTCTGGAGAGGTTAAAACTTGGTTTAGATCATTAAATTCAAACTTTATAGCCACTTCAAACCAATTGATAGATGAATTCATAGCTCAATGGGAGGTGAATAAAAATCCATTGCAAATCCTTTCTGAATAAAATATTCTGAAAATGGAACCAAATGAATCAGTACAAGTATTCACTGCCCAATTTAACCAAGCATACAATTCCATTCCCAATGAGATCAAACCTCCTCTAGGTTTGGATATCTTGCATTATTTGGATGGCTTTGATATGGACATCGCTTATCAATTGTGAGAGAGGAATCATTCTACATTAGAATATGTGCAGAAGACTGCAATCAATGTGGAAGCTAAATTGCTCATAAAGAAGTCAAAAATCAAGGGTGGGAGGAGAGAAATCATCAAAGAAAAATAATCCTAATCGTCTTATGTAAAAATGGACACTTTGATGAGAAAATTAGAAATTATGGTTGGCAGGATGTCCATAAAAGAAAGACAGCCAGAAAAATAAGTTAGAAATCCTAACTTCAAAGGACAACATCAACAATCTCAATTCAGAATCAAACAAATAGAATGGTGGGCACCTGAGAAAAGAGCACAACATATTTGAACACCCTTGTAGAAAAATTATGCTCAATGAGTTGAGGAAGAATAATAATATCATATTGTTGAAGAAAATCACTATTTTACAACTGATGGCAAGCCTATACTTTTGACATAAAATGAAGGGTATGTTGAGAAGACATATGTTCCCAAGGATGAATACTATATGTTATCCATTGATCATGAGTTGGAGGTTGAATATGATGATTATCAATGAGGCTAATTGAATTCACTCAGGTCACAACAGAGGCGATACTTATTGAGGGGTAGAGATGTCCCAGTAAATCCTATTTAGAAGCGGGCATCCAAACAAAAATATTCTCAACCAAAGCATAATCCTCAAACTAATTAGAATAAAGGAAAATAACATGAAGCTACAAATCAAAGCAAGGTTAGTCCTCCATCTACAAGCACACCGGGAAAATAAAAGGGCAGTCAGAATAAATAAGCTACACGAAAGGATCATGTCGAAAAAAGAGACATCATCATTAAATAAGTAGTGAAATCCATTCCTTTTAGCTTAGAAATTGAAATTTCCAAATTGAAGGTGTTTATAACTTTAATTGAACTTGTCAAGAACAATCAATATAAGTCTCATGTAGCCAAAATTTTAAAAGTAGATCCTTTATTTGATATACTGAATGTCGAAGATAACCAACTTGAACTTATCTTTGGTCTAGAAATAGACAGTCACATAGAGAACAATGAAGTGCCACCATTCTATTTGAGTATGAGAATCCACAAAAATATCTTTCATAATGGTATTCTCGACTCTGGAGCTTCCCACAATTTGATGCTAAAAGCCATTATGGAGAAATTTGGCCTATATATCACTCGTCCTTACCATGGCTTGTATTCCTTTGATTCAGGTAGAGTTCGTTGGATGGGTATCATTAAATATTTAGTAGTTTCCCTCAAAAAAATTCCATCAAAAAATGTATTGACGAATGTGGTGGTAGCTAATATACCACCACGGTTTCGTATGTTGCTGTCTAGATTTTGGGGAGCGAAGTTGAGAGGAGCTTTGAAACTAGACTTCTCTTATGCCACCACCCCAGTTTTTGGACAATTGAGAAAGTTGTACTGAGAAATGAAGATGAAGTACATGATAACCAACAAAGAGAAGCCTAAGAATCATCTAATTAATGTTGTACATACAGATTTAGAATCATTTATTTTGTGCAATGACAGCAGCTTGAATGATGTAGATAGCTAGCTTGTAGAAGTAGAATATATTCCAAAAATTTCTAACTGTATCAGGACAGTTTTAGATGAGGGAAAAGAAAATCTGCCAATTTCTTTAGAGCAGTCATCAGATAAGGCAGAGAAAATTTCATATCAGGATGAAGAAGTGGCCTAGAAAGTTGAGATGGAACATAAATTAGAATTCCAACACTTGGATGATGAATATGGTCTATGGACCATGGATTTTGATGGTACCTTGGGGAAAGAGGGGCCAGGCATCGTGATTTGGATCCGCAACCGTCTTCATAAACCTGGTAAGGTTCCTAAAAATGTAAGGTTATTTTCATACAAGTTTCCTTTTGATTGTTTTAAGAATGAGGGAGAATATGAGGCATTGATCACTAGCCTCAAGATCTTGAAAAAGTTGGGTGCAAGAATAATTTCAGTTTATGGCGACTATAAAATTGTGATAAAACAGGTAAAAAGGGAATATCACGCCAAGCATCCATTAATGAGAGCATACAATAATTCTGTACCAGATATCCTAAATATGTTTCCCTAACATACATTGTGAGTAGTGCCGAGAAGTCAGAATATCATAGAAGATTCACTTGCTACAACAGAAAGTAATTTCAAGATCCCTATATTTTCCAATAGAAAATTTGAAATCCATGTTAAACATCGGCCCACTATTCTTGACAACTTGCGGTATTGCCTAGTATTTTTGGATGATAATAAGGTAAATAATTTTCTGCAGAATGAAGGACAATTGAAGAATTTTTCCATTGATGAATTTTATGACAAGGATGATCAAGTCATCGAAGCCACCCAGGTTGATATATTATAGTTGAAGCATAACAATACTCCAAGAGGTCTCATACCTTTGGAGGAATTGTTTGATCAAGATGATGTAGAGATGAAGCCAACATTATTTCATATGGAGAAAGGTGTGGAGGATGTAAAAATTGGAACAACAGACAAGCCCAATATGGTCAAATTGTCCAAGTATTTATCTCTTGACGTAAAAGACAAATACATTGATTTACTTTTTGAATTTTCTGATTTTTTCACTTGGGATTATGTAGACTTGAAGGTTTATGATAAGAATATTATTCAGCACACCCTTCCAATTAAGCCTGACCAAAAGCCTTTCAGAAAACATCTAAGAAGGATCAACCCGAGGTTGCGTCCCTCAATTCAAAAGGAAGTGAACAGACTTTACAAATCAGGTATTATTGTTCCTATCATATTTTCCGACTTGATATCAAATCTAGTCCTGGTAAGGAAGAAAACTGGATAAATAAGACTTTGTAATGATTTTAGAAATTTGAACAAGGTGTCACTTAAGGATAACTATCCCCTTCCCAAAATTGATCACATCGTACAAAGAGTAGTTGGAGGATCCCGGATGTAACTTCTTGATGGATATTCGGGATACAATCATATTTTAGTGCATGAGAAGGACTAAGATAAAACTGCCTTCATGACACCTTGGGGCACATTTAAGTATGCTAAGATTCCATTCAGACTCAAGAATTTAGGGGCCACCTTTCAGCGGGCGATGGAAATAGCCTTCGCAGATGAGAAAGATGTTTTCTTAGTGGTATATTTATATGGTTTTACATTTTTCTCTCATTCCAATGGTGAACACTTGTATCACTTGAGGATTGTATTTCAGAAATGTAGGAAATTTATAATTTCTCTTAATCCAAAAAAGAGCCTTTTGTCCATGGAGAAGGGAAAGCTTATCGGTCACATCATCTCCAAGGATGGAATCCAAGTTGACCCTTCTCTATTTGAGGCAATTTAGAAAATTGACTTTCCACAAGGTAAGAAAACAATTCAGGCTTTCAATGGTAAGATGAACTTCTTACACAGTTTTATCCCAAATTTTGTTGAGCATCTTTGAGAGATGAACAACATGTTAAATAAATAGAATGAGGTAAAGTGGTCTGAGGATGCCAATAAGTCCTTTAACTCAGTGAAGTTTGCTTTAACTACAACCTATGTTTTAATCAACCCAAATTATTCTATTGTTTTTATCATTTTCTCATTTGCCTCCGAGCATACATTGGTTGTAGTCTTGATGCAGAAAAAGGATAAGATTGAGCATCCCATAGAATTTTTTGGTAGAACCATCATAGATGCAGCTCTTCGGTACAATATCATTGAGAAGAAAGCCTTGGATTTGGTAAAATATTTGAAGGATTTCGTGTATACATTTTACATTCACATATTCTTGCTTATGTCCCCAATGCAACAATAAAGGATGTTCTTATGCAGACAGATCCAAAAGGTAGAAGAGGGAAGTGGATAGTATAAATGTTATAATATGAAATTGAGATCAAGCCCACAAAGCTGATCAATGGTCAGGGCTTCACTGAGCTCATGGCTAAGTCAAACTTACATGCCCTAGATATCAACCTCATTTCAGTATTTTCCAATGAAGAAGTGGATGGAATTCTTATACATGTGTCTAATATATTTCTTTAGTCTCCGTGGTATTGAGAAAATATATTTTTTCTTTAGAATTTAAATCCTCCTCCAGGCATGTCCAAGATTAAGGGTAAGTATTTGAAGTTGAAAGCTTTCAAATACTTCATTTGGACAATGCCCTTTATTGGAAAGACCCTAGAGGTATTTTGTTGAATTATTTAGTTTAAAATGAATCAAAAGAAGTTATGAATGATTTCCATATGGGAGATTGTGGGGGGGCATCTGTTTTGGAAAACCATATCTAACAAAGTTTTGAGAGCGGGATACTACTCGTCAACTCTTTTTTCAGAATTGTAAAAAACAGTGATGAGTTTCCATGAGTGTCAAGTGTTTCAAGGTAAAAGAAAGCTTCTTCCATTACCTTTGCAGCCTATTTCAGTACATGCACCTTTTCAGTAGTGGGGCCTTGAATTCATCGGAGAGATTCACCGTACATAATTTGCACAACATAAATGGATCTTAACGGCCACCGACTACTTCACCAAAAGGATTGAAGTGATCCCAACAAGGCAAGAAACAGATTTAGTAATTATTCAGTTTTTAGAGACTAACATTTTGTCTCGTTTTGGTTGTCCTTATAATATCATTACCGAAAGTGCATCTCCATTCAAGTTGAAGAGAATAGCTGAGTTCTATGACAAGTAAAACATCAAGTTGGGGCACTCAACTGCCTATTATACAAAAGGTAATGGTTTAGCAGAATATTTTAATAAGGCTTTCATTAATATCATAAAGAAGGTGCTTGAGGAAAACAAGAATAATTGGTACAAAAAGTTGGTTAATGCTTTGTGGGCGGACAGGGTGAGTAGTAAGAAATCTATAGGAATGTCCCATTTTCAGTTGGGTTATGGTGTAGACATTGTTTTTCCTACATCACTTGTTGTCCCAGTAATGAAATTGTTACAAGAACCCAAAAGTGAGGAAAATTATGTACAATGCCAGATCAATCAGATGATCCATCTTTAGCATACGAGAGATGAGGCATTTCGGAACACCTCAAAGCTTCATTAGAAGATAAAGAAGGTCTATGACTGCAAGACTAAGGTGGATGATTTTAATCTTGAAGATTTAGTCCTTCGGTGGGATGCAAGGAAGAAGAAAAAAGGGAAGCACAGAAAATTTTAAAACATGTGGAAAGGACCATACAATATATCATCTTTTCATGGAAATCATGCTTTCATATTTAAATATATGAATGTATAAGAATTATTAGGAGGGCCAGTCAATGTTAGGCTCCTTAAGCATTACCTTTTCTGATGTAGATTTGATATTTCTCAATTTCATTGTAAATATCAGTTTAATTTTCTGCAAAGTGTGAAGTGGAGAATCACTGTGGCTTCGAGCCTGACGTGAAGGTCATAAAGTTTCATTGGTTTTCTTTTGTTTTCAATGTTAAGTTAGTCTAAGTCAAGTCAATTTTGAGTCAGTTTTCAATCTGTTTTTGGTCAGTTTTCAGTCAGTTTTTGGTCAATTTATCATGATAATATTTTTAGTATTCAATTTTTTTTTCAGGTTTTGAATCCATGCCCAATGGATAGGCAATTGGTCTATAATGTTCTTGACACCTCCAAGGAGTTTTCATCCCCCAGCTGGAGCCAATGTTAGTGTCAATTTTTGCTTCCTTCCACAAGTGATCAAATACACTCTTTTCATATCATGTTAGGGTCCCATTTAGAATTTTCTTTCATTCCATTAGGTCATCATGCAAAAATTTGGTCACTTGGTGCAGATTTAGATCTGATCACACTCCTTTCAAAATTTATAACTTGTTGGCTCATTTCACCACTTTTTTGAGTGTACCATAAATCATGAGTTTTCATCTATATTTCAATCATTTTATATCATGGTTTCATTCAGTCAGAGTCTCCATTAGGTCTTAGGGTTTCCAAGGTCATCAAAACACCATTTCATTGCATAAAATCCCAGCAAGTGAAGGAGAGCCAATAAATAAATTCCGTCAGTATGTTTGATTTATAAATTTGATTTTAGAGCGAAATGTAATTTTATTTTCCTATTTTGTAATAAGTTCATAGAGTTCCAAGTAGCTACACACCCAAAGTTCCATCAACAGATAAGCCAAAGTTCCGAAAATTCAATCAGTGTTCCTAAGTCACAAAAATTTGAAGTTCAATGATCTAATTCAGAAATTAAAAGATAAAGAGAAATGAAAAGTCAATTTCAAGAAAGGAAAAGTGGGTCCCAAGTTTTTTTTAATGGCATTTCTCCAACTATAAAGGCTCCCAAAGACCAAGAATACATTCATTTGCATCTTCAAAGCATCGAGCTATGAACCTCCCAAGAAAAAAACCAAGTTTTCCTTCAGAATATCGAATTTTGGGTCATTCGCTATGATTTTTCCAAAGGCATTGCACTTTTGCAGGATACCATGTTGCGCTTTTTCCAAAGGCACTATGCTTTTCATAGTTGCACACTACACTTTTTCCATATGCGTTGTGGTTTTTGTAGAAGGGAGCCATGGTCCCTAATATTCATTGCATAGGTTTTAATCATCAGTTTAGGGTTTCTACAGCTATTTTCAAGTAAGTGGCACCTCCATAGCCCCTACTTTTATCTTTTTGTGTCAATTTTGTGGTACAAACCCTCCCTTACATTTTATGCCACGTTTTAAGAAATTTAAACCCTAGATCATAATTTACAAACTTAATTGTTTTCCCCTAGACCCCATTTTCCTACATACACCCTAACTCACTTCCCACTACCATTACATTCACTCATTTCCCATTCCCAGGCCCTATTTCCTAAACCCTACCACCCTAGTTGTTCTTTCCTAGGAAGCTAGATACCTCCATGCAATAAAAATTTCCAACCATATTTCCCTAAATATTTCACGCTCACAATACGTCTCTAAGCTCCCTAATCCCTTAATACATTCCCCAAAATTTACCCTCACCCATCACAATCCACTAAACCCACTATCCTACTCCCTTTCCCTTGCCCTTCTTCCATAGGGTTTTCAAGATACAAACTAAGCATAATGAAGGAAGAAAGAAACATAATGGAGGAGGAAAGAAATACCACAGAAGAAGAGAAGAAAACATATAACAAAGAAAGGACAATTTTGAGATTAGAGCTAACAGACAGTAAGGAATTAATGGCATCACCCTTAGCTAGCAAATGTTTTCAGCATGTAAGTTGCTTTTAATTTTATGAGATGGTACAAAGACTCCAAAGTCATCCAAATTTGACCAGGGTTTTCATCAACAACTTCAAAACAACCAAGTGAATATAATAGGGGTGACTTTCACCATTTCCACTGATATCATTGCAGCAGCAACAGGGATACCCAATGTGGGTGAAAAATCATTTAAGACTAAGGATTTGGATGCCCATCTGTATGAGCCTTACCTCAAGGCATGTAATATTCCCAATTTTCCACCAGATAATTGGAATATTAGAGTTCTTACTTTTTCTAATTAATTAAATAAATAAGAGGGTGGACGGACCCAGAAACCACATAGATAAATAAAATCCACTTTTGATGTGTGTATGTGGGTTATTTAGAAGTAGATCAGCATTATGGAGTAGTGGAGTATCTTCTTAATGAAGGAAGAATGGGGATCATGGATCATTAATGAGAAGATAATGGAGATAGTGGAGGAAGTCAAATAAGATCATGGTGCAATAAAAGTAAGATCATAGAGCAGTAGTGATGAAATAGCAGAGGAAGTGGTGCACCTAATGCACACATGATGGAGATAGTGGGAATTGAATGTATAGATGATAGAGATTATGGAGAGACACAGTCTTCATGGAGGCTAGTGGCCACATGTGTAGAGAAGTTATGAGGTGGTCCAGGGCTATGTAAGGCTCACAAAGCATAAAAGGAAGATGAAGGCAGCCATATAAGGAAGGATTTTCATTTTGATTTTGATTTTAGATATGGATTTGTCATGTGACATCTCTATGCATGCTTTAGCTATTTAGCTAAATCTGCAGTGTTCTTTAACACACGGGTGTTTCCCAGCATAAATCCCACCCTTACCAATGGGGGACTTAGACTGCCTACTCTGGGAAGGTTTATTTTAGATTTCATACATCATCAAGCATTGGTGCCATATTCAGCCCCTCTATATAGCACATTCAGTCTCAGGAATTACGCATTCTTGCATGAGGGTTTGAGAGGAGGAGGTTGTTTCTAACATTTTAGCTAGGAAATAGGTGGAGGATTCATCCTTTCACCTTGGGCTACAAGGTCAGTCTTCCAGGAGAATCATATTTTTATCCACCATTCAGGAAATTAGTTCATAACTCAATGCAATAGCGGTTCCCCTAGGAATTTCACAGTCCAGTCCTATACATGTGAAGGAGGAAGGAAGTTTCTTGTGTTTCAGCTGGAAAACATATGAAGGATTATCTCCTCACTTTGGTAACACTATTTCCATCATTATTGAGCTTTATTGCACTATCTGGCATCAGGATATAGCTTTAGCCTCCCTAACAGCTCATTTTACTCCAACTGTTGTGTATTCAAGATTTGCATCTAGTGGAGGAGGAAGAAGGAGCTACATCTCAAGCTCGGAGCTTGAATATATGGAGGAGGTATCAACCCTCTATGCATTGAGTTGATTATATCTGTTTGCAGCCATATTTATCTTCAGTTCATGTAGTAGATCTACATACCCAACAGTTATATGTTGCAGGCCCTAAGAGGGTGATTTTTCAAGATTTTCAGATATGGAAATCATTTCCAGGTTATCTTGGGTATTCATCATAGAGCCCGGATCTGAAATCTCGGCATCATCTGAGCTTTGGAACTACCAGATATCCATTTCTATTACATCCGATAGTTAAAGTCCCGAAATTTTCAGTAGGGACAACATAGTATAACCCCCAGCAGTTATGCAGTGCCTTTGGTGAAAGGGCTTCAGGGTCATTCTAGCCTACTTTTTTTTCTTGAGTGTCTCATATTTTGAGCACTATTGTACTTATTTATCCACCTCCATATTAATAAAATGGCTCAACTATTCTGTCTACTCTCATGGTGTATTTAGTTTATGTGTACATTCCTACAGTTTCATTTATTGTGTTTCTATATTACCATCTTTTCCATTTTGGAATATTACAATGGTATTAGAGCATGTTCTTTGGCTCAGCTTGTCAGTAATACATTTTCTGAAATCAGAAGAAGATAAAGAAGAGATATACAATGACAAAGGGATTAATTTTTCCTCCTTTATCTTTAGATCTATGCAATATCTCTCCAAGGAGGTCAAAATAATGAGAAGAGAAAGAAAAAAAGAGACCTCAAGAAGGTTTCAGAATAAGGAAGGTCCAAGCACTTCCTATCAGTAGTAGAAACAACTAACAAAGGAAGGAGCTCCACAACATTCTACTAGATCCTCTTTCTTACAGAAGGAAGGTGAATGGTATGAAAATGGAGGAGACTTGGGCTATGAGACTCTAAGTAGATATATGTCCGAGTACAAATCATAGTATAGAGCACTCAAGTAGAATATAACTCTCCAATATTTTTTACAACTAAAAGAAGAAAGGAGATCCCGCAACAGTAATAGAAGAAAAAGGCACTGATTATTATTGCCTAAATTTGATGGATCATCCACAAGCACAATAAGGTCTTAAAGGAAGGATTTAGATGCATTCTTTCAGCTATACCCAGTAGCAGAAAGAGAGGTTTTTAAGATTGCAGGACTACATCTTGAGGGTGAAGCAAAGCATTAGTGGTTCAGTGATTTGAAACATGCAGGAGTGACTACTTATCCATATTTCACTCAAATATTGAAGAAGAATTTTGGTAGAAGGAAACTAGAGAAACTTCCCGTCATTGATGAGATAGTACATGAGGAGCCAAAGGAGGATGTCAGCATTATCACTCCGGAAGAGGAGCAACTACCACCACCACAAGCTGTATAAGTACTTACATCGGGAGAAAGAGCACTTGCATCTTTACAAGATGGTCTTGAGCTCTTGACATTGGGAGTCCCATGCATGATTCACTAGATTCATGAGGAGGAGGAGGGATATACAAGAGCTACTATAGTAGAAGAGGAAAAGCCATCACCATTAACATTAGTTGGAGAAGCCATTGCATTGGTTGGAGAAACTCTTGTAGCTGTGCAAGATGTTCCAGAGATTCAGCTTTTCCAAGGTTTGAAAACATTTCAATCTTATATTATTTCAGTGTCTCATATTGAAATTTGTGAGATCATTCCATCAAATCCATTGCATAACCAAGGATTATAGCACCATGTTGATTTGGAGAAGAAAAATATCACTGTGCAGAGGACCCTTGACTTGATCAAGGTGGAGATGTATAGCTATCTGAGTTTGTCATTGTTGACAAACACACAACCCTTTGTGTTGAAGTATGGAGTTTTGGAGGATGGTATGAGCATAGTCCTAATGAGTACAATTTCGGGCTATGATTTCATCATTGCGTATGGAAGTGACACAACAGATGCACCATCATGTATATTGGCAGCGTTGTCACTGGGAAGAAATGATGACATGAGGGCCCCATTATTCTTGGAGCATTCCAAGGACAACTTCACTCATGAAGCACTGGAGGGATATATGATAGGTGGTAGACATCTTATGATAGAGAGAATTTTCCATTGTCAAGACGGAGTTTTCTTGATGAGCATCTCACGGCTCAAAGAGAAATTTCTACCTACAACATATATGGAACCTTATGGGTTCTATTGGGCCATTGATGAGAGGATCTCATGGAGTGAAAATATTCTTAAATGGGGGAGGATGGTATTCTACCGTGGTTGGATACCAAGTTGGAGTATGACATGATTCATCATCCACAGTGGGATGGATGGATGAGGATAATGAGCAAGGGGTTGACAACCCAATTTCAGATCTATGATACAGGGCAACAAGAAGCATGGTTGCAGTTGTTGCTTTTGGATTAGTATGGTTACTACCCAAAATTTCACCATTTTATGATCCATGCCATGTATATTATTGATGTCATGCAATAGCAAGAGACAAGGCTACGTTGATTATTATTGAGAGATTTTGGCCATCTCATGACATATCCTATGTCAATGGGTGGAGTATTGTTTGCTACATGGTATGACATTCACATGATGTGGAAGCAGAGAGATTGGTTCTATTGTTCTGATGTGACATTCTATATGTCAATCAATATGTTTTTGCTTCATGACTTGCATCATGATGATCTGAGGTGGCAAAAAGAATCCTTGTTGCTTTCATTACTCTTGGGAGAGTACGGATTGAAATTCTCCCATACTTTGCATGATGATGATGGATGATGGCAACAAGAGGCCTTGCTACATTGGCTTCTATTGGGAGAATATGGCCACCTTTCTTGGTATGATGATGAGGCGGTATGGAAGCAAGAGGCATTGCTGCGGTGGCTTCTCTTGAGAGAGTATGTCTACTACACTTGGTATGTGTTGGGCTTCAGAAATGTCGTATTTCATCCACCTTTCCCTTCACTATTCCTTACATTTCATCATCCCATTAACCTTTCATTATATCACTTTCATAAATACATTTGGGTTTCACCTTCCTATTTTCCACTTTATTCATTTTTGTATTATAAGTGAATTTATGATTAAATATTAGAAAATATACATGTTTTAATATATATATCAAGAATGTGTGAGCTTTGTAATGTGTAGGAGAAATGTGAAGGATTAATTCTAAACTTCTGGAATATCTCCTCCACCATATTAAGGAGATAATTATTCAAGCCTATTCCTAAGGAGAAGATCATGGAGGATTTGGTTGGCATGTCTTATTCAAGATATGTGAGAGATGTGTGGAGGATTCAAGATCATGTCTTGTAATAATGGGAAAGTAGTTGAGAGTGGTTGAATGAGATGGTTAGCTTCTTCATGTATATAAGAGAGTGCTCTCTCTTCATTTTGATTAGCTCAGGAGTTCATTAGTTCAGGAGTTCATTAGTTTTTGAGTTTGGAGAGATAGTCTTGTAATTAGGAGAAAGGGGATTCTTAACTGTGACTCATACTCTTTTATTGTATGCTTTCATGATTTGTCGTTTGATTCTTGTAATGTAATTTGAGATGGTGTTATTTTTGTGAGCTCATATATGTCGTTTGTCATTCAACTCTTCACATGTTGTATTGATTTTCCCTTATGCAATTCCCTGCTTTCATAGTTAATGTTTCAATGCCTTTTTAGATTAATTTGATTTCAGTAATTTAGATTAGATTAGTTCCACTTTGGTCTTGCATATATAGTGAATGTGCTTCGTAAGCTTACGAACCTCGGATTGACAAATTAAATGGTTGGGCTAGTACTACAATAGAATTAAACGAAAATAGTTTCACCCAACATTTTGGCGCCATTGCCGGGGAAGCATGATGGATTGAAGTTCAGTTTGATTTTTTTAAACATGTTCCTAACTCTGAGGTGACAGGGTTGTAAGACGTGGGGAACATCCTACGCATCGTTCGACATACTGTAACGGGCTCGGCCTCATGGGTCAGGACATGTAGGTGTGACGGATATCAGGAAACAGGTGCTGAAGATTCCTGCTTTGAGGAATAGGGTCCTGTTCTCCGTTGATTATTCTTCTTTTTCTGCAGTATGACTGATATCAGGAAACAGGTGCTGAAGATTCCTGATTGGAGGAATAGGGTCCTGTTCTCTGTTATGGTTGATTGATCTTCTTTCCTGCAAGTGTGGTTTTCAATTTCTGCAAGTGTGTTGATTTCCACAACTGTGAAGAGTGTTTTTATCTATTTCAGCATGAGTGCTTTTATTTACGCAAGTAGTTTATTTTCATTTAAGCTTTTGAGATTTAAGTTTTGGGTGCAGTAAGAATCCCTTTTTCAACATTGTTTAACAATGAGTGTCAGCTTGGGACTACTCACTCAGATCCTAGCAGAAGTCGGGATCTCCTCTTCCTTGGAAGAAGAGATCTTGACAAGAATTAAATGTTCAACTACTCCCCAAGAAACAAACGAAGATTCAACATTTGAAGAATCATGCACATCTGATGGCGAACAATCATTCGAACAGGAGATCGAGGAAGAAGAAGAGGAGCTACAACATGATCTATGTAAGAGAAATCGTGCCTATCAAAACCTTATCGAACAATGGTTCCAGGTAAGTACTCGATTAGATTCGTTTTTTTATTTTTATTTAGTTGATTTGCAGTTTCAGCAATTAAACTCATTCACTCTGGAATATTTTTCATTTTAACAACTGCTATTGAATATATTGTTGTTACTGCTACGTGAATGGCTTCATTGGAAATTTAATTACACGTAACTAATTTTTTTTTAAATTCTAATTAGTATAGAGTAGGCAGGCTTTGCTTTCATTCTCAATTTTGCTTTTGCCTAGAATAAGTATGCTCTCCTCTGCGCTTAGTGCGATCGCGAGGATCAGAAAATAAGGATGATCTAGATTAATTTTAGGAATTCAAAAAAAAAAAAAAATTAATGTTTTGCAATATGCCTAATCAATTTTATCATTAATTTGCAATTCATTTTTTTTTTCTTTTCTCCATTTGCTAATTTTTTTTTTAATAAACCATGAACTGAGGCTGAATAAAAAAAAACTGAGATTTTATCTGAATAGTCGCTGAAACTGTGTCTAGCAGTTGCTGAAACTGTGTCTAAGCATTTTATCTGAACAGTTGTTGAAACTGTGTTTTCTGGGCATACTAAAACCTGCAGCAAGCAATTAGGTGATCAAACCTGCAAAAACAATTGAATGAGAAATTTCCCAGATTCATTGTTTTGCTTGAGGGCTGTGAGTTTCGATGGAATGTGCAGTTTTTGCCTCCAGCTATTCATTTATGGCTGAGATGTAGCAATGCCAAACCTCCCCCACTGTTCATAAACCTGCAACTAGCAACAACAAACCAAATCGATAAGTAGCAAACAAATGAAACTGCAATAAAATAAAAGATAATTCTCATTGTTTGCATATTTTGAACGCTAGAATTTTCTCCTATGATTAATTCTCACACCTAATTTGGGATACTATGCGGGTGTTGATTGAAAAATATTGGCCAAAATCCACGGGTTGTTACACTATCTTTGGAATTTCAAGATAATAGGAACGAAATCCCATCAATATGACGGTCAGATAACTATTTTTATGGATTAGCTTTCCTGAATTTTCTATCCGTCGGCATACTTTATTGAGATTAAATGACTATGCTGTTACTTATTTGACGGATTCCTTCTTTACGGGCTGCGAGTTTTTCTCCATTGTTTATCTTGTAGGAAGCATTTTTATCATGAGAATAAATAAATCCAGTCGAAAGAGGTATGAAGGTTTAATTCTCCTCACTGATGAGGTTTTCCAAGAAAGCAGTTACGATTTTGTTCTTGAACCTACTAGCAGGCAGGAATCGCGCAGTTTTGAACCTGATAACACGCTCAAACCAGGCAGGGATTATGTTTACAACTTTGGAGCGCATAGCACAAATTGAGACCCAAGGCATGCAGACATTTTTTTTCTTGAAAATTATGCAGCTTTTCAAAACAGCCTGTATGATCTGGCCAATGTTGTGCCGACGTTGGCAAAATCCTACCATCAGAAGGAAGTAAACCGGGCGAGATACATGCCTCAGAAACCCGCAATCATTACAACAAAAACTGTGAATACGAATGTTTATGTCTTCAATTACAGTAAACACCCATCCAAGCCTCCCCAGGAAGGGCGTTGCAATCTGGAACTACAGCTTCAAGGCCTAATAAATAATCCTACAGGTTATATTGGGACTTTCACGTACCCAAAATGGATTTGCATGATGCTACGCCGATTGTTTTCGGGCGGATTCAGAGCTTAGAGCTAGAAAATGTGTCCTAGATCATGGGGTATTCGCTTTTGCAGGACAATGGAGATCAAGAAATCATTCGACTGGCCTGCGGCTCGGATGCTTTGTTGCAGTCCTGGATTTCAAAGGCAAAGAAGGGCCTTGGCCTCATTATAACAACTGCGCCCTATAATTCTCATCTACCTTTTCATCATATTTCACAGGTTAACAACAATTCCCTATCCAGTCCAGCATTTGCTTCCCCTGCTTTGGTGTCTCCAAATCGCTCAGGCGCAGTTTATTGGGGAGCATCATCTCATCTTCAGGCGCAGCAGCAAGAAAGGAAGTTATCATTTTCGTCACCCAACATTTTTGTCCCGGTTTCAAAGTAAACACTTGGTAAGTTATATAATTGTCCCGGTTTTCATTCTGTCATCAAATCACTCAAACTTTGTGAAAGGTAGAACATCACATTGTTCAGGTTGAAATTTTTAATATATGATTTCAACTACCCCATCCATTTCTTCGAAATTCTCGTCAAAATCTTTCAGAGTTACATAATTTTATTTCCTAAATTTCGTCGATGAAGACAGAATGTCGGCTTAATTTTGATTTTATTCAAACCAAGATCCATCTAATGCGTTAAAACATGTTTTTTTTAATAAATCTGTCACTACACCATGTACCAACATTTTGGATATTAACTCTTTCGATGGGAAGTTTTCCAAGGTAGGTTCAACAAATGGCACTCCTGTTTCAGTAGGACGTGAAAGAAGTACTGCTAGACAAAAATCCTTTGAAGACAGCCTTGGTGACGTAAAGTATTCAAATCATTCCTTGGAGGAAGTTGCTGGAATGGTACGGGACATTATATCTGTTTATGAAACTAAGGGAAGGACTGTGCACCCATGAATGCAGTGCAAACATTGTTTGCATTACAAACAGAAGTTATGAAGGTGTTCATATTGAGGCTCTGCTCTTGGATGAAAACGATTACATCAGATATTGTCAATGATGAATATTGGGTGCCATTATCTATTCTTGAATGTAATGGTTTGCGTACAAGACATGGCCGAGTGGCATTTCAATTAATCGCTTGATGTTCCAATAATAATTCTTCTATTTG
Source organism: Pinus albicaulis (assembly GCA_034641835.2). Lineage (NCBI taxonomy): Eukaryota > Viridiplantae > Streptophyta > Pinopsida > Pinales > Pinaceae > Pinus > Pinus albicaulis. The sequence continues at coordinate 1,158,358,986 of CM076570.1, read as the reverse complement.
AGTCAAACAAATCCAGATATACTCTCACATACTCTCACAATAGATTTACTCAAATTTGGCCCTGCTATCACATGACCTTTATTCAATTTCGACCATACTAACAAGCCTTGAAACTAGCATAATAATGGCTATGGCGGTAGCTCCATCATCGGCATTCAGTGGGAGGCGTAATCTCATTGTTTCATAGCAAGAAGCAACAACTCTATGTGACTAACGTGTTCCTGCGAAGCATTTAATGACAGAGTTGAACAGAGGATTCAGTAAATTGGCTTATTGAATATTGTGTTCCATTCAATTGGCTTTGTCTTCCATTTGGAAATGGTGGGATGAATCCTGGGATGGATTCTGTACGCTAAGTGGAAGTGAATTATCCAGTTTTTTTATTCAAGCAGCAGCTTACAGCTTATGTTGAAAAAAATATATGGATTATCCGTGACAATCTTAAGAAGGAAATATCTGTGTTGCTTAGCCTGTGTATCCAGGCCCCAAGAACACCAAGAGAAAACGCAGTTAAGATATCTCGATCCCAAGCAAATGAAAACACACAGCAAGCATCCGACAATCATTGGCAAAGAATTATCAAGAGCCTAACCAATCTTCTCCAAAATATGCGCGGAAATTATGTCCCATGTATTCTTGTTCGTAAGGTTTTTGCCCAGATATTTGCGTACATCAATGTTCAGGTTTTCAACAACCTACTTTTACGGCGTGAATGCTGCTCATTTAGCAATGGAAAATATGTAAAAGCAGGGTTGGCTGAACTAGAACTTTGGTGCTGTGAAGCAAAAGAAGAGTATGCAGGCTCAGCTTGGGATGCACTCAAGCATATTAGACAAGTAGTGGGATTTTTTGTTATACATCAAAAGCCAAAGAAATATTTGGATGAAACTGCCCACGATCTCTGTTCGGTTTTAAGCATACAACAATTGTATAGAATCAGTACCATGTACTGGGATGATAAATATGGCACACACAGTGTGTCTCCAGATGTTATTGAAAACATGAAAATATTGATGGTAGAAGATTCAAATGATGCTATTGGAAATTCGTTCTTGTTGGATAACGACTTGAGTATACCATTCTCTGTGGATGACATCTCGAAGTCTATGCAAGAAACAGATTTTTCAGATATCAATCCACCATCTCAGCTTCTTGAGAATTCATCTTTTCATTTCTTGTTACCATGTACTCTGTAATACAGAAGGCTGTAGATGCAATGATTGACAACTTAACTGGTGCAATCTTTTTGTTCCAGTTAGTTGTAGTTGTGATTCTGGGTGTTGCTGGAAATGTTTGGAAAGCCTCTGAAGCACGAAAGAAATAATATGTGCAATATCCGAAAGAAGGACCTTGGCACGACTTTATTGTCATTCCACTGCGTTTCGAGCTTTCTCTGCTCAATCATGATTCCTATCTCTATTAAGGTATCTTTTGAAGAGTTTATATGTAAAGTTTATTGATTGGGATTTGCACATGTACGATGAAAAAAAGCGATACTCCGGCACATGCAGCGAATACTGGGATAAATGAAGACCTTGGCCAAGTGGAGTATATTTTAACTGATAAAACTGGAACATTTACTGAAAATATGATGGTTTTCAGGCGTTGCTGCATCAATGGTGTCTACTATGGAAATGAAAGCGGTGATGCTCTAAAAGATGCTGATTTGGCTCGAGCTATTGCAAACAAGGTCCCTGAAGTTGATTAAACTTCTCATAGTTATGCCGATTTATAATACTGTTGTGCCTCTTAGAAGTGCTAGTGGTTCAATATCCTATAAATCACAGTCTCAGGAAGAGAATGCTGCCAAGCATTAAGATTGGAGAAGAATTTTTGATTCTTATGCTTATGCTGGATTTTATGCCGGAAACTGATTGTTTTTTTTCATGCTCACTGTCTCCATTTAACTAATGTTCATGATGCCAGGAACACTGATTGGATTATCAAAATTATCCGTCACTGCTTGAAGATTGTTACTGGATACTTAGGAACGCTACAATTGAATGGTTTGAATATTCAACTATATCTGACGATGTACAAGTCCAATCTTGCAGAGAAGTAAGTGACATTATTGCAGCAAATCGATGCGAATCATACTCTGCCCAACTTCCAATTGCTTGAATGAATTTAACGTTCCATCTAAGAAAATGAATCAGCAAGAAACTGAAGATTTTCTAGCGCCGAGACAGTATTGCTACACTCTGCAAAGCATGCCAAGAAATGGAGACCTGACTTTAATTTTGCTTGTTTTGTTTTTATTTTTTCCTTTAATTTCATGAAAATTGCAAATGGACCTTTTAATAAATTCCTGAAAACAATACAAATGCATGTATTTATGTTTAACACTAATTTGTTTTCTTGAAATCACTTTGACATCCATTGATGATGAAATCAACGCGGGCGACAAGTTAACACACACTTTCTTTCCTTTGCTCGCATTTGTACTTATTCTTGCATCTTACGTTTTACAATGTTGTCACGAAGTTTTCATGCAGGATTTGCACTAAGTTTTTTTCAGGTTTTGGAAATGATCGCACTTTGCTACTGAAGTGATTTTCAAAGATCACAAAACTTTGTGAGAAACATGCTTTCATAAACAGCTTGAAGGAGCTGTAACTCATCATAAACATCATGATGTTTGTGCCTCTTGATGTTTGCTGTTACACAGCGACCATGATGATACACCAATATTTCCACTTTTTCCATTATCCATGCTGTAACACTGTAATATTTCTCCTTCAAAGCTGATTGACCATCCTTGTGTTGAAGCCCATTTTCCATTACCTCATCTTTCATGACTTCATGCACAGTAATTTTTCTTAAATGCATACATTCCTTTAACCTTTTTAGTTCATTTTCCTTCTAGTTTTCCTTTTGAATAAAACTGATTCCCTTTCCATAATTACACTGCCTTGCTTTCCTCGCCATGTTGATCCACACTGCTTGTTCGTGAGTTCTTTCCATTTATAGTCCTACCAAATCTCTTTGTACAAACTCACGTTGACTGATGTGGGATTCCTTAAGGCCCACATTTCGACAAGTCTTGCCCCATCGATCTCAGCACCTTATCTGGGAAATAGACTAGAGTTCCTTTTGAGTACCTTGAGACTTGCATGCCTTAATGGCAAGTCCTCTCGCTGGCAATCATGGGAATACATCAATGTCCCTTGATCGTCAGATCTTGCAAATGGCTCGACGTCAACCCCTCTATTCGCATTTCGCAAGATGTACTCGGGTACCTTGGCACTCATTGACATCAATGGTGAGTTTGCCTCGCATTGGTTAACGGCATACATCAATGGCCGGTAATCCAATGATTTCTCTTCATGCTCGACATCAACACATTCTTTCGCATGATTAGATTTGTACCATCAGTTTTGTAGCAGACGAAGACTATACACTATTTCACGACTCCCTTAGCAGTTACCGCAACATGAATTCCGATCTACGACAGTATCATAGTTCCACTTTCAACCTTTATCTTTTCCATGATTCAGCATCAGTAGTTCAGATTCCTTCATTTCCCAGGATCCAGTTACAACAACATCAACATTCACAGTTACATTTTCATGATCCTGCTGCAATAAAACCTTCCATGTTCTAGCAGTTACAACAGTTGCAGCCACAGTCACATATTCTTTGATCTAGCAGTTACAGCAGTTACAGCTACAACACCAGTCACGTTTTCATGATTCGGCAGCAGCAGAAGCTACATTCCTATTGCATAGTTCATCATTCTTGGGTAAGTGGAAGTATGTTGTTTTCTAATCTTTAATCATGCAATTCCTTATATGCTGACTTGAATATTTTGGAAAATTCCCTCATCATGCTCTATTTTCTTTCATGACCCACGCCAAGTTGCATGACGACATGCAACCAATTCAGTTGGGGGGGGGGGGAACTATATTCACTACATATTCGCTACCATGATTCCATTTCTCCACCACTATCACTCCATTTTTTTTTTTATCTCATTTACCATTCACCAACATTTCTTTTCCAACAATACTTTGTTGCACTTTGTTTCACACGCATCAATATACATACTGGCATACTTCATGAATATTACAGAAGGGCTTTCTTATGCACATTGACAACTTATGATTTCCAGTGAGTGTTTACATTATTATTACAGCAAGAGAACAGGAAACGAAATGAATGTTGTTAACACAAGAACCAACATTCTTTGTATTAATGGTTGTCACACAAGAACCAACCATAAGAAAAGATAACCGAAAACGAAATGAATGTTGTTAACACAAGAACCAACATTATTTGTATTCATGGTTGTCACACAAGAACCAACCATAAGAAAATGAAAGTTGTTACTCATGCCCTGCACATATCCTGGAAACATTCATTATTAAAAATACATCATCATGTAAAGCCAAAATTCAGATGCCAAAGAGATCCATGCATGGTTGCATGAGGACATGCAACAAGTTCAGTTGGGGGGGATGTTGGGCTTCCGAAATGTTGTATTTCATCCACCTTTCCCTTCACTATTCCTTACATTTCATCATCCCATTAACCTTTCATTATATCACTTTCATAAATACATTTGGGTTTCACCTTCCTATTTTCCACTTTATTCATTTTTGTATTTTAAGTGAATTTATGATTAAATATTAGAAAATATACATGTTTTAATATATATCTCAAGAATGTGTGAGCTTTGTAATGTGTAGGAGAAATGTGAAGGATTAATTCTAAACTTCTGGAATATCTCCTCCACCATATTAAGGAGATAATTATTCAAGCCTATTCCTAAGGAGAATATCATGGAGGATTTGGTTGGCATATCTTATTCAAAGATATGTGAGAGATGTTTGGAGGATTCAAAGGGATCATGTCTTGTAATAATGGGAAAGTAGTTGAGAGTGGTTGAATGAGATGGTTAGCTTCTTCATGTATATAAGAGAGTGCTCTCTCTTCATTTTGATTAGCTCAGGAGTTCATTAGTTCATGAGTTCATTAGTTTTTGAGTTTGGAGAGATAGTCTTGTAATTAGGAGAAAGGGGATTCTTAACTGTGACTCATATTCTTTTATTGTATGCTTTCATGATTTGTCGTTTGATTCTTGTAATGTAATTTGAGATGGCGTTATTGTTGTGAGCTCATATATGTCGTTTGTCATTCAACTCTTCACATGTTGTATTGATTTTCCCTTATGCAATTCCCTGCTTTCATAGTTAATGTTTCAATGCCTTTTTAGATTAATTTGATTTTAGTAATTTAGATTAGATTAGTTCCACTTCGGTCCTGCATATATAGTGCATGTGCTTCATAAGTTTACAAACCTCGAATTGACAAATTAAATGGTTGGGCAAGTACTACAATAGAATTAAACGACAATAGTTTCACCCAACAGTATGATGATGAGGTGATGTGGCAGCAAGAGGCATTGCTACGGTGGCTTATTTTGAAGGAGTATGGCTCTCATACATGGGTTGATGATGATTTGGCATGGCAGAAGAAGGATTTTTTGTAGTGGCTACTATTGGGAGAGTATGGTTTGACATTGTACATGTCTATCTATATGTCCCTACTTCTTATTTTTCATAGTGTTGGGATGATGCTTGGAGCCAACAAGGCCAGCAAGGCCAAGGATGGAAGCATGGAGAGATGCAATATACTTCATGTAGCATGGGATGGAGAGATATTTTATGAGTTAGGACTTTCCACTTTGGGAAGAGACCACTTCACTTTATATATCTCATGTATAGAGGAGGACCTTGGACAACCTATGGTTGCCACGTGCAGATTCATTGATGTGGAGAGGCATCTAACTTTTCATTTGGAGGCCATTCTAGAAATTATAAAGAGGCGGCTTTGGAGCTGGGCATGCATTACACATTGTAGGATATGGGGATACCTTCCATATGAGGATGCCATTTGGAGGGAGATGGGTTGTTGTAGCATCCACTTTTGTAGTTTCTTGAGGACAAGCAACATTTTGGTGGGGAGGACTGTAATATTCTCAATTTTCCACCAGATAATTGGAATATTAGACTTCTTACTTTTTCTAATTAATTAAGTAAATAAGAGTGTGGAGGGACCCATAAACCCCATAGATAAATAAAATCCACTTTTGATGTGCGTATGTGGGTTATTTAGAAGTAGATCAACATTATGGAGCAGTGGAGCATATTTTTAATGAAGGAAGAATGGGGATCATGGATCATTAAAGAGAGGATCATGAAGATAGTGGAGGAAGTCAAATAAGATCATGGTGGAATAAAAGTATGATCATAGAGCACTAATGATGAAATAGTGGAGGAAGTGGTGCATCTAATGCACACATGATGGAGAGAGTGGGAATTAAATGCAGAGATAATGGAGATCATGGAGAGAAAACACAGTATTCATGGAGGCTAGTGGCCACATGTGCAGCACAGTTATGATACGGGCCAGGGATATGGAAGGCTCACAAAGAATAAAAGGTAGATGAAGGCAACAATAAAAGGCATGGTTTAGATTTTGATTTTAGATCTAGATTTTTCATGTGACATTTCTATGAACACTTCAATTATTTAGCTGTCTACAGTGTTTTTTAGCACACAGGTATTTCCGAGAGGAAATCCCACCCTTACCCATGGGGGAATTTGAGTTCATACTCTAGGAAGGTTTCTTTGAGCTTTCATATATCATCAGGAATTGGTGCCACATTCAACCTATCTCTACATCATATTTAGTCTTAAGAATTACACATTCATGCTTGAGGGTTTGAGAGGAGGAGGTTCTTTCTAGCCTTTCAGCTAGGAAACCAATGCAAGATTCATCCTTTAACCTTGGGCTTCTTGGTCAGTATTCCAGGAGCATCATATAGTTATCTAGAATTCAGGCCATCAATTCATAACTCCATACAATAGCAATTATCCAAGGAATTGCACAGTCCAATCGTATAGATATGAAGGAGGAAGGAAGTTTCAAGTATTTCAGCTGGAAATCAAGTGAGGGATCATCTCCTCACTTTGGAAAAATTATTTCCATCATTATTGAGCTTTATTGTAGCATCTAGCATCAATATATAGCTTCATCCTCCCTGATATCACATTTTATTCTAGCAGCTGTGTATTCAGGAGCTGCATCTAGTGGAGGAGGAAGGAGGAACTAGATCTCAAGCTTCTAGCTTGAAGATCTGGAGGAGGATCAACTCTCTATGCATTGAGATAATTGTATATATTTAAATCCATATTTATCTTTAGTTCATGTAGTAGATCTACATACCCATCAGTTATATGTTGTAGGCCTTAAAAGGGCGATTTTCCAAGATTGTCGGCTTTGGAAATCCTTCTAGGTTATCTTGGGTATTCATCATAGAGTGCAGATCTGAAATCTCGGCATCATCTGAGTGGAAAAACTGCCAGATCTTCATTTTTATTCTCAACCTACAGTTTTAGTCTCGACATTTGTAGTAGGGACAATGCAGTATAACCTTCAGCAGTCGAGCAGTTACGGAGTACCTTTGGTGAGTGGGCTGTAGGGTCATTCTAGCCTACTTGTTTGGCTTGAGTGTCTCATATTTTGAGCACTGTTGTACTTATTTATACACCCCCATATTAATAAAATGGCTCAGTTATTATGTCTACTCTCATTGTGTATTTAGTTTATGTGTACATTTTTGTAGTTTCATTTATTATTTTTCTATATTGTTGTCTTTTCCATTTTGGAATATTACAAGGCACCTTACAAAGACAACACCAAAAAGGTCTTTCCTTTTGGTCAGTTTTTGAGCAGGTTTGCTCCCATGATGAAAATCATCATGAAATACATCACTTCTGAGGGAAAATTCTCTAGATTATACAACTATCACATTAGGTTTCTCATGTGTTTCACTAGGGTGAAACTGCTCAACCTCCCCTACTACTTATACAAAAGCATTGATAAAATGGCCTACATTGTGCAAAATAGAGATTTTGAGCTTCAGATGAAAAACCTCTTCCATCTCTCTGTGATTAAAATAATTTTCCTTCTCCACTTTAATCAGTTGAACATAGAATGGTAGATTTTCATAGAGGCAAATGCCTTCACTGTAGAACCAAGTCAACCTACTAGACCTATTCCACCAACATCATCAGTTCCTCACAGAAAGACTAGGCAATATAGGAGGGCTACAGTGAAAGAAAACAAAGAGGCCAAAGAGGACAAAGAGGTCAAAGAAGCCAAAAAGGTCAAAACCTGCCAAAGGGGACCTAGGAAAGTGTTTTCTCCATAGATTGTGGAAGAGGCCTTGCCTTCTTCCTCAACAAAGCAGGGAAATCAAAACCAGAAAGAGGCAGTTGTTCAAGAGGAAGAATACCTTCATGAAGAAGAAAGAGAGTTTGACTTGGCGGAATTGGATATCCAAAATGACCATGAAGCCTCAAATCTGATCATCAAAGAGAAATATTCCACAATCAAATAATTGTAGGACAACATGGAAAGAGCATAATTTGTCATATCCTCCCTTGAACAAGAAGACAAGCATCTAAAAGACAAGCAAGTACTCATTGGGTTAGAGTTGCTAAAGAAAACGAGGAAAGACACCAGAGGTAAAGCAGTGATGGAACCTGATGATTCTGACCATGATGAGACTCCAACCACGAAGACAAGACAAAAAACAAGAGGTCTTAAGAGAGCTTTAGAGAAGGAGAACCATGAGGTAGAGAAACTCAGTTTTTAGGAAATAATTGCAAAGGAAATCAAGGATGACTAAGAAATGTGGCTTAACAGAGTTAACACACACCTTGAGAAGCTCCTACATAAGGCCAACAAGTACAATGAGATTCTTAGACATATGGAAAATAGGTACACCACTAGAAAGAAGATTTGCAACATCAGGATCAAGCAGTTGAAGGAGAAACTCAAGCAAACCCTAATCAATCATAAGGAGGAGGGAAAACTTGATATTATTGTTGATTCCTACTTGACTGGTTGAGACACCTCATTAGCACTACATCTATCATTTTTGAAGAATTTTGGGCAAATTTTCATGTTTTTGGGCATTTCTACAAATTTTAACAAACTTTTTGCAGAGTCATCCTGCAAAAAGTGCAGTGTGGGCCACACAGCACTTTTTTTTTAGGCCTCCAAATGAGAGATGTTTTTCATATTTGGATTTAGAGTAAAGTTATACATACAATTTTCCCTATAGGCACTTAGAAAACAGAGCTTTTTACTGGTGGAAATGGAAAAAACCACCTTTCTGCCTCCTTTTTCAGAGCTTCGCTGTGCTTTTTGAGCAGTACTTGGAAATTCTTTTTTTGAGGAAATTTTTGACAACTAGACTGGAAGATATTTCCAATGAGTCATCTTGGGCCCAATTTGGACTTCAAGAAGGCAATCAAAAATTAGTTTCAAGGCCCATACACACTTTTTCCCAGGCACATTGCGCTTATTCCAAGCACATTGCGCTTTTTTGCAGTTTTCTGTTTTCTCTAGAATTTTAAAAATTTCTCAGTTGATGGATGATTTCAATGAATTTTTACTTATGTAATGATAGAATTTAAATTTAATGGCATAGATACATCATGTAAAAATGTAATTTTGGTCAAAGTGAATCAGTTTCATGAATGATACGGATGAGTTGGCTAACCTCCTTAATCACTAGGATTCTAGTTGAGCACTTTGGGATCAGCTCCACAAGTGAGGGATTCGACCCCTAAGAGTGGGAGAAGTAGTTTTTGGTCTTTATATTTCATTTCCTTTCTCATTGCAAGGGTTGGATGTTGTAGAATTTGATCATTGAACATTATTGTAATTAGAATCTTGGCAAGAAATAAGCGACTGAGTTGCATCTATTTTGATGGGATACCTATGGTAATGTTATTTGGCATTATTTCTTCTTATGTTTTGGAAATGTGTGAATGTATTTTGATTTCATATTCATGCCATCTCTGAATGTAATTTATTCCTAAGTCAGAAAGATAGAATTCATTATTTTATGCTCTGTTTCGGAGGAATAATTACAGTTTTGTTTCAACTTTATTCTAATTGAAAAGAATTGATGTTTCCAATGCTCTTTTCTGAAACCCTAGCAGTCTACGTCACTCCATCTTGATACCTTAATATGTTAAGCTACTTACCTACCTTGCCCCATCAAATCTCTAGAATTCTTATCCTCATTTTCCTTGACCTAGTTCTTCTCTGACCTATTCAACATCCAACACCTCAAATTCAATAGAAAATCTAGTTCTACTATACCTAGCCTAAAATCCTTTTTATCGAGTCATCTTTCCTGTGATATTGTGGGGAGACCCCTCTCTTGCCTAATAGGTCTAGCTACTTGGAAAAATATTGGTCTGTGGTTACCTTTGTTGGTCTCTTCTCAACCTCGAAGATCTAGTGGAGTGATAACAATACACAACCCATGTATAAGGCTACCCTTCGGTTAGGCATCGCGCCGCAAGACAAAGCAACACTTCTTGTAGTGCAAGCCAAATCAAAATTTCTTACAAGGTTTTTTTAAATGAAAAATACATGTGCTCGCATATAATTTAGCAACTCTTATGTTTTCAAGCAAATCCACCACCAAAAACTTGGATTCATCACCATCATGCTTTTTGTAGACAACAACAACTACGGCCACTCTACCTGTGACAACTATTTGCTAAGCATGTAAAAAATTAGACATATCCTTTATATTATCTTATAATATCAATAATATTTTTAATTAAAACTAAACAATATCTATATTTTTATATTTTATTATAATTATCATCATTTATTTAATAAATATTTTAATTTTAATTAAAAAAAAAATACATTTCAATTATAATTAGACATCTCCTTCCCTCTAATAAAATACACTTTTCAATAAACATATGCAAGCAATCCTTCCTTCCCAAACAAAAAGAATAATACACATTGTTAAATTTAGACAGATGATATCTCCAGCAGCGAGTTAACCTTCTCTACGATTTCATCAACGAAATACCTCGAAGCTCGTTAAGTAGGCCATCGACGTTGATTAAATAAGCCATCAGTATTATCAATCGGCTTAGGACTATTCATTGATCATATATTATAGCTAAATATCCCTTATAAAAAAATGCCAAGCCAAACACAAATTTAATTAAAAAATAAGCATTCTTCGACCATTGTTATTTGCTTGAAAAGATATAACAGGTTGGAGAACATCTAGATGCGACATGGCCAGAAGAATTAAAAAGAGGTTTAGAAGAAAATGCGGTCAATCGCCTACAATCAATTTAATATTTGTCTTTCGAAATCATGCCTCATGTATTAATCAATTTAATATTCGTCTGATGTCTGATGTTTCCTTCTATGTTGCCTTCGTATAACGAACGTGAGTGCAAAACAACTCAAGTGGAGATACTCTGCTTTCCATGAATATTTTTAATCATTTAATTAATCGATTCTCATATGTCTCTCGTCATTTCTACATCCTTTCACTACCCCTCCAACATTGCTTTCATTTCATAATTATATTATTCTTTGATACAAAACTGGGAAAGGTAACCAACCATATTCCCTAATATTAATGAATCCAAAATAAAAGGGAAAAACTGGTAACACAGAGAGAAATTGTGTGGAATTGTTTTGGAGAATTCAAAATAAAAGGAAAAAACTGGTAAAACAGATAGAAATTGTGTGGAATTGTTATGGAGAGGATGAGCGAGCCAAGTTTCCAAGGCAGAGAATGGTTGCACCGCCTGCAAATTCCAGAAAAAGAAATGTTCAGATGTGTGCTATCATCTTATTTCTCCATAATAATTTCTACAAGTTCTGGTTGGTACAAGGATTATTGGGATATGACCATGTCTTCAAATTACTCCATTTTACATTAATTTTCAGAAGTCGAAATGATTGGAAATCTTATGGTAAGCTTACTGGATTTTTTAGCATGTTTTTTTCTCTAGCACAGGGCATAACCATCTTTTGTGAGGTTTGATCTTTGGTGGCCTTGTTGTCCATCTTGAACTGATTGTGTTATAGTAGCTTGACTTGACAAATATTATCTTTCACTTAATAATTATTAATAATTAAATTAAAAACTTTAGAAATCTTATTTAAAAAATATATAGATACATATGACAAAATTTTTACTAAGTAAAAATTTATAGAAACAATTTCTTACTTTTTATTTATGTCTATCAGATGCACCAATTTAGTGTCTAGAATTTAAAATTGTATGAAGCAGAAATCATGGATTTCATCACAGAGCGGCAATATCCGTGGTCGTTTATCAATGTTTCATCAAACAGTTCATACTTACTGGGTTGTTAAATGCCTCTTGGCTAAAGCTATGCATAGCTTTCCCCGTAGTCAAGAGAAGATTGAACCAAGAGTAGTGGATTTGTTACAAAATATTGATAATCAGTTGAACCACATCAAAATCACCCAGTATCAGGCTAATGATCGTATCAGTAGAATTGATGATCGTGTAGGCAGAATTGAGAAACAACTCCAATAGATGCAACAACTGGATATGCCCAGATCCACAGCGAAAGATCCAGTGCCGATTGAATCCTTATGGATAACAGTTTTAGCAGTTCAGTCATGCTTATAATATGCATTTTTGTTTTTTGCAAGGACGTATGTCACTCAATAGAGTTGTAAATAATTGAGTAAATAGTCAGTTAGTTAATGAAGTAAATGGTAGAATGAAACTGTTTCAATTTTGGATGGCTTTTAATGCTTTAAGGTGGTCAACAGACCTGGTTTCCTAAGGGTAGGTTGAGGCCAAGACTGAATTTTATTTTTTGTAATCTTCTTTCAAAATATAAATAGAAAATAGCGAAGCACTACCAAATAGACAAAAAAATAATAATAATAATATTAAAAAAAATCATATATAATAATTTAATTTATTTATTTATTTAAAATTACAAATATCAATCTTCTCTTGGAAAAAATAATGTAATATACTGTTATGTTATATTATTTTAAAAAAATTGACATAATTTTTACGTAGTATTTTAACTAATTCAAAGACATAAATTCCAATTATTTTTTCTATTTCAATTATCCATATATTATTATTACAAGTTCTTGACCTATTGATCTTATATGGATTCTTTAAATTCATGTTGAGTCAATAATCTTGAGGTTACGTCAATGACATTTTTTTCCAGTGTCTACCCACGACTACATCAACTCAGAGTTTTTACAGAAGAGCAAAAGTAGGAGAACATTTGGTTGTAGATTTCCTTTTCGATGAAAGGTTTTGGGAGAGGGTTTTATTGGGAAGTAATATTATATCAAGTGAGTAAATATATATTGAATAAAAAAAGATATGATATATTGAGGTATATATAGAGGTAAAGGGTTTTAATATTGATATTATAAAAATGGAGCTTAAAATTAATAAAAAAATAAAAAGAGATATAAAAAATGCTAATGAAAAAATAGATATTTACAATATTTAGGAAGTAGAGATTTTTTTAAATTGAGAAAATGTTTTGTGTTACTATTAATAGAGGTTAAATAATGTGATTTGCAAGGATATTTTTCAAATATAGTAAAATTAAAAGTATTACCAACTTCAGTGATAATGCAGAGATTCATTGAATGAAAACCGCTTGAAATTTTATGAATTTTTAAATATATTTAACTTGTAAATCACAATGAAAAAGAAATTACCTATCAAATTCCATGCCTATTTGAAATGTGCATCTCAAATAAGCTGATGGACGACATGAAAAAATGATCAGCAACACAGGTCTTAAGTTCGAGCCTCGCAAAATATCTAGCTAAGTGATCTGTCAGCGACGTGATGAAAAGGGCGAAATAGCTTGACCAACCCTAAACTGTCAAAACCCTAATTGCTAGGATTTGATATTGATTCCAGGGTTGGTATTTTCCTCTCCTTTCTGCCCTTTACTCCCGAAGTCTAAGCCACGACATCTTATGGTAATCCCCGTGAACCCCTGATGCCTAACCCGAAAAAACGACAAGGGAAAACGACAAGGGATTGTCTTAAAACTTTGTAGTAATCATTTCCCACTTTTGTCCTTACTTAGAGTGGTTTATTACTCAACTATAATATAATAATCATACTAACAATCATACTATTGCTAACTCTTCCAAGCTATTTTATTCTTTATTTTCACTGAAATATTACTGAAATACCAATACAAATGAATATTAATATTGTTTGAAAAACAAAAAAATACAAACACAAAATAACACAAATAATTTATACACACAATAATACATGAGCTATAACTCTTTTATTCATCACACAAATTTTCATTAATCTCACCATCTTGATTCAATTACAATAACCACTTAAAACAAAATTTAACATTTTCCAACTAGCCATTGGTGTAATATAACTTGACATGCCACAACACACTAAATTTAATTATAGGAGTAGTCTACCCAGGCAACGTTTTAGCCCGGACGGCAGTTTTTTGCCGGAATCCGGGCAACTTAAATTCAAGAAATCAGGTACTTGCAATGTTTGAAATCCATTTTTGAGGTTGGAAATGGATTAAAATGGATTCAGCACTACCAAAATCCCTTAGGGCACTCAAAATACTTAAGTTTAACAAATGTAAACATGATTCTGATGAAATCTTTGCCGGATTTTTTAAAAATCTTTGCCGGAGTCCGGGCTAAAACGTTGCCTGGAAACGACAGGCCTTAATTATATTTCATTATACTAACTAGACTCTCTAATTTTAGAAAACTCGTAATGAAAAAGTATTTAGCTTATTCAAACGAATATTAACTTTCCTTTGGCCCTGATTTGTTTGCATCGAAGTCTAAATTAAATTAAAATTAGAATAGGCAGTCAGCCATACAAATTACAGTACAACCGTAAGGCGCGGAGTCCGAACAGCGTAGAGATCATGTGCTCTACGCAGTGTGATTCCAAAGCTTTCAGACATATCGAGTTGCTGCCCATTCATGTTATCGGGCAGTGTCCAGTCAAAACAGTGCAATAGCTGAGCCAACGGCAATTGAACAACAAGCATTCCCAGCTGCTCTCCCGGGCATACTGTCCTTCCTGCGCCAAACGGAATCCACTCACACTTACGAACTTTTTCATCGAGAGAGAAGCCATTCATGAATTTCTCAAGCACGAACCTTTCGGCATCCTCCCATAACGTTGGGTTCCTTCCGATCGCCCAAAGATTCACCAAAACACGAGTATTTTTGGGAATTTCATAGCCCAACACATTGCAGGCTTCCACAGAAAAGTGCGGAAGTAGCGGCCCAGGTGGATGGAGTCTAAGCGTTTCTCTAACCACAGCTTGTAAATAAGGGAGAGAAGGAAGATCAGATTCACGCACCATCCGCCCCATTCCAACTACACGTTCCAGCTCGTCCTGAACCTTCTTCAACACTGGCGGGTTCCTCAATAATTTGGACATTGCCCACTCTATGGTTGCAGATGACGTGTCCGTGGCACCAGACAACATATCCTGTCATCATCATTATAGATTCAAAATCTAACAGGTAAGATATATGTTACTGGTTGGATTTAAGCAAGTAGAAAATCTGACACAATATATATTGATTGCTATTTAAAAACTGACACTCAAATACAATACATGCAATTTTTACATACATAGAGGATGGCCTTTATATTGTCTCGTGTAATCTGGGGCTCCATATCTTTATCTGCAGAAGCTGCAAGCAAAACATCTACCAGATCTCGCGTGACATTGGGGTCATTATGGGCAACGTGTTCCTCTATTACTTTCTCTAGCAACTCGTCTTGTATGCGATGTATTTCCTTGAATCGTCGTTTGAGACCTTGTAGATCCATCCACGCCACGTATGGTATATAATCCCCGACATTAATAGATCCATCCACGCCACGTATGGTATATTTTTATTTGTGTGTGTGAATCCTCTGTCTCTCCAACAAAGTGGTATCGGAGCTGAGGAAGGATCAAAGATCTGTGGGCGAGCAGAGCCCGTAAGCAAGCCAAAAGCAAAAGGCCGAAAATTTTTTTTTACACAAAAAAAAAAATTTTACCCGCGGTCCGCACGTATTTAGTGCATTACAGGCGGACCTGACCGCAACCTCTCCCAAAAGGAGCTGCGGACATTTCGGGTTTAGACCGCAGCCTTGCCTTCATAGGGGTGCGGAACTAGAACGCAGCTTCCATTTTTCGGGGGTGCGGAACCCGTTCAATAGAAAAAAAATTCAACGCGCGGCGACGATGCACACGCCGACACAGCCGATCCGTGAGCTTTTTCAAAGCTACATCGATTAACGTTTTTCAAAGTACGTGGGTACAAAGCACGTGAGTGTTTTTCAAAAAGGGTTTTTTGTTACACGTTTTAAAAAGTCCGCTCTCATCCTTTTATTAAAACAAAAGGAGTTTATTACATAAGACTTCCTTATGATATTTTAAAAGGAATTTTCACATAAAGGGTGTTTTTTGAAAAGAGAAAGTTGTTTTTTGAAAGAAGATTTTTTTTATATATAAATTTTTTTTATATAAAAGATTTACTATATAAAAAAAAAGGAGGACTTAGTGTTTTATTGAAAGAATTTTTTTTTTTAAAAAGGAAGGTTAGCAGAACCTTTACAAAAAAAAAGAGAGAAATTTAGGGTTTTTTGTCAGACACAATTTTTTTTTGGGCAAGATGGCCACATCAAATTTTCAGCCACAAATTCCATCTTTCAATGGGAAATACTACGATATGTGGGCCATTAAGATGGAGACTATGCTCAAAGCCCATGATGTTTGGGATCATGTCAAGTACGGGTTTGCAGAACCTCAAGATGAGGCAGAAGAACGAGCCCTCAGTAATGCAGAGAGGGACCAGTGGAAGAAAGATAAGCGGAAGAATGCGCAAGCATTGCTTCTAATCCAGCAAGGAGTAGATCGAGCCGTGTTCCAGAAGATCATGATAACCTTGTCAGCAAAGGAGGCATGGGACACCTTGGCGACAAGCTATCAAGGTATGGCTAAAGTTAACATTGTTAAATTGCAGAACACCAGGAGAGACTTTGAAAGTCTGCAGATGAAGGAGACAGAGGACATTGATTCCTTCATGAATAGGGTCATGTCTATCGTCAATCAGTTAAAAATATATGGCGAAGATGTTCAAGATCAAACAGTGATTGAGAAGGTTCTTCGATCCCTGTCTACCAAATTTGATGTGGTGGTAGCAGCCATAGAAGAAGCAAAGGACTTGGAAAAAATCACAATTGATGAGTTGATGGGATCTCTTCTATCGCATGAAGCAAGGATAGATAGAAATAAGGATTCCACTTTGGAAACAGCCTTCCAAAGTCAAGTCCATATTTCAAGAGGTTGAGGCAAAGGTCGATCGAGAGGCAGAGGACGAGGCAACAACTATGGCGATCACAGAGATGGCCGAGATGATCATGAGCATCAACGTGGAAGCAGCAGCAGCAGAAGCTTTCATAATAATCAAAGGTCTGACAAATCAAAGGTAAAGTGTTATTACTGTAGTAGATTTGGTCATTATGCTCGTGATTGTAGGAAGAAGATTGCAGATCAAGGAAATCAGAGAGCCAATGTTAGTACATAAAATACTGACTCTATGTTTCTAGCATGCAACACCATGCATGCACCGTCTGATAAGGTCTGGCTATTAGACAGTGGTTGCAGTAACCACATGATAGGCAACAAGGATTTGGTTGCTAATTTGGATGTCACAGTGCAGACAGAGGTCAAGTTGGGGACTGACAAGACTGTGGCAGTAGATGGCAAAGGAGTGGTCAACATTGTGACCAAGAAGGGGGAGCCAAAGACCATATCAGAGGTATACTATGTCCCTGGACTCAAACACAATTTGATTAGTGTTGGTCAACTGATGCAGAAAGGATACAAAGTTATCTTTCAGGGGCAGCAGTGTGTTATTTACGACAAATCCCCAAGTAAGCAGCTGATTGCAAAGGTGGAGATGACGAGGAACAGACTCTTTCCTCTCATTATGAACTACAATGATTAGGTTAGTTCTTTTACAACTGCATGTTCTGATGCATACTGGTTATGGCACTTTCGGTTTGGACACTTGCATTTTTCCGGTTTAAGATTGTTGCAGCAGAAACAGATGGTGAGAGGCCTACCTCCCATAAAAGAACCTGTTAGCACGTGTGAGTGTTGCATCTTGGGAAAGCAACACCGTGAAAGTTTTCCGAAAGGAGTTTCTTATAGAGCAAAGAAACCACTTGAATTGGTGCATACCGACTTGTGTGGACCTATGAGGACACAGTCGATTGGTGGAAGTTGTTACTTTGTCACCTTTATTGATGATTACAGTAGGAAGAATTGGGTTTACTTTTTGAAGCAGAAGTCTGAAACTTTTGCGAAATTCAAAGAGTTCAAAGCTTTGGTGGAGAACCAAAGTGATCGACAGATCAAGGTATTGAGATCTGATCGTGGTGGCGAATATGATTCAAAGGCATTCCATGAGTACTGCAAACAACATGGAATTAGAAGACAGTTTACGACTAGATACACACCACAGCAGAATGGTGTAGCAGAGAGGAAGAATCGAACAATCCTGAACATGACAAGGAGCATGTTGAAAGGAAGACACTTGACTAATGAGTATTGGGCAGAAGCAGTTGCATGTGCTGTTTATGTGATAAACAGATCTCCTACAAAGAGCGTGATGAACAGAGTTCCAGAAGTAGCATGGTCAGGTATGTCTTGCAATGTTTCTCATTTCAGAGTTTTTGGAGGTGTAGCCTATGCACATGTGCCTAAGAAAATAAGAGGAAAATTATATGATCAAAGTGAAAAATGTATATTTACTGGTTATAGTGAGCAGTCAAAATCTTACAAAATATATAACCCTGTCACAAAGAAGACAATCATTAGCAGAGATGTTGTGTTCAAAGAACAAGAGTCATGGAATGGGACTGTAGACACACTAACCGATGCTCAAACACCATTGATGGAGGATGATCTTGTAGAAGAAGAGGAGCAGAAAGAACCAAAAGAGCAGACACCAAACAGAGTCACACCAGCAAGGACTCCCAGATTTTCAGAGCAGCATGGATCTTCAAGCAGATCCACAGATCAGAATTCTCCAAGCAGCGAATCAGGTAAGAAAAAGATGAGAAGTTTGCAGGATATTTATGATGATTTGGATGTTAGTTCAAATTTTGCATTGTTAGCATTCCAACCTTCTTCGTTTGAAGAAGCAATCCGAGATGACAATTGGGTGCAAGCCATGGATGAAGAGATGAATTCCATTGAAAAGAATGATACATGGGATTTGGTTGATTTACCAAAAGATAAAAATATCATTGGTGTGAAGTGGGTATACAAGACCAAAGTGAATGAGAAAGGTGAGATTGACAGATTTAAAGCAAGACTTGTAGCAAAAGGATTCTCGCAGCAACCGAGAATAGACTTTGGAGAAACTTTTTCTCCGGTCGCCAGATTGGATACTGTAAGAGCAGTTCTAGCGACAGCAGCTCAGAACAAGTGGAAAGTGTATCAGATGGATGTCAAATCAGCCTTCTTGAATGGAATTTTAGAAGAAGAAATTTATGTGCAGCAGCCTCCAGGTTATGAAGTTGAAGGACAAGAAGACAAAGTTTACAGATTGAAAAAAGCGCTCTATGGACTGAAGCAAGCACCTAGAGCATGGTATAGCAGAATCGACAGTTATATGATCAAGAATGGATTTTTCAGAAGCAGCATTGAGCCTACCTTATACACAAAGGTAAATGAGCATGGACAGATTTTGATAGTTTGCTTGTATGTTGATGATATGATTTTTACAGGTGATCTTGAAATAGATGAATTCAAAGCAGCCATGATGAAAGAATTTGAGATGACAGATCTGGGTCTCATGAAATATTTTCTTGGCATTGAAGTTGAGCAATCTGAAAAAGGCATTTTTATTTGTCAAAATAAGTATGCAACAGATTTGCTGAAAAGATTCAGGATGGATAATTCCAAACCTGTACCTACACCAGTTGCAACAGGTACAAAGTTGAGTAAGGATGATGAAGGGGCAGATGTTAATCCAACTCTATTCAAAATATTGGTTGGCAGCCTCATGTATCTCACAGCTACAAGACCAGATATTATGCAGGGAGTGAGTCTGATTTCCAGATTCATGGAGACTCCAAAAGACACACATTGGAGTGTTGGAAAAAGAATTCCGAGATACATAGCAGGAACCAGAGATTATGGCATAATGTATGCAAGTACAGAAAAGAAAGAGTTGATTGGATATACAGATAGTGATTTTGCAAGAAGTTTGGATGATCGGAAGAGCACATCCGGTTATGTGTTCCATCTCGGTTCAGGTGTGATAGCATGGGCATCTAAGAAGCAGCCTATTGTTACACTATCATCAGCAGAAGCAGAATATGTAGCAGCAACTTCAGCAGCATGTCAAGCAGTATGGTTAAGAAGAGTATTGGATGGACTCAAGCAGAAACAACAAGGATCAACAACGATATACTGTGACAACACATCAGCGATTGCACTATCCAAGAATAGTGTGTTTCATCAAAAGAGCAAGCATATTGATACTCGATATCATTTTATTCGAGAATTAGTGAACAATGGAGAAGTTCACTTGAAGCCTTGTAGAACGAGTGATCAAATGGCTGATATATTTACAAAGCCATTAGCAGTAGATTTGTTTCAGTTTCACAAAAGAAACTTGGGTGTTGTAAGCCTAGCTGAGACATAGACCAGCAGGCATGTTTGAGTGGTCATGAGTTATGTTTTAGTTTAGAGGTCGTAATTAAGGGGGAGTGTTAAAATATATAATTACTTCCTCACGCAGTTAAGTGGAGTTAGTTAGTTGAGTTCAGTTTCAGTTATGTTTGGTGAGCGAGTTAGCGAGTTGATTAAGTCCAGTTTTGTGTGAGAGTGTTTGCATGTCAATTAGGTTAAATACCCTTCACAGGTTCATTGTTTTCAAGAGAGTAAGAGAGTTTTATGATTCAGAGGTTTATGATTAATAGAAGAGCAGCAGCTCATTGTTCGTGTGTGAAATATATTCGTTTTATTTGTGTGTGTGAATCCTCTGTCTCTCCAACAGAATCGTCGTTTGAGACCTTGTAGATCCATCCACGCCACGTATGGTATATAATCCCCGACATTAAAAGCACCGGTTGCCACTGAAGTTTCCTTGATTATTGAATTGATTCTTTTACCGCCAATAGAGTCTTGGTCAGAGTACTTTCTACCGAAGGTCATCCCGCAGATTATATCACTCAAAAGGGTTGACACGGTTTTGCTAATGTTTACGGCATAATCTGAATCAGCAGCAACAGAACGAATCATAGCAGAGACCTCCTCTTCTCTTATAAAGTGGAAGTAATCCAAGCGTCTGGAGCTCAGCAACTGTGAAACACACACCTTACGGGCTTGGGTCCAGTAAGGGCCATAGGGAGCAAAAGCGATATCGGTGCAATTATACCAAAAATAATTAGCTGCCGCGGATGGAGGTCTGCTAGCAAAAATCACATCATGTGTCTTGAGAAACTCCTTGGCCATGTCTGGTGAAGAGACGATTAAGGTAAGAGTAGAGCCCAGGCGCAATGACATGAGAGGCCCGAATTTGAGAGAGAGAGCTGCAAGTGCTTTGTGTGGAAGCTGTCCTAGCAGGTGGAGATTTCCGATGATGGGCAACGGAAATGGCCCCGGGGGCAGCCTCCTATTTCTTCCCTGGACTAAGAAGCTCCATGCCACCACCGCCAACGCAATGACAGCAGTGGCGAGTTTCATATAAAAATCAAGGCATTCCAGAAGGGACCTCCCTGATCCTAACTCGTTCACCATTGTTACTTATCCAAAATATGGTGTGGTCTTGTCTCAGGTAGCACGAAAATATATACATGTGTTGAAGGCATATGCCATTGGAATCCTATATGGATTCAGTATTTTCAAGGTTCAAAAACTTTGACATATCCAAAGTTTGATCACTATTATATTTTGGTCAAAATTTGATCTAAATTTCTACTTCTAAATCTTACCAAAATCTTACAAAATTATGCCATTGACTACTCTTATTAGCTACTGTTTCATCAATGTATGTTATGAAAATCCAGCTTTGCAAACTAACCTTACAATCGACCTTCTTCTCATTCCACCAGACCATTTATCATTTGTTTAGATGCATATTAACTACTAATCTACTAAAAGCATAGAAAGATTAAATTGAAAAAATTGAAAATATTTACATGTAAAAAATTTAATTTATTCTAGTGCTCAGTAAATATGTGATTAAAAGAGATATATAATTGTATTTTTTTATTGTTTATATTATATTTTTAAATATATTATCATTGTTAATATTTTATATTAAAAATTGAATGAGTCGCACATTTTCTTCAAATTAAGAATTACCTACATTATTTTATCTTTAATCACACTGAAATATATTAGTTAATATTTTTATTATCATTATTATCATTTTGTATAAAAAATTATATATTAGTTAATATACCTCTATTATCATTATTAATATTTTATATAAAAAATTAAATGAGTTACACATTTTCCTCTTATTAAGAAGTAACTAAATTATTTTATCTTTAATCATACTGAAATATATTAGTTAATATTGATAGTGAAACTCTATATATATAATGTCATATATAGAAATATTTTATTTGTTATTTAAGACAGAGATATAGAAATATTTTATTTATTAGTTGAAGAGAGAAAGTGAAATATAAATTATAAAATAGGTTTATAGTCTATCTTTAATTGTTTGAGTTAATACCCTAAAAAAATGTTTTTATTATTTTTTGAGAGTATAACAACTTCTAAAAAAAAATATTTAATTATTTATTTATATAACTATTTAATTTTATTTTTAGTTAACCAAAAAAAATATTTTTATTATTTTTTAAATACCTAACGTGCTACTAAAGCATAACATACTTAACCCCACCGCACAATTTCTGTGATCATACAAAGTCATGTGTTTTTGAATGGTTGCTTTTTATTTCAAACGGATCCATATATAAATTATTCATAATAGAAGAGGATACACCACCAACTCAACTGAATAGTTATTTTAATCTTACTCTTAACAAGAAATAAAATATTTAGATGTCAATATATCTTGTATTTTGGCATTCAAAGAAGATGTATGACTTTAATACTTTTAAAACATATTTCAATATAACGAGATGGGAAAAGAATATGTGTATATGTTATTTGGGGTTATCTTGGGTGGTTGAGAAAATGGTTGTTATCTTCTCCACACATGTTAAATTCCTTGCTAGTGGGTGGTTGGGGAAAATGGTTGTTATCTTCTCCAACCATGTTAAATTCCTTGCTAGTGACATTACACTAAGAAATATTTTTGTAATTATATATTATTTAAAGAAATTGAAAAAAAAACAAATTCTTATGCTTAGAACATTTCATGTATTTTCATTTTTTTACATCTTGACCCCTTTTCAGGTATTATTTTCAATCAATTTTATTTGGAATCTAGAAAATATTTGTTAAAATAACAATGTGAAGTTGTATAATATACATCATCCAAGTGCCCAAAGATATAATAATACATGGGGACATGTACATTACTACTTTTTTCTATTAAAGCACAATTTAGAGAAAAGTGGCAAACTACTTCACGAGAAAAAGTTATGTGCTCAAAATTTTTGGAAAGACCCTTTTTGTATACAAAGGAGGATAATATGAGAAAGTATCTTGTGTCTCAATAGGATCACCTCTCTCACCCATTGTTGCTAACTTATATATGAAGCACTTTGAAAATAACACCCTTGATTCCTTTCCCCTAAAACCAGCTTGGTGGAAGGGATTTGTTTATGACAACAACATAAAATGGACTCATGGTAAGGAGAATCTTCAGAGATTTTTTAATCACATAAACTCTATTTCATCAGAAATTAAGTTTACCATGGAGGTTGAAGAAAACAAGAGCATTCCTTTTTTATATGTCCTAGTTACCAGGAATGAGGATGGAACTCTCAGGCAATAGGTATTTATAAAGAAGACTTACACTCACCATTATCTTCATGTTGATTCGTACCATCATCCGACTCAAAAATTCGGTGTTCTAAATACTCTGGTTATTAGAGCCCTAAAGATATCTGACTCCGACCACCTTAACAAGGAGATCAAGCACTTGACCTATGTATTTAAGGATATTGAATATAAAGAGAGATATATTAAGAAAGCCATAAAGAGAGTTGAGGATTCAGTCCTTTCTCATAAGAATCAAGAACCTGAGGATAGGTATACTAGGGTTTTCCTTCCATACATCCCATGAGTTACAAATAAGATCGCTAGGGTTATGTGGAAGAAGGAAATAGTGACACAATTTACTGTCACAGGAACAATAAGACAAAAAATGTGGTCATTTAAAGATAACATCAATCATAGGAAACTTAAAGGAGTTTATAAGATTGACAGTTCATGTGGAAAAATTTAGATTAGGGAAACTGGATGATCTTTGTAAATAATATTGAAAGATCACAGAACCGATATTAAGAATGAGAGATCTCGTACCACAACCCTTACATAACACTCTTCAAAAATGAAGCATCACGTGTGTTTAGAAGATGCCAAAATGATCGCCACAGAGAGTTGGCTTCCTTTGATCAGACAAATTTGTTCCTTAAGCTTCTCCTCCTAAGTATAATATCTTAGGTAGAACTTCCCCCCTTTTTAGATTAAGGTTTATTTATTCATTTAATCAATAATAAAATGATAATAAGAAAGAAGAAATATGCACGTTAAAACAATCTATAATATTAATCTATTTGAATAAATTATTAAAACATTATTCTAATTAATTAATTTCTTAACTTGAATATTATTTATAAATAAAAAATAATAATTTTAACCAATATTCATTATTGGATAAGAAAAATAATTATATGGTTCATTGCTATTTATTTATAAGTATATACGTGTTAATTAATTAATAAATAATTATTATTTATAAAAACTTTATAAATTAAATTTATTAATAATTAAGTTTATCTAACAATTAGATTATTTTAAAATATTAATTAAACAATTATTTTTAATGAATTAAAATTGATTGAAATTTAAATATAATAATAATAATTAATGATTAAAATCTTTCGGTGAAAATCACATCAAAGTAAATTTGGTTGACGTGTTTTGAATCAGCCAGTGTGGTTCATCATGAGGACAAGATGAAAAATCTGATTAGGTAACCCATTTAAATAGACAATAATCCTTGCAATAACCTCACAATAACCTTGCAATAACCTTGCAATAACCTCATCATCTTCAATGCAAATGTGATGATTTGTCTTCTCAGCAAGCTATGATAGGGCAGAGGAGCGTGATCTATTATGCTTAAGGTCAACGACATGTTCATGAAATCTTTGATTAATTGATCGACCAGTTTCACCAATGTAAGGGGTCCCACAAGAGAACGGAATCAATAAAACACCCTTACCATCCTTAGGGAAAATCGGGTCCTTAACCGATCTAAGCGAACTACGAATGGTGCTCCTCTGCTCTAGCAGAGCATGCTGAGAAGACAAATCATCACATTTGCATTGAATATGCTAAGGTTATTGCGAATATTGGCTATTTCTACCATTGCAAGTTGAGAGAAGCCCTGAAAATCAAAAAGAGGCTCGTTAACCTCAACAAGAATGATGGGTGTATTGTTAGCAGATGCTGGATTCCTACCATTCATTACTAATTTATTTATTTTTTATTTATTTTTATTCTTTATTTATTTATTTATTAAAATTTTAGTTTTTAATTTTTAATTTTTAATTTTTATTTTTATTTCTTATTTTATTATTTTATTATTATTATTTTTTATTTATTATTATTTATTTATTTATTTATTTTTGCTAACTTTGTAAATATTTCCAATAAGTTGAATAAAATTAATAACTATTTTGATAAGATTTGAATTACATAACGTGTAATTATTAAAAATAGAATAAATATATAAAATTCAAACTATTACATATTATTATTATTATTATTATTATTATTATTTAACATTTAATTTATTCAATAAAAATAAATAAATACAAATACAAATAAAAGCAAATAAAATAATTATTATTCGAAAGAAAAAAAATATTAAACATTTAATTTTTTCGTCAAAAATATATTAAATAATTATTATTTTTATTAAAAATAAATATAAATATATAAAATTCAAATTATAAGCATTAAACATTTAATTTATTCTTTAAAAAACAAATAAATTATTATTATTTTGATTTTATTTCTTAATTTAGTCAAACTAGCCGTTATTTTACAAACGACTAGTTGGAGCTTTACTGTCTATTTAAATGGGTTACCTGATTAGATTTTTCATCTTGTCCTCATGATGAACCACACTGGCTCGTTCGAAACTCGTCGACCAAATTTACTTTGATGTGATTTTTAATCACAATTTATGGATCATAGAAGCAAAATTCCTAATAATAATTAATATTATTATTAATTATTGTAGTTAAGCTTATTAATATTAATTAATAGAATTATTACTATTAATTATTATTAATATTTATTAAGATCATAATCATCATTAATAATTTTTTTCATAAAATGATTTATTAATAAATAATTAGAAATATTAATAGTATTTTTTTTAATAGTTAATGAGTTAAAAATTTAATAGTCAAGTCTCGCTAGCACAATCGTTTGAGGATGGGCCTTGTCAGCAAGGCGACCCATGATCAAACCTAATGAGCAGTGTTTGTGCTCTGTTTTAGGGAAAGGAGACATGCTAAAAACTCCATTCAGTAAAAGGGTTGTTGCGGCTGAGATCGGGTGTGATCCCCGAGTGACTATGACGGTTTACATGCCCCTGGGTCACCGCTACTCAAGCCACAGGTCAAGCCTAAGAGATCATAGACAACTTGACAGACAAAAAACAAGTTCATAATTTAATAAATAAAATGTAGTTATAATTAAGTTTAACTAAATGTTAGATTATTTTAGATATTAATTAAACAATTATTTTTTAAGGAATTAAAATTCATTGAATTTGTTTTAATAATAATAATAATTATTATTATTATTATTATTATTAAAAAATATTAATTAATTATTAATAATTATTATAGTTAAATTTATTAATATTAATTAATAGATTTATTAGTATTAACTATTGTTAATATTTATTAACATTATAATTATTATTAATAATTTTTGTCTTAAAATGATAATTTATTATAATAAATGAGAAATATTAATTATATTAATTTCAAATTAATTTAAAATCTTTGGTTGACTCTTTTAGTTAAAATAGATTTTTTTCACTATTTATCACTGGCCTTATTCCCTCTCAAGTATTCATTCACAATCTGTCCTGAATATGGATCCTTGTTCGGATTCAAAACGTCGACAAAATTCTGTTAACACTTTGGATAATCTGAATCGCTCTTCTTCAATTAACAACCAGAGAAGCCTAAAAACCAGTATCTTTCAATATCCTACTTCACTCTCTTCAACTGAATTATCTCTGTTAAGAAGAAATTGGACTCATAGTCAAGAAAAGCATGATGTGTTCAGTTGTAGATATTCTTCTAATCTCACACATAAAGGGGAAATTGTTATAAAAAAAAAATTTGTGCACTCATATGTGTCAATTAAGGAAAAAAATATGTCAAAGATCATCAAAATCAAATATTCTCAAAGGTTAAAAAATATGCACTCATAAGAAAAGGAATACCTGTCACTAAACATAGTCTAATTAATTCATGCAAATGGTTGACCATCTTTCTAATAGTGGTATTTATGTTAATATTAATAAAAATCCCCTTATATCTATCTCTAAGGGGGTTTCCCTCGCTATTAAATCTGATCCCTCTCTTAATCCTCTCTTCAGGAAGCTTATTGAGAGTAATCCCTTCACCCCCAAGATTTATGACCTTCCTAAGATTCATAAACCTAGGTCCCCTTTAAGACCTATTGTTAACATAATAGGTTTTCCCTATTATCACCTGGCTAAATTCTTTGCTCGTAAGCTTAAACCCCTTGTGGGTCGTACTGATTCTTATGTTAATGGCTCAACTTCTTTTATCAATGAATTTAAAGACATTAGGCTTGAGCCTAGGGATTTATTAGTGAGTTTTGATGTTGTCTCCTTGTTTACCAAAATCCCCATCACTGAAGCTATTGATTTCATTAAGAGGATCTTGGACCAAGACACTTCTAAATTGGTTGGTCTCTACCTCAGCTTGACTTTTCTCAGTTTCCAAGGTGAGTTATATGAGAAAACTTGTAGTGTGGCCATGCGTTCCCATCTTTCCCCTGTTGTTGATATTTATGGAGGTTTTCGAGCAGAAAGCCTTTGCCTCAACTCAATTTCACCCATGGAAGTGGAGTAGGTTCATGGATGATACCTGTGTCATTTGGCCCCATGGTTACAAAAATTTAGATTTGTTTCTTGGTCATGTGAATTCCCATTCTGATGACAACAAATTCACAATGGAAGTAGAGGTGGATGGATGCCTCCCCTTATTATATATTATTCTCTTTGGAAGGGATGATGGTTCTATCTCTCACCAAGCCTTTCATAAGAAAACTCACACTGAGTAGTATCTTCATGCAGATTCATATCATTTTCTAGCTTAGAAATTTGGTGTTCTCTACAATCTAGCTACCCATGCTCTTAGGATTTCTGATGATAGCCACTTGGAATCAGATAAATCCCATCTTCTTGATGTGTTTGAGAATAATGGGTATAGTAGGTCGCAGGGTCTTAAGGCCTTTCAAAAAACCTCTAAAGGGCTAAGAGACAAGGCTTCTCGGGTAGATCCTATCTCCAAGATTTATTTTCCGTTTATCCAAGGGACCATAGACAGAATATCCCATGTCTTGAGGAAAAAAAATTTCCTCTTTGTTCAAACCCCTCTGTACCATTAAGAATTCTCTCGGATCTATCAAGGATCCTATATACCCTAAGGACCTAAAAGGGGTTTATAATGTGCGTTGCTTTTGTGGTACGCCTTATATTGGTGAAACTAGCTGATTCATTAAACTGAGAATCTAGAAGCATGCGGCAGACATTAGGCACAATCGGTCCCGCACTTCTACTCTTGTAGAACATGCCGAGAAATCATGCCACCATGTATGCATTGAAGACTCCAAATTCATCGCTAAGGTAGATCATTTCCATCATAGGAAGCTCAGGGAGGCTACCGAAATTGAATGGAATCCTAAGAATCTCAACAGAGATGACGGATGGAAATTAAGTAAGAGTTAGACTCCAACCCTTTCTAGGTGATTTATCCCCTGTGCGATTGTTTCCTCTCGCTTTTTTATTTTCTTTTCTCTGCGGTTTTATTTCCAGCCCTTTGTTTGTAAAATTTCCCTCTTTTCTTTATCCTTTTCTATTTGTCTTGGGTTATTGCCTTTTTATAATTTTCTTTTTGTGACTTTATCTTATAATTTTGTTTCTCTTACCTTATATATATATATATATATATATATATATATATATATAATTTCTCTTTCTATGCCTATTATAATTATTATATTTTTTAATCATTTTATTATTTTATTCATTTTTCAATTATTCTATATTATTTATTAACTTTTAAAATATTTTTCTTAAAAACTTTAAGATTACTCCCTTTTTATTATTTACCCCTTCCCTCCCTTTAATAACTGGAATTTAATCATTTTTATTTATTATTAAATTATAAATTGTTTTTAATATTTTTTTCTAAAATCTTAAACTTTTAATACTACATATTATTAACTAACTAGTCAAATAACGGATTTTAAGATTATTCCCCCCTCTCCGCCCACCCCACCACCCAAAATTTTTATTTACCCCTTCCCTTATTATAATAAGGGAATTTAATCATTTTGTTAAATTATTAAATTATAAATTGTTCTTTAATTATTTTTCTTAAAATCTTAAAAACTTTTAATATTACATCTTATTAACTAACTAGTCAAATAATTACTAGTTTCTAATGGCTAGTTTTAACAACTATTACCAGGAAATGACACATCCTTACTATTTATTCAATGAGATTGGTTTCTTTCTTCACCTTTTCCTAAGGATGAACCACATTACCTGGTTCGAAGCATCAACCAAATCCTGATAATGTGATTATTCCGAAAGACATTTATCTAGATCTAATATGTTTTTCATGTTTTCACATATTAGTGTAGTTATTTCTTTGGCAACCACATGGATATATAGGAAGTGACATTTGAGATATTTGTAAGCAATTCACATTAAACTCCCCTTTTTTAGGTGGAAGTACAAAGTCATTTCTATTGAGTCAAGTCTTTAAACCATTAAAGGAGAGTTTTGGAGCCTCCAAAGGATTCTTCCCATCTTTGACAAATATGAGAGGCTCATTCAAAAATCAAATCTTATCAATGTTTCTATTGATACAAGCCATGGACCTTTGCCTAAAAATAACACTCCATTTGGGGCCATTTACAAGATAGACGTTATTGCAAGGTTATGTTGCCTAAATTGCCACA
Source organism: Pinus albicaulis (assembly GCA_034641835.2). NCBI lineage: Eukaryota > Viridiplantae > Streptophyta > Pinopsida > Pinales > Pinaceae > Pinus > Pinus albicaulis. The sequence goes on along the minus strand of CM076570.1, from coordinate 1,158,328,624 downwards.
TAATTTGAATTTTTTGTAGTCTTGGATCTCTACATCCAAAAAGAGTCTAAGAAACCTTTTGAAGAGAGAATAATACATGCATCAGAGGGAAAGGGGCGACCTTCCTTTAGAAGGGATAAAGTTCCATTATTTCTAAATATACCCTTAGTGTCTCCGGGAGAGATTATATCTCATTTTCATCAAATAAAGAGACTTCTTATTTCCAAAAATATTTCTTTTCTTTTATTTATATATTTATATTTTCATTATATTGTTAGTTTCTTATGTTAGATTTCATTACTTTTATTTGTATTTTTTCTTCTTGTGTATAATAAACCTTTGGTGGATCTATAGAGGGAAAAACATCATGCATTGTATGGAATTTTAGGGCTCCTTTGTTAAAAAAAAAACAAACTCCACCATGTATGTGGAAACGTAACACTAGCTAGCTTTCCTTTATAATTATCATATTGTTTCACATGATTTGTCCCTTTGTAATTTTCATAATTCTTAATATGATTTTTCCATTTAGAAGCAAAGAAGAAAATCCATACTCTTGTGATTTATCTGATAGGAACATACAAATGTTGCAGAATATTTGCCACATAACTTGCATTAGTCGTGATGTTTTTTACAATTGCTCATATTATCTATAAATAAATATAGATCCCTACCATTCTGAGGCATAGCATGCATAGGAAGGATCATAGCCACTAAACGGAATTAGAATGCATTAAATATGGGTAAATTATATTGAATTTTGAATAAATCTATAATATTAATCTATTTGAATAAATTATTAAAACATTATTCTAATTAATTAATTTTTTAACTTGAATATTATTTATAAATAAAAAATAATAATTTTAACCAATATTCATTATTGGATAAGAAAAATAATTATATGGTTTATTACTATTTATTTATAAGTATATATTGGTTAATTAATTAATAAATAATTATTATTAATAAAAATTTTATAAATTAAATTTATTAATAATTAAGATTATCTAACAATTAGATTATTTTAAAATATTAAATAAACAATTATTTTTAATGAATTAAAATTTATTGAAATTTAAATATAATAATAATAATTAATGATTAAAATCTTTCGGTGAAAATCACATCAAAGTAAATTTGGTTGACGTGTTTTGAATTAGCTAGTGTGGTTCATCATCAGGACAAGATGAAAAATCTGATCACGTAACCCATTTAAATAGACAATAATCCTTGCAATAACCTTGCAATAACCTTGCAATAACCTCAACATCTTCAATGCAAATGTGATGATTTGTCTTCTCAGCATGCTATGATAGGGCAGAGGAGCGTGATCTATTATGCTTAAGGTCAACGACATGTTCATGAAATCTTTGATTAATTGATCGACCAGTTTCACCAATGTAAGGGGTCCGAGAAGAGCACGGAATCAAGAAAACACCCTTACCATCCTTAGGGAAAATCAGGTCCTTAACCGATCTAAGAGAACTCCGAATGGTGCTCCTCTGCTCTAGCAAAGCATGCTGAGAAGACAAATCATCACATTTGCATTGAATATGCTGAGGTTATTGTGAGGATTGGCTATTTCTACCACTGCAAGTTGAGAGAAGCCCTGAAAATCAAAAAGAGGCTCGTTAACCTCAACAAGAATGATGGGTGGATTGTTAGTAGATGCTAGATTCCTACCCTTCATTACTAATTTATTTATTTTTTATTTATTTTTATTCTTTATTTATTTATTTATTAAAATTTTAGTTTTTATTTTTTTATTTTTTATTTTTTATTTTTATTTTTATTTCTTATTTTATTATTTTATTATTTTTATTTATTTTTTATTATTATTTATTTATTTATTTTTGCTAACTTTGTAAATATTTCCAATAAGTTGAATAAAATTAATAACTATTTTGATAAGATCTGAATTACATAACGTGTAATTATTAAAAATAGAATAAATATATAAAATTCAAACTATTACATATTATTATTATTATTATTATTATTATTATTATTATTATTTAACATTTAATTTATTCAATAAAAATAAATAAATACAAATACAAATAAAAGCAAATAAAATAATTATTATTCAAATATATATATATATATATATATATATATATATATATATATATATATATATATATATATATATATAGAGTAAACATTTAATTTTTTCTTCAAAAATATATTAAATAATTATTATTTTTATTAAAAATAAATATAAATATATAAAATTCAAATTATAAGCATTAAACATTTAATTTATTCTTTAAAAAATAAATAAATTATTATTATTTTGATTTTATTTCCTAATTTAGTCAAACTAGCCGTTATTTTACAAACGGCTAGTTGGAGCCTTGCTGTCTATTTAAATGGGTTACCTGATCAGATTTTTCATCTTGTCCTCATGATGAACCACACTGGCTGGTTCAAAACTCGCTGACCAAATTTACTTTGATGTGATTTTCACCGAAAATTTTAATCACAATTTATGGATCATAGAAGCAAAATTCCTAATAATAATTAATATTATTATTAATTATTATAGTTAAGCTTATTAATATTAATTAATAGAATTATTACTATTAATTATTATTAATATTTATTAAGATCATAATCATCATTAATAATTTTTGTCATAAAATGATTTTTTTTTTTTTTTGTAAGTAAGTAGTATCATTATATTATGATATGAGCAGAGGTTACAGCTTTGGTGCGCGAAGACTTGTGGCTTTGATAGCAGATAGGCCTGCTTCGCTTCGACCTTTCAAAGGACTGAGTTTTTACATAGCTGAGCGGTAGCTTGAATCATTGACCATCTTAGTCCTTAAAACAAAACTGCAGGGCTGCCACGCAGGGACACCCTCTGATTGCAAAACTAGACCAAAAAATTGTTGTAGGCCATGGAGGCCTTTTACAAGACGAGAATGGACTATAAAAAGACTGTGAAGAAACATAGGACACGAAACAGAGATTAACCAGTTGACAGAAAAACATAGGGAAAGATGAGCCATTAGATAGTTGGGTTAGAAGCACCCGAGTGACCTCCTTCAACCGAAGTGACACCATCGCCGCCTGTGGTTGGAGCCTGTGGCTTGAACCGTCTGATCACGGTGGCCTGCGCATCATCCGAAGGAAGCTCGATGGAGACATGGTGAACGTGGAGGAGATAGATTTCAAAGCGGCGGATGAACTTTTCCAGGGCTGTGCCATGCTGTTTTAATTCCGTAGTTAGCGAGTTAAATGCAATCTCCAGTTTGTCGAGGCGGGCAGTGTTTTGAGCCGACGCCATGGAAGTCGCCGCAAACGTTTCCTTTACTGCTGCCCCTTGCATGGCTATGGCCTTGGCCAACATCGTTTTCACTTGCCAAGCGACGACTTGTGCTTGCAGAAATTGGGTCTGACGTGTGGATGGAGTTCCGGGGTCCACGAGCCAATCAACTTCTTCACTGATGTTGGTGTCGTCCGTGTGTGTTCAAGCCAGTTCTACTTCTTCCTCCAGCACCTCGATAGTCTGCTTGCCGCGTTTGGAGACCGAAGCCTCATAACATTCCATGGCCCTTTTGAGGGCTTGTGAGGCTTTGATGCTTCTTGGATTCATTTCCGCCATGGCCCTTGAGACTGTTCTTGCACCTATCACTTTGTATAAGCTGAAAACTAGATTAGAAGAGGAGCCTGCAGAATGAAAATCAAACGCAGGAATGATACAGAAAGGTTGCGGAGATGAGCTAATAAAGAGAATGGAGAAGGGTTGAAGCGTGCTTCGGGGAGGCCATTTAAGGCCATAATTGAGGGCAAGTTGCCTAAATGTACAGCCGCCAAGGCTGGGTGAATGATCGAAGTTGTCCGTTCTGCCATGTAATCCTCCACACACTGTTATCCTGCGCTTTAAGCGCTTGGTGGAGCTTTTTCCTCTGCCATAATTCCTTCCCATTAAGGCTGGCTGATTCCGATGGCTTCTCATTAACCTCTCCTGCGTGTGCCGCTCGACTGGCGCAATCATCATACCGTTAAGCCTGATTTTCTGATGACGACTGGCCTGCCGTCCGTCCTACAAAATCACCCGCATTCAAGTCCTTCCTTGATATTGCGCTGCATTGATCCCGAAGCTTATCATCCGTGAGCTCATGCCAACACGTGTCCCTGGCAAGAGTCGGGTTGTCAACCGCGTAGTTAGCAATGTGGTCCGCAAGCGAGTTTGCTTGCCTTCGCACGGATTGCAAGATTATTCCGTTGAGAGAAGGCAAATGCTGTGCTATCCTTTCCGTGACCGCGGCTAACCTCCAATGCTTGATTGCTTTGGCGGGTTGCGTCCCATGTTGGATTTTCTTAACTGTAGTAATGGCCACCTAAGAGTCGCCTTCCACGACATCTTTCCTTTTGCCCAGCTGAACTAAGAGTCGGAGACCCTGTTCTAGAGCTGTGAATTCGGCGTAGTTGTTTGTGGTTTCCCCCAGATTTTTGCTTAGGATATGAATGATGCTTCCATTTTCATCACATAGAACCCCACCTGCCCCAGCTGGGCCAGGGTTGCCCTTTGCTGCACCGTCGAAGTTCAGCTTGCAGAAACCATGGGGTGGCCTCTGCTAGATAACAGGAGGAGGAATTGGTCGGAGAGCCGTTTTCGTCAGGAGATGTTCCACTGAATCGATGAGCCCGAAGATGCCCAGGATTCTTCTGTCATTGGGAGAGATTGTTTCAACCTTTTCCTCTGTGCACCAAGTACGAGTTGTTTCCGTGAGCCCTTGCATGATGATTATTTTTAGATCATCAAGTTGCCGAATGCCTTGCTTTTGGAAAATGCGGTTATTTCTTTCCTTCCATACATTCCATATAAGAAAACCAGGACTGTTCTTCCATAGTGAATTGACCATTACGATGTTGGAGTATTGTGTTCGCCAATTCGTTATGGTCTCTTGAATTGAATTGTGTTGTCTGTCTGACTGCCGGAAAATATCTTGAAGCCATTCCCAGAGCTTGTTGGTCCAGTCACAGCTGTTGAAGATATGGTTGGTCGTTTCCTCCTGCTACTCACATAATGGGCAGCGGGAGGGTCCTATAAACCCTCTTTTGGTTAAATTTTCCCATGTTAGGACTTTCTTGTTTTGCACGAGCCACAGGAACAGTTTAATTCTGGGCCATAGAATCCCGGCCTAGACATTTTCATACCAAGCTACCTTGTCCTGCTCCTCTCTATTATCCAAGTAATGCCTGGCTTCTTTTAGGTTGAAGGAGCCACCAGCCAACATGCCCCAGCGGAGTTTGTCTGGACCATGCATTTCTCTGAGAACTCTTTTGCTGAGAGTGTCATTGAGGGCGTTGTTTAAATTCTGCAGAAGTTCCTCCGGGGGAGGGGGAGTCAATGGCCAGCTCCTCCATTGCTGTGGTTCACTGCTTTGCTCCCAGTAGTGATGGACTTTTATTTTTCCTTTTTCCTGATACCATTGTTGCAAAGGATGAAAATTAGGGCTTTCCATAATCGGGAGCTGTTGCCAAGCATCTTCCCAGAAGAGAGCTGACTGCCCGTTTCTTATTTCCTAGAAGCAATGATTCTGAATTATATTTTGATTGGCTCGAGCTAAGTTCCAAATGGGGGAGCCCATCGGGACCTCGGTGATTCTGATAAGCTCTTCATGCTGCCAATGTTCTGCATATTTGGCCTTCCACATTTTTTCCCACGGAGTATGCGGCTCTGTTAACCATCTCCACCATAGTTTGGCCCCATTGGCCTTATTGATAGTTCCAGGATCCTACAGACCAATCCCTCCGAAGGTTTTGGGTCTGCATAGTTTATCCCACGCCACCAAAGCCCATTTTTGCTTGCCAGTGTTGCCCGACCACAGGAAATTTCGTTGGATGGTTCTAATTTTCTGAAGGATTCCTTGCGGTGCTGGGAGAATCGAAAGCATGTAGTGAGGAATTGCTTGAAGAACCTCTTTGGTCATTACCAAACGCCCTGCCAGATTGAGGACTCTGTTGGTCCAGTGGTTGCATTTGTCAGCAAGCTTGTTTGTCAGATTTTCCCAATGAGACTTATGCCATGGCTTGTCATTGAGGGGAATCCCTAAATACTTGGAAGGAAGAGAGCTTCGCTTGAAACCGAGGATTGCAGCTAAATGTCTTTGAACCGCCAGATGGGTATTAAAAAAGAAGATCATGGATTTGTCAAAGTTGAAATCCATTCCAGAAGCCTGACTGAACAAGGTGAGAATTTTCAGAATTTATTAATATTAGAAATATTAATAATATTAAATATTAATAGTATTTTTTTTAATTGTTAATCAGTTCAAAATTTAATAGTCAAGTCTCGCTAGCACAATCGTTTGAGGATGGGCCTTGTCAGCAAGGCAACCCAGGATCAAACCTAACGAGCGGTGTTTGTACCCTGTGTTAGGGAAAGGAGACATGCTAAAAACTCCATTCAGTAAAAGGGTTGCTGCAGCTGAGGTCGGGTGTGATCCCCGAGTGACTTTGACGGTTTACATGCCCCTGGGTCGCGGCTACTCAAGCCACAGGTCAAGCCTAAAAGATCATAGACAACTTGACAGACAAAAAACAAGTTCATAATTTAAAAAATAAAATTTAGTTATAATTAAGTTTAACTAAATGTTAGATTATTTTAGATATTAATTAAACAATTATTTTTTAAGGAATTAAAATTCATTGAATTTGTTTTAATAATAATAATAATAATAATTATTATTATTATTATTATTATTATTATTATTATTATTATTATTATTATTAAAAAATATTAATTAATTATTAATAATTATTATAGTTAAATTTATTAATATTAATTAATAGATTTATTAGTATTAACTATTGTTAATATTTATTAACATTATAATTATTATTAATAATTTTTGTCTTAAAATGATGATTTATTATAATAAATGAGAAATATTAATAATATTAATTTCAAATTAATTGAAAATGTTTGGTTGACTCTTTTAGTTAAAATAGATTTTTTTCACTGTTTATCACCGGCCTTACTCCCTCTCAAGTATTCATTCACAATATGTCTTGAATATGGATCCTTGTTTGGATTCAAAACGTTGACAAAATTCTGTTAACACTTTGGATAATCTGAATCGCTCTTCTTCAATTAACAACTAGAGAAGCTTAAAAACCATTATCTTTCAATATCCTACTTCACTCTCTTCAACCGAATTATCTCTCTTAAGAAGAAATTGGACTCATAGTCAGGAAAAGTGTGATGTGTTCAGTTGTAGATATTCTTCTAATCTCACACATAAAGGGGAAATTGTTATAGAAAAAAAATTGTGCACTCAAATGTGTAAATTAAGGCAAAAAAATATGTCGAAGATCATCAAAATCAAATATTCTCAAAGGTTAAAAAATATGCACTCATAAGAAAAGGAATACTTGTCACTAAACACAGTCTAATTAATTCGTCCAAATGGTTGACCATATTTCTAATAGTGGTAGTTATGTTAATATTAATAAAAATCCCCTTAAATCTATCTCTAAGGGGGTTTCCCTCGCTATTAAATCTGATCCCTCTCTTAATCCTCTCTTCAGGAAGCTTATTGAGAGTAATCCCTTCACCCCCAGGATTTATGGCTTTCCTAAGATTCAGAAACCTAGGTCCCCTTTAAGACCTATTGTTAACATAATAGGTGGTCCCTATTATCACCTGGCTAAATTCTTTGCTCGTAAGCTTAAACCCCCTGTGGGTCTTACTGATTCTTATGTTAAGGGCTCAACTTCTTTTATCAATGAATTTAAAGACATTAGGCTTGAGCCTAGGGAATTATTAGTCAGTTTTGATGTTGTCTCCTTATTTACCAAAATCCCCATCACTGAAGCTATTGATGTCATTAAGAGGATCTCGGACCAGGACACTTCTAAATTGGTTGGTCTCTACCTCAGCTTGACTTTGCCTAGTTTCCAAGGTGAGTTATATGAGCAAACTTGTGGTGTGGCCATGGGTTCCCATCTTTCCCCTGTTGTTGATATTTATGGAGGATTTCGAACAGAAGGCCTTTGCCTCAACTCAATTTCACCCACGGAAGTGGTGTAGGTTCATGGATGATACCTGTGTCATTTGGCCCCATGGTCACAAAAATATAGATTTGTTTCTTGGTCATGTGAATTCCCATTCTTATGACATCAAATTCACAATGGAAGTAGAGGTGGATGGATGCCTCCCCTTATTATATATTATTCTCTCTAGAAGGGATGATGGTTCTATCTCTCACCAAGTCTTTCATAAGAAAACTCACATTGAGTAGTATCTTCATGTAGATTCACATCATTTTCTGGCTTAGAAATTTGGTGTGCTCTACACTCTAGCTACCCATGCTCTTAGGATTTCTGATGATATCCACTTGGAATCAGAGAAATCCCATCTTCTTGACGTGTTTGAGAATAATGGGTATAGTAGGTCGCAGTGTCTTAAGGCCTTTCAAAAAGCGTCTAAAGGCCTAAGAGACAAGGCTTCTCGAGTGGATCCTATCTCCAAGATTTATCTTCCGTTTATCCAAGGGACCATAGAAAGAATATCCCATGTCTTGAGGAAAAAAAATGTCCTCTTCGTTCAAACCCCTCTGTACCATTAAGAATTCTCTCGGATCTATCAAGGATCCTATATACCCTAAGGACCTAAAAGGGGTTTATATTGTGTGTTTGTCTTGTGGTACGCCTTATATTGGTGAAACTAGCTGATTCATTAAACTGAGAATCTAGGAGCATGCGGCAGACATTAGGCACAATCGGTCCCACACTTCTACTCTTGTAGAACATGCTGAGAAATCGTTCCACCATGTATGCATTGAAGACTCCAAATTCATCGCTAAGGTAGATCATTTCCATCATAGGAAGCTTAGGGAGGCTATCGAAATTGAATGGAATCTTAAGAATCTAAACAGAGATGACGGATGGAAATTAAGTAAGAGTTAGACTCCGACCCTTTCTAGGTGATTTATCCCCTGTGCGATTTTTTCCTCTCTCTTTTTTATTTTCTTTTCTCTGCGGTTTTATTTCCAGCCCTTTGTTTGTAAAATTTCCCTCTCTTTTCTTTATCCTTTTCTATTTGTCTTGGGTTATTTCCTTTTTATGATTTTCTTTTTGTGACTTTATATATATATATAATTTCTCTTTCTATGCCTATTATAATTATTATATTTTTTAATCATTTTATTATTTTATTCATTTTTCAATTATTCTATATTATTTATTAACTTTTAAAATATTTTTTCTTAAAAACTTTAAGATTACTCCCTTTTTATTATTTACCCCTTCCCTCCCTTTAATAACTAGAATTTAATCATTTTAATTTATTATTAAATTATAAATTGTTTTTAATAATTTTTCTTAAAATCTTAAACTTTTAATACTACATATTATTAACTAACTAGTCAAATAACAGATTTTAAGATTATTCCCCCCTCTCCCCCCACCCCACCACCACAAATTTTTATTTACCCCTTCCCTGATTATAATAAGGGAATTTAATCATTTTGTTAAATTATTAAATTATAAAGTATTCTTTAATTATTTTTCTTAAAATCTTAAAAACTTTTAATATTACATCTTATTAACTAACTAGTCAAATAATGACTAGTTTCTAATGGGTAGTTTTAACAACTATTACCAGAAAATGACGCATCCTTACTATTTATTCAATGAGATTGGTTTCTTTCTTCACCTTTTCCTGAGGATGAACCACATTACCTGGTTCGAAACATCAACCAAATCCTGATAATGTGATTATTCCGAAAGACATTTATCTAGATCTAATATGTTTTTTCATGTTTTCACATATTAGTGTAGTTATTTCTTTGGAAACCACATGGATATGTATTAAGTGACATTTGATATATTTATAAGAAATTCACATTAAACTCCCATTTTTTAGGTGGAAGTACAAAGTCATTTCTATTGAGTCAAGTCTTTAAACCATTAAAGGAGAGTTTTAGAGCCTCCAAAGGATTCTTCCCATCTCTAACAAATATGAGAGGCTCATTCAAAAATCAAATCTTATCAATGTTTCTATTGATACAAGCCATGGACCTTCGCCTATAAATAACACTCCATTTGGGGCGATTTACAAGACAGATGTTATTGCAAGGTTATGTTGCCTAAATTGCCACATAATTTGAATTTTTTGTAGTCTTGGATCTCTACATCCAAAAAGAGTCTAAGAAACCTTTTGAAGAGAGAATAATACATGCATAAGAGGGAAAGGAGCGACCTTCCTTTAGAAGGGATAAAGATCCATTATTTCTAAATATACCGTTAGTGTCTCCGGGAGAGATTATATCTCATTTTCATCAAATAAAGAGACTTCTTATTTCCAAAAATCTTTCTTTTCTTTTATTTATATATTTATATTTTCATTATATTGTTAGTTTCTTATGTTAGATTTCATTACTTTTATTTCTATTTTTTCTTCTTGTGTATAATAAACCTTTGGTGGATCTATGGAGGGAAAAACACCATGCATTGTATGGAATTTTAGGACTCCTTTGTTAAACAAAAAAACAAACTCCACCATGTATGTGGACACGTAACACTAGCTAGGTTTCCTTTATAATTATCATATTGTTTCACATGCTTTGTCCCTTTGTAATTTTCATAATTCTTAATATGATTTTTCCATTTAGAAGCAAAGAAGAAAATCCATACTCTTGTGATTTATCTAATAGGAACATACAAATGTTGCAGAATATTTGCCACATAACTTGCATTAGTCGTGATGTTTTTTACAATTGCTCATATTATCTATAAATAAATATAGATCCCTACCATTGTGAGGCATAGCATGCATAGGAAGGATCATAGCCACTAAAGGGAATTAGAATTCATTAAATATGGGTAAATTATATTGAATTTTTGTTTTATGATATAGGGCTATTCCTCTCGAAAATAAACTCTAGTGATGGTGAAGCTATGTTTTCAACCATATTTTGATTTACATGAGTAGATATCCACAAGTAATATTGTCACCCCTTAGTAAATAATAAGAAGATGAGAAATATTCAGCTTGACCATCATTTTTGGAACTAGAGATGCCACTAAAGGAATTGATCAAACCCTAGGAAGGTTCATTTCCCTCAAGTGGAACTATATCAAGCCCTAAAGTAACTACTTTGATATCCATCAACGATATCCTTAAACACTCTTCTTTAATGAAACTGCTTTGAATTTATAGGTATCGAATAATTTATTTGATTCTCTTTACCATGCATTTTTATGATAAAATTTCCTATAGGCCCTTTTGTATTTCTTTCACATAGTGTAAATTATATGAATTATGGCTATCTAAAGAAAGTTTTTATATTTTTTATATTATTTATATTGTGTAAATTATATGAATTAAGGCTATAATTTATTTGTAGAAATATTGTTTATATTGAGAGTGGGGAATCAATATAAAGCTATCTGGATTATAGATTAAACTTTAAAATATTATTTTAGAAACAATAGTTATTAAATCATCATCAATATCATGCATGACATAATTAGATCAAGAACCCAAAAAAAATTACATGAGAAAAGCATGAGACACAAATATTTTTAACACGGAAACCCATAAAAGGAGAAAACCACTATTTTTCTTCTTCTCTACTTAAATTTTTCTTTATAAATGTTCACTAGCAACAACGAGTAGGAATAATCCATTCCCTTGCAAATTTTCATTGGCACCAACTAGCTGGATGCACCTACTCCCTTACAATGTTTTGTTGGCACTCAGCAGTAGGAAGCACCCAGTCCCTTGCATAGTTTCGCTAAAACCTATTAGTAGAACTTAATCCCTTTTATTAGTCTATTGGCACTAACCAAATCGAGGCACTGACCCCCAAAATTAATGTGGACCTCTATTTCAGTAGTTTTGAAGCTGGATCTCTGCTCATTTTATCAAAACTATGAAATAACACAAAACTCCTTAAAAAAAATTTCAGTTTTGATCATAAACACAATATTAACTTAATAATATCACTCTTTAATCAGAAAAAACCTTCATCAATAATTTTTAGACCAACATTTCTCCTCTTGTCACTAGCATGCACACATCCCTGCAACATAAACTGTAAAAATTAGAATCCTTAACATATCGTGCAATAGAATCCCTCACATCAACTTTATAGTTTTAAAACTTTCGTAATACACTAACTCTTAGTAGCAAAACATTATCCATACAATTAGCAGCAACATTAAAATAACATTGATCTCATTCCCACTAAAAAATAATAGTAGAAGGTGATCATATAATCAGAGAATAGAAGTAGACTATGTTGAAAAAGTTAGTAATTGAAGCTCATACTATAAATTTTCTTAAAGCATTGATTGCTTTAATAAGATATAAATAAAAGTACTATAAATTAATTTTGACACTCCATCAAACAAGAAGCCAAGAAATTACTTCAAATACAACAACACACACTCTCACAGACAAACTTTGACGTCATACAAATAAGAGTACCACCGACATGCTATCATCAATGTAGGATGAAGACATAAGACATTAGCTTATTTAAATAAAATATAAGTAGGATGAAGACAAAAGGCATTCCAAAAACATCATTTGGAACTCATGAAGGTCATTATGAAATTTTGGTCATGCCTTTTGTCATGACTAATGCACCATCCAAATTTCAAGATTTGATGAATTCCATTTTAAAAACCTTACTATAAATTTGTGTTAGTAAAATTTGGTGATATAATAATCTAAAACAAGTATTGGAAATATTATGTTCAACATGTTGACATGGTGCTCAAACCATTGAAGGAGAAAGAATTATACACAAAACCCTCTAAATTTTTCTTTGGAGTACAATAAATAGAATACTTGGGTAATATTGTATCTCATGAGGGTGTTAAGGTAGATCCTAACAAAATTGAATCTATAAAGGAATCAAAAATCCCCACAAGCTTAAATAATATTTGATGATTAGTCGGGTTGACAGGGTATTTTCTCAATTTTGTTAATATTTATGGGAAAATAGGATCACCACTAATAACAATACTAAATAAAGATGCACTTTTTTGGACTCCTAAAGAAACTAAGGTCATTGAACATCTTAAAGAGAAAATGTGCCAAGCTCTAGTCATAGCTACACCAAACCTTAAAAAAACCTTTATGTGGAATGTGATGCCTCTGGAAGTGGAATATGTGTTGTTTTAATACAAGAAGGAAGGTAATTTATTATGAAATTCATCCAATCAAGTGAAATAATTTACATAAACCTGTTTATGAGATGGAAATGTTGGAAATACTACATGCTTTGAAGAAATGGTGTCCTTAGCTAATGGGAAGTTAAGGTAAAATAAAATCATGATAATCCTAAATAATTATTGGAACAAATATTATCTTCAGAAGAATAACAACAATGGGTCACACAGATGTTGGGATATAACTTTGAAATCATCTACAAAAAACAGAAGAAAAATGTTGTTGCAGATACACTCTCGGGAAGGGATGAGGATGTGGAAGCATTGATTTGTGTTATTTCTATTATAAAAACTGATTATTTTAGAAACAATAGTTATTAAATCATCACCAATATCATACATGACATAATTAGATCAAGAACCCTAAAAAACTTACATGAGAAACACATGAGACACAAATATTTTTAACACAGAAACCCATAAAGGGAGAAAACCACTATTCTTCTTCTTTTCTACTTAAATTTTTCTTTATGTATGTTCACTAGCAACAATTAGTAGGAAGAATCCATTCCCTTGCAAAGTTTCGTTGGCAACAACTAGCTGGATGCACCTACTCCCTTACAATGTGTTGTTGGCACTCACCAGTAGGAAGCACCCAGTCCCTTCCATAGTTTCGCTGACACCTATTAGTAGGAAGTGCTTAATCCCTTTTATTATTCTGTTGGAACTAACCAACTTGAGGCACCGACCCCCAAAATTAATGTGGACCTCCATTTCAGCGATTTTGAAACTAGATCTCCACTCCTTTTATCACAATTTTGAAATAACACAAAAATCCTTCAAAAAAATTTCAGTTTTGATCATCAACACAATAGTAACTTAATAATATCACTCTTTAATCAGAAAAAACCTTAATCAATAATTTTTAGACCAATATTTCTCCTCCTGTCACTGGCATGCACACATCCCTGCAACATAAACTCTAAAAATTAGAATCCTTCACATATCGTGCAATACAATCCCTCACATCAACTTTATAGTTTTAAAACTTTCATAATACACTAACTCTTAGTAGCAAAACATTATCCATACAATTAGCGGCAGCATTCAAATAACATTGATCTCATTCCCACTAGAAAATAATAATAGAAGGTGATCTTATAATCAGAGAATAGCAGTAGACTATGTTGAAAAAATTAGAAATTGAAGCTCATACTTCAAATTTTCTTAAAGCACTGATTTCTTTAATAAGATCTAAATAAAAGTACTATAAATTAATTTTGACACTCCATCAAACAAGAAGCCAAGCAATTACTTCAAATACAACAAAACACACTCTCACAGACAACCTCTGACGTCATACAAATAAGAGTACCCCCGACATGCTATCATCAATGTAGGATGAAGACCTAAGACATTAGCTTATTTAGATCAAATATAAGTAGGATGAAGACAAAAGACATTCCAAAAACATCATTTAGAACTCATGAAGGTCATTATGAAATTTTGGTCATGCCTTTTGGCATGACTAATGCACCATCCAAATTTCAAGATTTGATGAATTGCATTTTAAAAACCTTACTATAAATTTGTGTTAGTAAATTTTGGTGATATACTAATCTAAAACAAGTATTGGAAATATTATGTTCAACATGTTGACAAGGTGCTCAAACCATTGGAGGAGAAAGAATTATACACAAAACCCTCTAAATGTTTATTTGGGGTACAATAAATAGAATACTTGGGTAATATTGTATCTCATGAGGGTGTTAAGGTAGACCCTAACAAAATTGAATCTATAAAGGAATGAAAAATCCCCACGAGCTTAAATAATATTTGTTTATTAGTCGGGTTGATAGGGTATTATCTCAATTTTGTTAATATTTATGGGATAATAGGATCACCACTAACAACAGTACTAAATAAAGATACATTTTTGTGGACTCCTAAAGAAACTAAGGTTGTTGAACAACTTAAAGAGAAAATGTGCCAAGCTCTAGTCATAGCTACACCAAACCTTACAAAAACCTTTATGTGGAATTTGATGCCTCAGGAAGAGGAATTTGTGTTGTTTTAATACAAGAAGGAAGGTAATTTATTTTGAAATTCATCCAATCAAGGGAAATAATTTACATAAACCTATTTATGAGAAGGAAATGTTGGAAATACTACATGCTTTGAAGAAATGGTGTCATTAAATAATGGGAAGTTAAGGTAAAATAAAATCATGATAATCCTAAATATTTATTGGAACAAAGATTATCTTCAGAATAATAACAACAATGGGTCACACAGATGTTGCGATATAACTTTGAAATCATCTACAAAAAACAGAAGAAAAATGTTGTTGCAGATGCACTCTCAGGAAGGGATGAGGATGTGGAAGCATTGATTTGTGTCATTTCTGTTATCCAAGCTGATTGGATAAATGAAGAAGGGGATAAATGGAAGAATGGAAAAGAGGTGTGAACACTCATTCAAAATTTGCAACAAGATCCTAGTGCATCTGAAACATTTATATGGAAAAAGGATCCACTATGGTATAAATATCACTTATATCTATGTAAGAACTCCCAACGCAAAGAAAAGGTTCTCTTGGAATTACACACCTCTCTTATAGGATGGAACTTTATATTTTAAAAAACTTACCACAATTCCAAGATGGAATTGTTGCGAGATGGATTAAAAAATGATATTCATAAGTTTTTCGTAGAATGATTGGTTTTCCAAGAAAATAAAGTGGAGACAATTAAGACCGCAAGTATTTTACAACCATTATCCATTCCAAGTCAATTTTTGGAGGAGGTATCAATGGATTTTATCATAGGTTTACCCAAATCTAAAGGAAATAGTGGCATCATGGTGGTTTTCCATATACTTACCAAGTATGCACACTTTTGTGAACTGTTTCATCCTTTCAAAGCTAGTATATTCACTATTGCATTTGTGAAAAATATTTCAAACTTTCTACATGGAAACCCAAAGATTATTGTAAGTGACAAAGATCCCATTTTCACTAGAAATCATTGGACAAAATTATTTTCTTGTCTTAGCACTCAATTATCTAATATCTTCTTCTGCACCATTTATTGTCTTCTTGGATAGAAAAATGATGATGGCTTTTGCTAGGGTTTTAGGCCTGGCCACCACCGACAAAGACTCTACCCCTGCCCCTGCCCTGTTTGGCTCTGCCACAGCTGTCGACTTCACAGTAGGCATTGTGCTTCCCTCAGCCGCTGCTCCATGTGGTCAACATTACTCGAGTTGAAATCTTGCCGCAAGCAAAAATCTTACAGTCGCCGACTCCACAGCATACTTTGTGCCCTTTACCGAGGATGCATCTGGCGGTTTTCTTCACCCAATTCACAGATCTATTGGGAAAGCTCTCGCAGATCATGCAGGTCATTTCTGTAAGCACTTACCAGTCTCTGTTTCCTTCTTACACCGAGATTCAGATAGAGGAGGGGACGTCAACGATGGCCAGAATACAGCTGTACGCTCCAGCAATCTTGCCACCACAACCGATGCAAAGCCCATGCAAAGGCTCAGTCTCAGCCTCTCGGAGAAGCAGGGAAAACCGGATAGGAGGTTGCTTCAGGAGGGTTTTGATATTCAGTCAGCTACTCTCATAGCCAAAGGCCTTCCAAATCTAGGGACACAATACCAGATCCAGATATCTCTTCCTTCTGGTGGAACAAAACTGTTATGGGTGCATGCCACGGATCTGGTGTGGGACCTTCTGCGAGAACTCGACCTCAGATTAGGGATCCCCTCAAGAATCTTGAGACTTCTTTACGAAGGTAAACAACTTGAAGACCATTTGCCCTTGTTTTACTACAATATTGAGAAAGACGCTTTAGTTGTGCTATCCTTACGCTTGAGAGGTGGAGCATCTGGGCAAACCTCCTAGGCTCCTGCCTTCTCCTATAACGATGCAGTTCATGCACGAACAACCAAGAAATCAACTCAACCACTTGAGGCTCCCAAGCCTTTTCTGGTGGAAAAAATGGAGGAAATACCTTCCATTGAAATCTCCCATCCAACGCTGGATGACCAATCCCAGGCATTCGCAGAAACAACCCTCATATGCAAGTTTAGTGGCTTATGGCCTTGAACAACAGATCTATACTAGTGGATCCATTCTAACTGGACCAACAACTGCAAAGTATTCTTCTGCTCAAAAGGCTTCTTCATTGTTGCATTTTTATCTAACAAAGACTATTAGAAATCCTTACAAGAAGGACCCTGGTTTTGGGGATCGGCGGGGCTTTTTCTTACTTCGTGGTTTCCAGACTTCGACCCCTCTACGGCCGTCATCACAAAGCTTCCCATATGGGTCAGACTTCCAAACCTCCCGGTGCATCTCTGGCACTTCTCAGTTTTCGAAGGGATTGGGGATACCTTAGGCCGTTTCCTGGCAACATATACCTCAAGGGGGGAGAAAGGATTATACACATTTGGAAAAATATGTGTGGAAATAGACATCAGCAAAGGGCTACCCGATCAGATAAATCTCGAAGTTGGGGACTTCCACTGGACCCAACCCCTGGAATATGAGAATACTGATTTCCGATGTCGCCATTGCCATTAGACAGGGCACCTCCAGAACTCATGTGCTACGTTCCTCGGAAAAAAGAAGAACAACAAAGGTAAATCCAAATCGAAGAGCTAGAAGCCTTGTGATCGACCCCCCATGGATGATCTTGACTCCCCGAGCTCGAATGAGGAGGAAATAGAAGCAGAAGAAGCAAACACTGAGAACAAGAAGGACTCCCCCATGGCCATCCCTGAGGATCCATATGCTCCTCCGATCTTGCAGAAACGCTCGCACGAGACCTCTTCCTCGGATTCAGATAAGGAGTCACCTCCTTCAGCACATAACATTCTGCAATTGGTACCTGTTCAGCCAAGTCATAATGACTGGATCAAATTCAGTAAGAAGAAAGTGAAAAAATGTCGTTTGGAAGTTTCTACCCACTATGGGTAGATCTCCTTGTCTCATTCTCTCTTTTTATTATCCTTGTTATCTTCTGCTATGTCCAAGATTGCTTTTTGGGACCGAGGTTGATACTTCATCATTTCCGGCCCCCTGCTTCTATGCTTTGCTTTCGCAAAGATTTTATTGTACCATATGCTTTTTCTTAATAGAATAGTCTCACTTAGGAAAAAAAAACTTATCTAATATCTTTTTCTCTCCCTCGAGAGGTATCCATCAGGGTGACCCTTTCTCCCCTTTTGTCTTTGTCCTCATGGTGGAAGGATTGGGTTGTTTAATACATTATGCCATCAACTCTCAATCCCTCCAAGGAATATCCATTCACAATAACCCCCCCTCTCTCCCATCAAAAATTTGTGGATGAAAACATGCTTCTAGGCCATCCCTCTGTCGAGTAAGCCATGAACACCTTCAAATATCTGCTCAATTGTTTCTCTGAAGCCTCCAGAAATACTATCAATGGAAAAAAATCACAGCTCTTTTTATTTAACACCCCATGCTGTCACTAAATGCAACATTGCGCATATCCTTGGTTTCTACATTGCCTCTCTCCCATCGAAATACCTAGGAGCCCAGCTCATTGACTCAGCCATCAAAGTTACTTCTTGGAAGGAGATCTTGGTCAAGCTTGAAGAAAAACTATTCTCTTGGAGCCATCGGGCTCACAACATTATTAGTTCTCTTGTGTTGATCAAGTATGTCTTCCAGTCCATGCCACTTTATCTCTTCTTAGTGTTGGCCACTCCAAAATGGGTTGTAAAATCCATCCGTAATATTCAGTGCACCTTTTTATGGCGTGGCAACAAAGACACCAAGAAATGGGCATAATTCAAATGGTATAAGGTCTACTCACCAAACAATGAGGAGGAACGGGTTTGAGGGATCTGGAGCAAAGAAATATCATGATGGGAGATTTCATATGGTGGAAATGGGTATCCAGTCCTCATAAACCCTAGGCACAACTCTGGTCAGCTATATATGAAGAAAATTGGCCTCACGAGGATATTATATGCTACAATTTAGAAATCACGGGCTCCAAAATCTAGAATGATGTTAAGCGACATAAGTTCATCATCCAATCTCATAGTTTTTGGGAAATTTTCTCAGGATCCCTGTCTCATCTCTTGGAAGATTCATGGCAGAAGTAGCCTAAACCTGCAACAATTTTTCAAAAACCCAAGTGGAAATCCACTCTTCAAGGTAGAGGGAACATTCCAATCAAGCATTTCTGGAAAATTTTGAATACTCAAGGATTCCACCAATGGTTTCCCACAATTCAATGGCAAGAAAATTGGGATGAGGAAACACATGATGATATTTCTCTGGAACTCAAAAAAAGGAAAATTCGATATTCAGATGGATCAAATATCCTCAGATGGGGTCATACTCCCCAAGGAGACCTCACTACTAAGGATTCCTATCACCTGCTCCATCGAACCGATCCAAATCAAGTTGATAAAATTTGGTCACAAATATGGAACTCCAGCATATGGCCCAAAGTCTCTGCCTTCCTCTGGCTACTCAATAAACATCGTATCTTAACTTGGGACAATCTACTAAAAAGAGGGTTCACTAGCCCTTCACAGTGCTCCCTTTGCCAAAGTCAGGAGGAAACCATATATCATCTGCTCGATACATGCCCCTTTGCTAGCACTCTTTGGGAAAAAGTCTCCATTCTATGTCGTAGGACTAATAGAAGGTGAGGGGATGTCATCAACACAACCCGTCATTGGCAGAAAGCCCCATTCAATAGAAATATCCTCAACTCTTTCTGCCTTCTCATCCGTGGGCTACTTCAATCCACATTCAGCCCCTCTATACAACACATTTAGTCTCAGGAATTACGCATTCTTGCATGAGGGTTTGAGAGGAGGAGGTTGTTTCTAGCATTTCAGCTAGGAAACAGGTGGATGATTCATGCTTTCACCTTGGGGTACAAGGTCAGTCTTCCAGGAGCATCATATTTTTATCCGCCATTCAGGAAATCAGTTCATACCTCCATGCAGCAGCGATTCCCCTAGGAATTGCATAGTCTAGTCCTATAGATCTGAAGGAGGAAGGATGTTTCCTGTGTTTCAGCTGGAAAAAATATGAGGGATTATCTCCTCACTTTGGTAACATTATTTCCATCATTATTGAGCTTTATTGCACTATCTAGCATCAGGCTATAGCTTTAGCCTCCCTGACAGTGCATTTTACTCCAGCTGTTGTGTATTCAAGAGTTGCATCTAGTGGAGGAGGAAGGAGGAGCTACATCTCAAGCTTAGAGCTTGAAGATATGGAGGAGGTATCAACCCTCTATGAATTGAGTTTATTATATCTGTTTGCATCCATATTTATCTTCAGTTCATGCAGTAGATCTCCATATCCAATAGTTATATGTTGCAGGCCCTAAGAGGGTAATTTTGCAAGATTTTTAGATATGGAAATCATTTCTAGGTTATCTTGTGTATTCCTCATAGAGCTCGGATCTGAAATCTCCACATCATCTGAGCTCTGGAATTGCCAGATATACATTTCTATTTACAACCGGTAGTTAAAGTTCCAACATTTACAGTAGGGACAACATATTATAACCCCCAGCAGTTACGCAGTGCCTTTGGTGAAAGGGCTTCAGGGTCATTCTAGCCTACTTGTTTGGCCTGAGCACTGTTGTACTTATTTATCCACCTACATATTAATAAAATGGCTCAACTATTCTGTGTACTCTCATGGTGTATTTAGTTTATGTGTACATTCCTACAGTTTCATTTATTATGTTTCTATATTACCATCTTTTCCATTTTGGAATATTAAAATGGTATCAGAGCATGTTCTTTGGCTCAGCTTGTCGGTAATACATTTTCTGACATCAGAAGAAGAAGCATAAAGAAAAGATGGGATGATGCTTGGAGCCAGCAAGGCTAAGGATGGAAGCATGGAGAGATGCAATCTACTTCATGTAGCATGGGATGGAGAGATATTTTACGAGTTGGGACTTTCCACTTTGGGAAGAGGCCACTTCACTTTATATATCTCATATATAGAGGAGTACCTTGGACAGCGTATGGTTGAAACGTGGAGATTCATTGATGTGTAGAGGCATCTAAATTTTCATTTGGAGGCCATTCTAGACATTCTAGAGAGGCATCTTTGGAGCTGGGCATGCATTACACATTGTAGGAGATGGGGATACCTTCCATGAGGATGCCATTTGGAGGGAGATGGATTGTTGTAGCATCCACTTTTGTAGTTTCTTGAGGACAAGAAACATTTTGGTGGGGAGGACTGTAATATTTTCAATTTTCCACCAGATAATTGGAATATTAGAGTTCTTACTTTTTCTAATTAATTAAGTAAATAAGAGTGTTGAGGGACCCACAAACCCCATAGATAAATAAAATCCGCTTTTGATGTGCGTATGTGGGTTATTTAGAAGTAGATCAACATTATGGAGCAGTGGAGCATATTTTTAATGAAGGAAGAATGGGGATCATGGATCATTAAAGAGAAGATCATGGAGATAGTGGAGGAAGTCAAATAAGATCATGGTGCAATAAAAGTAAGATCATAGAGCACTAATGATGAAATAGTAGAGAAGTGGTGCATCTAATGCACACATGATGGAGAGAGTGGGAATTAAATGTAGAGATCATGGAGATCATGGAGAGACAACGCAGTCTTCATGGAGGCTAGTGGCCACATGTGCAGCGCAATTATGAGGTGAGCCAGGGCTATGGAAGGCTCACAAAGAATAAAAGGTAGATGAAGGCAACAATAGAAGGCATGGTTTAGATTTTGATTTTAGATCTGGATTTTTCATGTGACATTTCTATGAACACTTCAACTATTTAGCTAAGTCTGCAGTGTTGTTTAGCACACGGGTGTTTTCGAGAGGAAATCCCACCCTTACCCACGAGGGAATCCGAGTTCATACTCTAGGAAGGTTTCTTTGAGTTTTCATATATCCTCAGGAATTGGTTCCACATTCAACCTGTCTCTATATCATATTTAGTCTCAAGAATCACACATTCATGCTTGAGGGTTTGAGAGGAGGAGGTTCTTTCTAGCCTTTCAGCTAGGAAACCAATGGAGGATTCATTCTTTCACCTTGGGCTTCTTGGTAAGTCTTCCAGGAGCATCATATATTTATCCAGAATTCAGGCCATCAGTTCATAACTCCATACAATAGCAATTCCCCGAGGAATTGCACAGTCCAATCCTGTAGATTTGAAGGAGGAAGGAAGTTTCTAGTATTTCAGCTGGAAATCATGTGAGGGATCATCTCTTCACTTTGGAAAAATTATTTCCATCATTCTTGAGCTTTATTGTAGCATCTAGTATCAGGCTATAGGTTCATCCTACATGACAGCGCATTTTATTCTAGTAGTTGTGTATTCAGGAGCTGCATCTGGTGGAGGAGGAAGGAGGAACTAGATCTGAAGCTTCTAGCTTGAAGACCTGGAGGAGGATCAACCCTCTATGCATTGAGATGATTGTATATATTTAAATCCATATTTATCTTTAGTTCATGCGGTAGATCTGCATACCCATCAGTTATATGTTGTATGCCCTAAAAGGGTGATTTTCCAAGATTTTTAGGTTTGGAAATCCTTTCTAGGTTATCTTGGGTATTCATCATAGAGCTCGAATCTGAAATCTCGGCATCATCTGAGCTGCAGAACTGACAGATCTTCATTTCTATTTTTGGCCTGCAGTTTTAGTCTCGACATTTGCAGTAGGGACAACGCAGTATAACCTTCAGCAGTCCAGAAGTTACGAAGTACCTTTGCTGAGTGAGCTGCAGGGTCATTGTAGCCTACTTGTTTGGCTTGAGTGTCTCATATTTTGAGCACTGTTGTACTTATTTATCCACCCACATATTAATAAAATGGCTGAGCTATTATGTCTACTCTCATGGTGTATTTAGTTTATGTGTACATTTTTGTAGTTTCATTTATTATTTTTCTATATTGTTGTCTTTTCCATTTTGGAATATTACAAGGCACCTTACAAAGATAACACCAAAAAGTTCTTTCCTTTTGGTCAGTTTTTGAGCAAGTTTTCTCCCATGATAAAAATCATCATGAAATACTTCACTTCCGAGGGAAAATTCTCTAGATTATACAGCGATCACATTAGGTTTCTCATGTGTTTCACTAGGGTGAAACTTCTCAACCTCGCCCACTACTTATACAAAAGCATTGATAAAATGGCCTACATTGTGCAAAATAGAGATTTTGAGCTTCAGATGAAAAACCTCTTCCATCTCTCTATGATTAAAATCATTTTCCTTCACCACTTTAATCAGTTGAACATAGAATGGGAGATTTTCATAGAGGAAAATGCCTTCACTGCAGGAACAAGTCAACCTACTAGACCTATTCCACCAACATCATCAGTTCCTCACAGAAAGACTAGGCAATATAGGAGGGCTACAGTTAAAGAAAAAAAAGAGGCCAAAGAGGAAAAAGAGGTCAAAGAAGCCAAAAAGTTCAAAACTTGCAAAAGGGGACCTAGGCAAGTGTTTTCTCCATAGATTGTGGAAGGGGCCAAGCAGGGAAATCAAAAGCAGAAAGAGGCAGTTGTTCAAGAGGAAGAATACCTTCATGATGAAGCAAGAGAGTTTGACTTGGCGAACTTGGATATCCAAAATGACCATGAAGCCTCAAATTTGATCATCAAAGAGAAATATTCCACAATCAAATAATTGCAGGACAACATGGAAAGAGCACAATTTTTCATATCCTCCGTTGAACAAGAAAACAAGCGTCTAAAAGACAAGCAAGTACTCATTAGGTTAGAGCTGCTAAAGGAAACGAGGCAAGACACCAGAGGTAAAGAAGTGATGGAACATGATGATTCTGACCATGATGAGACTCCAACCACGAAGATAAGACAGAAAAAAAGAGGTCTTAGGAGAGCATTAGAGAAGGAGAACCATGAGGTAGAGAAACTCAGTTTTGAGGAATAATTGCAAAGGAAATCAAGGATGACCGAGAAATATGGCTTGAAAGAGTTAAAATCCACCTTGAGAAGCTCCTACATAAGGCCAACAAGTACAATGAGATGATGAGACATATGGAAAAGAGGTACACCACTAGAAAGAATATTTGCAACATCAGGATCAAGTAGTTGAAGGATAAACTCAAGCAAACCCTAATCAAGAATAAGGAGGAGGGAGAACTTGATATTCTTGTTTATGCCTCCTTGATTGGTTGATACACCAAATTAGCACTACATCTATCATTTTTGAAGAATTTTGGGCAAGTTTTCATGTTTTTGGGCATTTCTACAAATTTTGACAGACTTTTTGCAGAGTCATCCTGCAAAAAGCACAGTGTGGGTCACACTAAACTTTTTGTTGAGGCCTCCAAATGAGCAATGTTTTTCATATTTGGATTCAGAGTAAGGTATACATACAATTTTCACTATAGGCACTAAGAAAACAGAGCTTTTGACCAGTGGAAATGGCAAAAAACCACCTTTCTGCCTCCTTTTTCAGAGCTTCGCTGCGCTTTTTGAGCAGTACTTGGAGATTCATTTTTTGAGGACATTTTTGACAACTAGACTGGAACAGATTTCCAATGAGTCATCTTGGGCCCAATTTGGACTTCAGGAAGGCAATCAAAAATCAGTTTCAAGGCCCACACACGCTTTTTCCTAGGCACATTACGCTTATTCCAAGCACGTTGCGCTTTTTGCAATTTTCTGTTTTCTCTAGAATTTTAAAAATTTCTCAGTTGATGGATGATTTAAATTAATTTTTACTTATGTAATGAGGGAATGTAGATGTAATGGCATATATACAACATGTAAAAATGTAATTTTGGTCAAAGTGAATCAGTTTCATGAATGATACAGATGAGTTGGCTAACCTCCCTAATCACTAGGATTCTTGTTGAGAACTTTTGGGATCAGCTCCGCAAGTCAAGTATTCGACCCCTAAGAGTGGGAGAAGTAGTTTTTGGTCTATATATTTAATTTCATTTCTCATTGCAAGGGTTGGATGTTGTAGAATTTGATCATTGAATACTATTGTAATTAGAATTTTGGCAAGAAATAAGAGATTGAGTTGCATCTATTTTAATGGGATACCTGTGGTAATGTTATTTGACAATATTTCTTCCTATGTTTTGGAAATTTTTGAATGTATTGTGATTTCATATTCATGCCATCTCTGAATGTAATTGATTCCTAAGTCAGAAAGATAGAATTCATTAGTTTATGCTCTGTTTCAGAGGAATAATTACAGTTTTGTTTCAACTTTATTCTAATTGAAAAGAATTCATGTTTCCAATGCTCTTTTCTAAAACCCTAGCAGTCTAGATCACTGCATCTCGATACCTTAATGTTTTAAGCTACTTACCTACCTTCCCCATAAAATCTCTAGAATTTTGATCCTTATTTTCCCTGACCTAGTTCTTCTCTAATGTATTCACTATCCAACACCTCAAATTCAATAAAAAATCTAGTGCTACTATACCTAGCCTAAAATCCTTTTTATCGAGTCATCTTGCCTGTGATATTGTGGAGAGACCCTTCTCTTGCCTAATAGGTCTAGCTACTTGGAAAAATATTTGTCTGTGGTTACCTTCCCTGGTCTCTTCTCAACCTCGAAGATCTAGTGGAGTGATAACAATACACAACCCATGTATAAGGCTACCCTTCAGTTAGGCATCATGCCGCAAGCCAAATCAAAATTTCTTACAAGATTTTTTTAAATGAAAAATACATGTGCTCGCATATAATTTAGCAACTCTTATGTTTTCAAGCAAATCCACCACCAAAAACTTGGATTCATTACTATCATGCTTTTGCAGACAACAACAACTACAGCGACTCTACCTGTGACAACTATTTGTTAAGCATGTAAAAAATTAGACATATCCTTTATATTATCTTATAATATCAATAATACTTTTAATTAAAATTAAACAATATCTATATTTTTGTATTTTATTATAATTATAATCATTTATTTAATAAATATTTTAATTTTAATTAAAAATAAAAAATTCATTTCAATTATAATTAGACATCTCCTTCCCTCTAATAAAATACACCTTTCAATAAACACATGCAAGCAATCCTTCCTTCCCAAACAAAAAGAATAATACACATTGTTAAATTTAGACCATACGATATGTCCACCAGCGAGTTAACCTTCTGTACGATTTCATCAATGAAATACCTCGAAGCTCGTTAAGTAGGCCGTCGACGTTGATTAAATTATCCATCATTATTATCATTCGGATTAGGACTATTCATTGATCATATATTATATAACAGGTGGGAGAACATCGAGATGCGACACGGCCAGAAGAATTAACCAGAGGTTTAGAAGAAAATGCGATCTGTCGCCTACAATCAATTTAATATTTGTCTTTAGAAATCATGTCTGATGTATGAATCAATTTAATATTTGTATGTTGCTGTTGTATAACGAACGGGAGTGAAAAACAACTCAAGTGGAGATACTTTGCTTTCGATGAATATTTTTAATCACTTAATTAATCGATTATCATATGTCTCTCGTCATTTCTACATCCTTTCCCTACCCCTCCAACATTGCTTTTCATTTCATAATTATATTATTCTTTGATACAAAACTGGGAAAGGTAACCAACCATATTCCCTAATATTAATGAATTCAAAATAAAAGGGAAAAACTGGTAACACATAGATAAATTGTGTGGAATTGTTTTGGAGAGGATGAGCAAGCCAAGTTTCCAAGGCAGAGAATGCTTGTACCGCCTGCCAATTCCAGAAAAATAAATGTTCAGATGTGTGTTATCATCTTGTTTCTCCATAATAATCTCTATAAGTTCTGGTTGGTACAAGGATTATTTGGATATGAACATGTCCTCAAACTACTTCATTTTACATTAATTCTCAGAAGTCGAAATGATTGGAAATCTTATGGCAAGCAGACTAGATATTTTAGCATGTCTCTTTTTCTAGCACAGGGCATAACCACCCTCTGTGAGGTTTGATCTCGGGTAGTCTTGTTGATAGCAAGACCTCTCTTCAACTCATTGTCTTATGGCAGTTTGACTTGATAAATATTATATTTCACTTAATGATTATTAATAATTAAATTAAAAGCTTTAGAAATCCTATTTCAAAAATTGGTAGATACATATAACAAACTTTTCATAAGTAAAAATTCATAGAAACAATTTCCTACTTTTTATTTGATACACCAATTTAATGTCTAGCTTGACTGTGACTTTAAAATTGTATAATAATAATAATAATAATAATAATATACCCAAAAAAATTCTTATATCATATTCTAATTAATTTATTTATTTAAAATTACAAATATCATAAATATTAATCGAAAAATATAATGTATACTATTTAAAAAAAAGTGAAATGATTTTTTTACATAACATTTTAACTTATTCAAAGACATAAAATCCAATTATTTTTTATATTTCAATTGTCCATATATTATTATTACAAGTTCTTGACCTATTGATCTTATATGGATTCTTTAAATTGATGTTGAATCAATGATCTTGAGGTTACGTCAATAAAAAAAATTTCCAATGTCTACCAACGACTACATCAGCTCAGGGTTTTTACAGAAGACCAAAAGTAAGAGAACATTTGGTTTTAGATTTTTTTTGGATGAAAGGTTTTGGGAGAGGTTTTTATTGGAAACTAATATTATACCAAGTGAGTTTATATTGGTAAATATATATTGAATAAAAAATATATGATATATTGAGGTATGTATAGGGGTAAAAGGTTTTAATATTGATATATATAAAAAATGGAGCTCAAAGTTAATAACATAATGAAAAGAGATATAAAAAATGTTAATGGAAAAATAGATACTTACAATATTTAGGAAGTAGAGATTTTTTTAAATTGAGAAAATGTTTTGTGTTACTATTAATAGGGGTTAAATAATGTCATTTTCAAGGATATTTTCCAAATGTAATAAAATTAAAAATATTACCAACTTCAGTGAAAATGTAAAGATTCATTGAATGAAAACCCCTTGAAATTTTATAAATTTTTAAATGTATTTAACTTGTAAATCACATTGAAAAGGAAACTACCTATCAAATTCCATGCATATTTGAAATGTGCATCTCAAATAAGCTCATGGACGACATGAAAAAAATGATCAGCAACACAGGTCTAAAGTTCGAGCCTCGTAAAATATCTAGCTAAGTGATCTGTCAGCGACATCATGAAAAGGGCGAAATAGCTTGACCGACCCTAAACTGTCAAAACCCTAATTGCTAAGGTTTGATATTGATTCCAGGGTTGGTATTGTCCTCTCCTTTCTGCCCTTTACTCCCGAAGTCTAAGCCACGACATCTTATGGCAATCCCCGTGAACTATTATGTCTACTCTCATGGTGTATTTAGTTTATGTGTACATCGCTACAGTTTCATTTATTATGTTTCTATATTGTTGTCTTTTCCATTTTGGAATATTACAAGCCACCTTACAAATATAACACCAAAATGGTCTTTCCTTTTGGTCAGTTTTTTAGCAGGTTTTCTCCCATGATGAAAATCATCATGAAATACTTCATTTGTGAGGGAAAATTCTCTAGATTATACAGCTATCACATTAGGTCTCTCATGTGTTTCACTAGGGTGAAACTGCTCAACCTCCCCTATTTCTTATACAAAAGCATTGATAGAATGGCCTACATTGTGCAAAATAGATATTTTGAGCTTCAGATGAAAAACCTCTTCCATCACTCTCTCATTAAAATCATTTTCCTTCACCACCTTAATAAGTTGAACATAGAATGGGAGATTTTCATAGAGGCAGATGTCTTCATTACAGGACCAAGTCAACCTACTAGACCTATTCCACCAACATCATTGGTTCCCCACAAAAAGACTAGGAACTCTAGGAGGGCTACAGTGAAAGAAAACAAAGAGGCCAAAGAGGACAAAGAGGTCAAATAAGCCAAAAAGGTAAAAGCCTACGAGAGGGGACCTAGGCAAGTGTTTTCTCCATATATTGTGGAAGGGGCCTTGCCTTCTTGCTCAACAAAGCAGGGAAATAAAAATAAAAAAGAGGCAGTTGTTCAAGAGCAATAAGACCTTCATGACGAAGAAACAGAGTTTGACTTGGCGGACTTGGATATCCAAAATGATCATGAAGCCTCAAATCTGATCATCAAAGAGAAATATTCCATAATCAAATAATTGCAAGACAACATGGAAAGAGCACAATTTGTCATATCCTCCCTTGAACAAGAAAACAAGCATCTAAAAGACAAGCAAGTACTCATGGAGTTAGAGCTGCTAAAGGAAACGAGGAAAGACACCAGAGGTAAAGCAGTGATGGAACCTGATGAGTCTGACCATGATGAGACTCAAACCACGAAGATAAGATAAAAAGCAAGAGGTCTTAAGAGAGCTTTAGAGAAGAACCATGAGGTAGAGAGACTCAATTTTGAGGAAATAATTGCGAAGGAAATCAAGGATGACCGAGAAATGTGGCTTGACAGATTTAACATCCACCTTGAGAAGCTCCTACATAAGGCCAACAAGTACAATGAGATGCTTATACATATGGAAAACATGTAAACCACTAGAAAGAAGATTTACAGCATCAAGATCAAGCAACTGAAGGAGAAACTCAAGCAAACCCTAATCAAGCATAAGGAGGAGGAAAAACTTGAGATTCTTGTGGATTCCTCCTTGATTGCTTACGACACCTCATCAGCACTACATCTATCAATTTTGAATAATTTTGGGCAAGTTTTCATGTGATTTGACATTATTTCTTCTTATGTTTTACAAATGTATGAATGTATTGTGATTTCATATTCATTCCATCTTTGAATGTAATTTATTCCTAAGTCAGAAAGATAGAATTCATTAGCTTATGCTCTATTTTGGAGGAATAATTAGAGTTTTGTCTCAACTTTATTTTAATTGAAAAGAATTCATGTTTCCAATGCTCTTTTTTGAAACCCTAGGAGTCTAGACCACTCCATTTAGATACCTTAATGTGTTAAGCTACTTACCTACCTTGCCCCATCAAATCTCTGAAATTTTGATCCTTATTTGCCCCCACCTAGTTTTTCTCTAACATATTCACCATCCAACACCTCAAATTCAATCAAAACCCTAGTGCTACTATACCTAGCCTAAAATCCTTTTTATCAAGTCATCTTGGTTGTGATCTTGTGGAGAGAGCCCTCTCTTGCCTAATAGGGTTAGCTACTTGGCAAAAGATTGGTTTGTGGTTACCTTTGGTGGTCTCTTCTCAACCTCGGAGATCTAGTGGAGTGATAACAATACACAACCCATGTATGAGGCTACCCTTCGGTTAGGCATCGCACCGCAAGCCAAAGCAGCACTTCTTGTAGTGCAAGCCAAATCAAATCTCTTGCAAGGTTTTTTTAAATGAAAAATACATGTGCTCGCATATAATTTAGCAACTCTTGTGTTTTCAAGCAAATCTGCCACCAAAAACTTGGATTCACCACTATCATGCCTTTCTACAACAACAACGACCACCACTCTACCTATGACAACTATTTGTTAAGCATGTAAAAAATTACACATATCCTTTATATTATCTTATAATATCAATAATAATTTTAATTAAAATTAAACAATATCTATATTTTTGTATTTTATTATAATTATCATCATTTATTTAATAAACATTTTAATTTTAATTTAAAAAAAAAGCCATTTCAATTATAATTAGACATCTCCTTCCCTCTAATAAAATACACCTTTCAATAAACACATGCAAGCCATCCTTCCTTCCCAAACAAAAAAAATAATACACATTGTTAAATTTAGACCAGACGATATCTCCACGAGCGAATTAACCTTCTCTACGATTTCATCAACGAAATACCTCACAGCTCGTTATGTAGGCCATCGACGTTGATTAAATAAGCCATCATTATTATCAATCGGATTAGGACTATTCATTGACCATATATTATAACTAAATATCCCTTATAAAAAAATGCCAAGCCAAACACAAATTTAATAAAAAACAAGGATGGCTGCAAGGCAGCTAGTCCCTGCCTTGTCTTGTCTTGAGTGGTAGTTCGAGGTGAAGACTAGTAAAAAAATTTGAAATAAACCAAGCCTGAGAGAGCCATGTTTTTCAAAGAATAAAATATTTTTTATAATTAATATTTTCTAAATGTTAATTTTCAATCTATTCCATTTCTGTATTCCAGCTATGCTTTTAACATTTTTAATGTTAGTTATTGATCGATTCCATCCGTGTATTCTAGCTATGCTATGCTTTTAACAATGAACGTGACATTGGATTTGAGATATACCATTAAGCTTTTGCCTTTCCACCAGAAAATGAGGTTGACATATAACAACAACCATGTGAGGCTTTATGGCTTTGGATGTGTAGTGGCCACGTCTGATTCAAGCCGAAGGCATCTATAGCATAGACTAAACTGAGCATTGGATAGCATTGCTCTTTATGCTTTCGTTTATATTTTGGTCTATACTGGCAATTGCATTCATAAGATTTGTGTGCTTGCTTAATATTAATCTCCTTGAATTGATCTACCTGTTGAATATCTCTCATTCTTTCATGTGAACTCATGCTTTCCTCAACAAAAATTCCCTCTTTGACAATGGTCTCAATACAAAAGAAATGTGCAAAGGTCCCCAGCTTCCATGCATCTTATATTTATTTAATGCACGCTTTAATCAAAAAAATTATTTTAATCAACAGAGAAATGTAAGTAGACACGATTGTGCACCTTCATTAACACTTATTATATTTCGAAAATAAAATATATTTT
This sequence comes from Pinus albicaulis, assembly GCA_034641835.2. NCBI lineage: Eukaryota > Viridiplantae > Streptophyta > Pinopsida > Pinales > Pinaceae > Pinus > Pinus albicaulis. Next base: position 1,158,296,741 of record CM076570.1, on the reverse strand, counting down.
ATAAAATAAAATTTAAACAAAAGAAACAAAGAACACAAAAAGAATATAATCCATAGTGTTTCCTACCCATATAATTTCGCAGGGCTTTTTATTATATCAAGCAACCAAAAATACTTTTACAAACAGTTAGAGCAACGCTTCCATTTGATCTTTCCGGCAGATATAGCTCAAATTTGTTCGTTCCGGCAAGATGTGACTCTCACATAAGTTCTGTACTTGAAGCAATTTTTTGATCTTTCTAGCAGATGTCATTCACATTTGTTCGTTCCAGCAAAGATTTAAAGTTCACATTTGTTAGTTATTTCAAATTTAAAATGGGAAAAAAACAATTAACTACACCATCCCGATAAAGAAGAATGCCCAAAGTTGCAACATCATTGAATTCGCTAACACAGTGCCACTTCCATTAGACGCCTTGTGGTAAGCGCGTGGGGTTTGAGCCAGGGATTTAGCCGGAACCCGAACCAGCGGAATATACTGTGTATTTGATATGGAACACAATTTCATTTAACAAAACGTCCAGTAGATTTTAAAGAATTTAAATGGTGGAGTGCAAGAAACCAGTAAAACACAGTATAAAACTTGTGAAGAATTATAGGATATAAAAACGCAGAAACTGGATACCTTTGCACAATGTTTGAGAAATAGTGGTATAACAAGACGATGGGAGCAATTCAGAATTGATAGGAAAATAAATGGAATCGTCGTCTCCGAAAAGCGGGCATAGGCATGCGGGTTCCCTGGCCAGAACATTTGGTAGCAAGGGACAGCAGTCTTCGATGGGTCCTTTCCCACTGGTGAAATCTAGGCAGGGTGAAAGCTGAGCCATGGGATTGACGCACTCCTGGGAGAAATAAGATCGTAGCCATTCACGCCGCTTGTCGTTGGGTTGATTTTCACACAAAGTACTGACATCAGAAATTTTAAAATAAATTCTAAAGGTCTTAAAGAAATAAATATGAAAATCAAATGCAAAGGTCTTAAAGCCATACATATGAAAAAAACAATTAAAAGCAAACCTAAATATTATAAACCAATATATGATATAAAATATATGCTACGTGCCCTCTCTAAGCTGCCTTGCATGCCGCTACGTGCGTTTGTTAGTTCTTACCAGCTACAATTATACAAATCCCAGGATGGGCTTGCTTGTCTACGGAGGAAGAAGTCGAAAGAGATTAAAAAAGAACCGCCTCTACCTGGCTTACGAGACCCGCCTCTAGTTGGCTCATGAGTATGACTGTCAACGAATGTCACCTGCCGCATGTTCCCAATTGCCAGTAAATAACGCGGAAGGAAGTTTTTGCAGGTCTCCATATATTGGCCAAATGTTCAGATCTGAAATAAGAGGTGATTGAACCTATGTTTGAAAGGATTGCATTGGTAATGTTCGAGGGATCTCTGTCTCTGTCGGTGAAACAAAAGAGAAAGGTTGTAGGGTTCTGCTAAGTTAAAATCCATGGACGTTATGGTTTGTGGGAAGGAATTAGTTGTCTCCTCTACTTGGCTGAAAAATCCGGGTTGGAAGCCTGGGAATAACACACACTTGGTTTATCCAAACGGTACATTCTGTGCTGGCTTCTATAATGTTTCGCCAAATAATTATGATTTTGCTATATGGTATGCCAACGATCCTCAGAGAACCGTGGCATGGATGGCTAACAGAGATCATCTCGTGGGATACAATTCCTCCTTGACCCTACAGAATGAAAATATCACCTTAACTGATTCTGATGCTGAAGGGAGAATATGGACTGCGCCCATCAACACTTCCAATGTAATGGGTCTGGTTTTGTTATACTCGGGCAATTTGGTTTTCAACACAAGCACGAAGAGATGTGTTTTTCAGAGCTTCGACTCTCCTACTTTTACTCTTCTTCCAACACAGAATTTATCCCAGACAAGTTCGCTTTCTGGATTTTTCTTAGGCAGTACTCCAAATATAGAGACAGCGCCGGAATATTCAACTTGGATATTCTACTTAATCTTTCAGGCGGGGGACCAAAGAGATTCACATATGCGGAGCTGAAAGTGGCCATTAATAATTTCAGCAATGAAGTAGGCAAAGGAGGATTCAGGATGGTGTACAGCGGTCTTCTGCCCAATCAGAGACAGATTGTAGTGAAGAAGCTCAAGGGGGTATCTCAAGGCGAAGCCCAATTGTGGGGTTTCTGCACAGACTGCTTGTGTACGAGTATATACCAAATGGGTCATTAGACAAATATTTGTTCAATAAGCAGGGCCAGGGCTAAATAGTTGGGTTGGACTGGAGCTCACGATAGCAGTTGGAGTAGCGAGAGCCATATCCTACTTGCACGAAGGTTATTGGAGTAGCCTGGTAAGTAAGAATTTAGCAATCACCATTATCAGGTTTCACCCTGCAGAAATTCTTTATAAGTTAGGAACACATGTCTAGAAAATGGCTTAAAATGAAAATGATGGTTCAAGAAAACAATAAACTGAAAAAGGCTTAAAATGCAAATGATGGTTCAAGCAAACAATAAACTGGTTGCGACCAAAGAACCCTTGCTTAATTTCAAATACGGAACTTGACGTTAAAAAAAACCTGGAATTTTACAGATTTTGAACGCAAACCTATAAATTTTGTCTTTTTGGCTCATTTTCCAGGTTAATTGCTATGGCCGAGTGGAAAGCTCCATGGCTACCATCAAATTGGTTGTGTAAGAATTTCACAATCACCATTATCAGATTTCACCCTGCACAAATTCTTTGTTTACTCTTAGCATTGATATACATTTCTAGAAGAACAAAAGAATTTGATAAAATTTGATTCTTATTAGAATTGATATGCATTTTACAACTTACAAGTCGAACACTGCGCTGTGAGCTGTCGAGCTTGCGGACGTCTCTGAGAACAGTGTTCATGGCAGTTTTCACGTCTCTGAGAACAGTGTTCATGGCAGTTTTCCTGTGGCCATTCATTCGGCTGTCAAGAAAATGAAATACTGTCCCGAGTTTTGTAAAAATAATGTTTATCCCCGTTAAGCGGTGAATTACCCTTCATGGGGAAGGTGCCACACGCCACATATTTTGAAAAACAAGTGTCTAGCATGCATATAATGAAATAACTATGCAAATAAGTATAATATGAGATTGGATGTCAGTTTTCTGATATATTTAGAACTAATGAACCACTTCACATTTGAATAAAAATTCTTTGCGCAAATTGTCCAAACATTTTATGCTTCCTAACTAATGCTACCTAACTAATGCTAGCATTAGTCGATAAGAACTAGAAAAATAGGAATCAAGACGAATGAAGTTAACATTTAACCTAAGTTTCGATAGGTCTGGCCTCAATATGAGGCCAAATAAGACCTCCAAATTGTGGATTGGTTCTCACCGGCGGCAGGCAATTGTGGATTGGTTCTCACTGGCAGCTGGTTCTCACCGGCGGCAGGCAATTGTGGATTGGTTCTCACCGGCGGCAGGCAGAAAACTGTCTTTAAAACTTTATATTAAGTTAAATGGTTTGATCTCATTTTCCTCCGGAGACTAATAAAACACCCAAAAGCGATTACAATAGTCCCTGCCATGCCGCAGGAGGCAGGGACTAATAAGCATTCTTCGACCATTGTTATTTGCTTGAAAAGATATAACAGGTTGGAGAACATCTAGATGCGACATGGCCGGAAGAATTAAAAAGAGGTTTAGAAGAAAATGCCGTCTATCACCTACAATCAATTTAATATTTGTCTTTCGAAATCATGCCTGATGTATTAATCAATTTAATATGTTTCCTTCTATGTTGCTTTCGTATAACGAACGTGAGTGCAAAACAACTCAAGTGGAGATACTTTGCTTTCCATGAATATTTTTAATCATTTAATTAATCGATTCTCATATGTCTCTCGTCATTTCTACATCCTTTCACTACCCCTCCAACATTGCTTTCATTTCATAATTATATTATTCTTTGATACAAAACTGGGAAAGGTAACCAACCATATTCCCTAATATTAATGAATTCAAAATAAAAGGGAAAAACTGGTAACACAGAGAGAAATTGTGTGGAATTGTTTTGGAGAGGATGAGCGAGCCAAGTTTCCAAGGCAGAGAATGCTTGCACCGCCTGCAAATTCCAGAAAAAGAAATGTTCAGATGTGTGCTATCATCTTATTTCTCCATAATAATTTCTACAAGTTCTGGTTGGTAAAAGGATTATTGGGATATGGCCATGTCTTCAAATTACTCCATTTTACATTAATTCTCAGAAGTCAGAAATGATTGGAAATCTAATGGTAAGTTTATTAGATTTTTTTAGCATGTTTCTTTCTCTAACATACGGCATAACCATCCTCTGTGAAATTTGATCTTTGGTGGCCTTGCTGTTCATCTTGAACTGATGAGTTGACAAATATTATCTTTCACTTAATAATTATTAATAATTAAATTAAAAGCTTTAGAAATCTTATTTAAAAAATAGATAGATACATATGAAAAACTTGACAAATATTATCTTTCACTTAATAATTATTAATAATTAAATTAAAAGCTTTAGAAATCTTATTTAAAAAATAGATAGATACATATGAAAAACTTTTCCCTGAGTAAAAATTTATAGAAACAATTTTATTTATGTTTATCATATGTACCAATTTAGTGTCTGGAATTTAAAATTGTATAATAATAATAATAATAATAAAAAAAAAATCATATATAATATTTTAATTAATTAATTGATTTAAAATTACAAATATCATAAATATCAATCTTTCTTTGGAAAAAAATAATGCAATACACTGTAACGTTATATTATTTAAAAAAATTGACATAATTTTTACGTAGTATTTTAACTTATTCAAAGACATAAAATCCAATTATTTTTTCTATTTCAATTATCCATATATTATTATTACAAGTTCTTGGTAAATATATTGAATAAAAACTGATATGATTTATTGAGGTACATATAGGGGTAAAGGGTTTTAATATTGATATGTATAAAAAATGGAGCTTAAAGTTAATAAAAAAATGAAAAGAGATATAAAAAATGTTAATGGAAAAATAGATACTTACAATATTTAGGAAGTAGAAGTTTTTTTAAATTGAAAAAATGTTTTGTGTTATTATTAGTAGGGGTTAAATAATGTGATTTGCAACGATATTTTTCAAATATAGTAAAATTAAAAGTATTACCAACTTCAGTGATAATGCAAAGATTCATTGAATAAAAACCCTTAAAATTTTATAAAATTTTAAATATATTTAATTTGTAAATCACAATGAAAAAGAAATTACCTATCAAATTCCATGCCAATTTGAGATGCACATCTCAAATAAGCTGATGGACGACATGCAAAAATGATCAGCAACACAGGTCTTAAGTTCGAGCCTGACAAAATATCTAACTAAGTGATCTGTCAGCGACGTCATGAAAAGGGCGAAATAGCTTGACCGACCCTAAACTGTCAAAACCCTAATCGCTAGGATTTGATATTGATTCCAGGGTTGGTATTGTCCTCTCCTTTCTGCCCTTTACTCCCGAAGTCTAATCCAAGACATCTTATGGTAATCCCCGTGAGCCCCTAATGCCTAACCCGAAAAAACGACAAGGGAAAACGACAAGGGATTGTCTTAATATAATGTGCATGGATTGAGCTGAATTGACTTCAAGTAAATAGGTTTATTATAGGTTTATTTTAATTTCAGATTTATGAAGCAAGGAAAAAAATCAAATTTATCAAGGTGTAAATATTTTCTTTGAGTATAAAATTTGAAATTTTGAATAAAAATTAATATCTCTCCACACTTAAAATTGATCTTTCTCAACGCTTATAATTTAGAATTAAAATTAATGAAATTAATTTAATAAAAATTAAATCTTATAAATAATCATCACTGATATTTATATTAAAAACCTTACACATCTTATTTCAAAATAGATTAGACAAACTTTTCATTAAATAAAACTTTGTAGTAATAATTTCCCACTTTTGTCCTTACTTAGAGTGGTTTATTACTCAACTATAATATAATAATAATACTAATAATCATACTATTGCTACTTCTTCCAAGCTATTTTATTCTTTATTTTCACAGAAATATTACTGAAATACAAATACAAATTAATATTAATATTGTTTGAAAGACAAAAAAAAAATACAGACACAAAATAACACAAATAATTTATACACAATAATACATGAGCTATAACTCTTTTATTCATCTCACAAATTTTCATTAATCTAACCATCTTGATTCAATTACAATAACCACCTGAAACAAAATTTAACATTTTCCAACTAACCATTGGTGTAATATAACTTGACATGCCACAACACACTATATTTAATTATACTTTAACTAGACTCTCTAATTTTAGAAAACTCGTAATGAAAAAGTATTTAGCTTATTCAAACGAATATTAACTTTCCTTTGGCCCTGATTTGTTTGCATCGAAGTCTAAATTAAATTAAAATTAGAGTAGGCAGTCAGCCATACAAATTACAGTACAACCGTAAGGCGCGGAGTCCGAACAGCGTAGAGATCATGTGCTCTACGCAGTGTGATTCCGAAGCTTTCAGACATATCGAGTTGCTGCCCATTCATGTTATCGGGCAGTGTCCAGTCAAAACAGTGCAATAGCTGAGCAAACGGCAATTGAACAAGAAGCATTCCCAGCTGCTCTCCCGGGCATACTCTCCTTCCTGCTCCAAACGGAATCCACTCACACTTACGAACTTTTTCATCGAGAGAGAAGCCATTCATGAATTTCTCAGGCACGAACCTTTCGGCATCCTCCCATAACGTTGGGTTCCTTCCGATCGCCCAAAGATTCACCAAAACACGAGTATTTCTGGGAATTTCATAGCCCAACACATTGCAGGCTTCTACAGAAAAGTGCAGAAGTAGCGGCCCAGGTGGATGGAGTCTAAGCGTTTCTCTAACCACAGCTTGTAAATAAGGGAGAGAAGGAAGATCAGATTCACGCACCATCCGCCCCATTCCAACTACACGTTCCAGCTCGTCCTGAACCTTCTTCAACACTGGCGGGTTCCTCAATAATTCGGACATTGCCCACTCTATGGTTGCAGATGACGTGTCTGTGGCACCAGACAACATATCCTGTCATCATCATTATAGATTCAAAATCTAACAGGTAAGATATATGTTACTGGTTGGATTTAAGCAAGTAGAAAATCTGACACAATATATATTGATTGCTATTTAAAAACTGACACTCAAATACAATACATGCAATTTTTACATACATAGAGGATGGCTTTTATATTGTCTCGTGTAATCTGGGGCTCCATATCTTTATCTGCAGAAGCTGCAAGCAAAACATCTACCAGATCTCGCGTGACATTGGGGTCATTGTGGGCAACGTGTTCCTCTATTACTTTCTCTAGCAACTCGTCTTGTATGCGATGTATTTCCTTGAACCGTCGTTTGAGACCTTGTAGATCCATCCACGCCACGTATGGTATATAATCCCCCACATTAAAAGCACCGGCTGCGACCGAAGTTTCCTTGATCATTGAATTGATTCTTTTACCGCCAATAGAGTCTTGGTCAGAGTACTTTCTACCGAAGGTCATCCTGCAGATTATATCACTCAAAAGGGTTGACACGGTTTTGCTAATGTTTACGGCATAATCTGAATCAGCAGCAACAGAACGAATCATAGCAGAGACCTCCTCTTCTCTTATAAAGCGGAAGTAATCCAAGCGTCTGGAGCTCAGCAACTGTGAAACACACACCTTACGGGCTTGGGTCCAGTAAGGGCCATAGGGAGCAAAAGCGATATCGGTGCAATTATACCAAAAATAATTAGCTGCCGCTGATGGAGGTCTGCTAGCAAAAATCACATCATGTGTCTTGAGAAACTCCTTGGCCATGTCTGGTGAAGAGACGACTAAGGTAAGAGCAGAGCCCAGGCGCAATGACATGAGAGGCCCGAATTTGAGAGAGAGAGCTGCAAGTGCTTTGTGTGGAAGCTGTCCCAGCAGGTGGAGATTTCCGATGATGGGCAACGGAAACGGCCCCGGGGGCAGCCTCCTATTTCTTCCCTGGACTAAGAAGCTCCATCCTACCACCAACAACGCAATGACAGCAGTGGCGAGTTTCAAATAAAAATCAAGGCATTCCAGAAGTGGCCTCTCGGATCCTAACTCGTTCGCCATCGTTACTTATCCAAAATACGGTGTGGTCTTGTCTCAGGTCGCACGAAAATATATACCTGTGTTGAAGGCATATGCCATTGGAATCCTATATGGATTCAGTATTTTCAAGGTTCAAAAACTTGGACATATCCAAAGTTTGATCACCATAACTTAAATATCCCAAAACGATTTCTATATTATTTTCTATTTTGGTCAAAATTTGATCAAAATTTCTACTTCTAAATCTTACCAAATTTTTTAGTATTTTCCCAACAAAATTATGCCATTGACTATTATTAGCTACTGTTTCATCAATGTATGGTATGAAAATCTAGCTTTGCATACAAACCTTACAATCGACCTTCTTCTTCTTTTACCAGACCATTTATTATTGGTTTAGATCCATGTTAACTGGGATCAAATTTTAAGATTGAAAAAATATTTACATGTAAAATATTATTTAATTCATTCTAGTACTCAGTAAATATGTGATTAAGATAATATATAATTGTAATTTTTTTATTGTTTATATTATATTTTTAAATATATTATTATTGTTAATATTTAATATTAAAAATTAAATAAGTTATACATTTTTCTACATTATTTTATCTTTAATCATACTGAAATATAATAGTGCTATTTAGTCAAACTCTCTCTTTGTCTTTTTCTCTATATATAAATATAATTTAATCTCTATAATGTAATATAATATTATATTATTTAACATAGATATGGAAATATGTGATTAACATAGATATATAATTGTAATTTTTCATTGTTTATATTGTATTTTTAAATATATTATCATTATTAATATTTTATATTAAAAATTGAATGAGTTATACATTTTCCTCTTATTGAGAAGTAACTACACTATTTTATCTTTAATCATACTATTAGTTAATATTGATAGTGAAACTATATATATATAGTGTCATATAAAATTATATTATTTAAAATAGAGATATAGAAATATTTTATTTATTAGTTGAAGAGTGGAAATGAAATATAAATTATAAAATAGGTTTATAGTCTATCTTTAATTGTTTGAGTTGATACCCTAAAAAAAAAATGTTTTTATTATTTTTGAGAGTATAACAACTTCTAAAAAAAATTAATTATTTATTTATATAACTATTTAATTTTATTTTTGGTTAACAATTTTTTTTTTTTTTTAAATACCTAACGTGCTACTAAAGCATAACATACTTAACCCCACCGCACAAATTCGGTGATCATACAAAGTCATGTGTTTTTGAATGGTTGCTTTTTATTTCGAACGGATCCATATATAAAATATTCATAATAGAAGAGGATACACAGCCAACTCAACTGAATAGTTATTTTTTTAATTTTGTTTTATTTTTATATATAAAAAATTTCGGTCACTATACTGTGTCATCACATTGCAATAGGTACTCTCAATTTTAATATGATGTCTTTATATAAAATTCAATGATTATACGGATCCATCACATTTAAATGGTTAACGTTTAGTTTCGTTCATTTTTATTATTTTTTTAATTGTGTGAAGACATTCATCCTACACTATTCTAAGAGGGAGATATATAAATTTTTTTAAGAGGGAGATATATAATTTTTTTTATTATTAGAATTAATTTGTTTTTGTTTTAAATTAATATAAAATATTTCTCTAAATAAAAAATAATGTTAATTATAATTGTGTGTGTGTGTATTTGATTAATTTTAATTAAAAAAATTATAAAACATCAATAATATGTTCTTAGTTTATTGTCTAAATGTTTTAATCTTACTCTTAACAAGAAATAAAATATTTAGATGTCAATATATCTTTTATTTTGGCATTCAAGGAAGATGTATGACTTTAATACTTTTAAAACATATTTCAATATAACGAGATGGGAAAGGAATATGTGTATATGTTATTTGGGGTTATCTTGGGTGGTTGAGAAAATGGTTGTTATCTTCTCCACGCATGTTAAATTCCTTGCTAGTGGGTGGTTGGGGAAAATGGTTGTTATCTTCTCCAACCATGTTAAATTCCTTGCTAGTGACATGAAACTGAGAAATATTTTTGTAATTATATATTATTTAAAGCAATTGAAAAAAAAAAAATTCTTATGCCTAGAACATTTCATGTAGTTTCATTTTTTTACATCTTGATCCCTTTTCAGGTATTATTTTCAATCAATTTTGTTTGGAATATAGCAAATATTTGTTAAAATAACAACGTGAAGTTGTATAATATACATCATCCAAGTGCTCAAAGATATAATAATACAAGGGGACATGTACATTACTACTTTGCTCTATTAAAGCACAATTTAGAGAAAAGTGGCCAACTACTTCACGAGAAAAAACTATGTGCTCAACATTTTTGGAAAGACACTTTTTGTATGCAAAGGAGGATAATATGAGAAAGTATCTTGTGTTTCAATAGGATCACCTCTCTCACCCATTGTCGCTAACTTATATATCAAGCACTTTGAAAAGAATTCCCTTGATTCCTTTCCCCTAAAACTAGCTTGGTGGAAGGGATTTGTTTATGACAACAACATAAAATGGACTCATGGTAAGGAGAATCTTCAGAGATTTTTTAATCACATAAACTCTATTTCAGCAGAAATTGAGTTTACCATTGAGGTTGAAGAAAACAACAGCATTGCTTTTTTATATGTCCTGGTTACTAGGACTGAGGATGGAACTCTTGGGCATTAGGTATTTATAAAGAAGATTAGGTATTTATAAAGAAGACTCACACTCGCCATTATCTTCATGTTGATTCCTACCATCATCTGACTAAAAAATTTGGTGTTCTAAATACTCTGGTTATTAGGGCCCTAAAGATATCTAACTCCGACAACCTTAACAAGGAGATCAAGCACTTGACCTATGTATTTAATGATATTGAATATAAAGAGAGAGATATTAAGAAAGCCATAAAGAGAGTTGAGGATTCAGTCCTTTCTCATAATAATCAAGAAGATGAGGATAGGTATACTAGGGTTTTCCTTCCATACATCCCATGAGTTACAAATAAGATCGCTAGGGTTATGTTGAAGAAGGACATAGTGACGCAATTTACTGTCGCAGGAACAATAAGACAAAAAATGTGGTTAGCTAAAGATAACATCATTCATAGGAAACTTAAAGGAGTTTATAAGATTGAAAGTTCATGTGGAAAAAGTTAAATTAGGGAAACTGGACGATCTTTGCAAATAATATTGAAAGATCACAGAACCGATATTAAGAATGAGAGATCTCGTACGAGAACCCTTACATAACACTCTTCAAAAACGAAGCATCACGTGTGTTTAGAAGATGCCAAAATGATCGCCACATAGGGTTGGCTTCGTTTGATCAGACAAATTTGTTCCTCAAGCTTCTCCTCCTAGGTACAATATCTTAGGTAGAACTTCGCCCCTTTTTAGATTAAAGTTTATTTATTCATTTAATCAATAATAAAATGATAATGAGAAAGAAGAAATATGCATGTTAAAACAATCTATAATATTAATCTATTTGAATAAATTATTAAAACATTATTCTAATTAATTAATTTCTTAACTTGAATATTATTTATAAATAAAAAATAATGATTTTAACCAATATTAATTATTGGATAAGAAAATTAATTATATGATTTATTACAATTTATTTATAAGTATATATGTGTTAATTAATAAATAAATAATTATTATTAATAAAAAATTTATAAATTAAATTTATTAATAATTAAGATTATCTAACAATTAGATTATTTTAAAATATTAATTAAACAATTATTTTTAATGAATTAAAATTCATTGAAATTTAAATATGATAATAATAATTAATGATTAAAATCTTTCGGTGAAAATCACATCAAAGTAAATTTGGTTAACGTGCTTCGAATCAGCTAGTGTGGTTCATCATCAGGACAAGATGAAAAATCTGATCAGGTAACCCATTTAAATAGACAATAATCCTTGCAATAACCTCGCAATAACCTTGCAATACCCTCAGCATCTTCAATGCAAATGTGATGATTTCTCTTCTCAGCATGCTATGATAGGGTAGAGGAGCGTGATCTATTATGCTTAAGGTCAAGGACATGTTCATGAAATATTTGACTAATTGATCGACCAGTTTCACCAATGTAAGGGGTCCCACAAGAGCACGGAATCAAGAAAACACCCTTACCATCCTTATGGAAAATCGGGTCCCTAACCGATCTAAGCGAACTCCGAATGGTGCTCCTCTGCTCTAGCAGAGCATGCCGAGAAAACAAATCATCACATTTGCATTGAATATGCTGAGGTTATTGCGAGGATTGGATATTTCTACCACCGCAAGTTGAGAGAAGCCCTGAAAATCAAAAAAAGTCTGGTTAACCTCAACAGGGGTGATGGGTGGATTGTTAGCAGATGCTCGATTCCTGCCCTTCATTCCTAATTTATTTATTTATTTTTATTTATTTATTTATTAAAATTTTAGTTTTTATTTTTTATTTTTATTTTTATTTCTTGTTTTATTATTTATTATTTATTATTTATTATTTATTTTTATTATCTATTTATTTATTTATTTTTGCTAACTTTGTAAATATTTACAATAAGTTAAATAAAATTAATAACTATTTTGATAAGATTTGAATTACATAATGTGTAATTATTAAAAATAGAATAAATATATAAAATTCAAACTATTACATACTATTAATTTTTGTTTTTAACATTTAATTTAATCAATATAAATAAATAAATAAAAATACAAATAAAAGAAAATAAAATAATTATTATGCATAAAATAAAAATAAATAGATATATGTAAATAGTAAACATTTAATTTTTTCTTCAAAAATATATTAACTAATTATTATTTTTATTAAAAATAAATATAAATATATAAAATTCAAATTATAAGCATTAAACATTTAATTTATTCATTAAAAAATAAATAAATAATTATTATTTTGATTTTATTTCCTAATTTAGTCAAACTAGCTGTTATTTTACAAATGGCTAGTTGGAGCTTTACTGTCTATTTAAATGGGTTACCTGATCAGATTTTTCATCTTGTCCTCATGATGAACCACACTGGATGGTTCGAAACTCGTCGACCAAATTTACTTTGATGTGATTTTCACCGAAAGATTTTAATCACAATTTATGGATCATAGAAGCAAAATTCCTAATAATAATTAATATTATTATTAATTATTATAGTTAAGCTTATTAATACTAATTAATAGAATTATTACTATTAATTATTATTAATATTATTAAGATCATAATCATTATTAATACTTTTTGTCATAAAACGATTTATTAATAAATAATTAGAAATATTAATAGCAATTTTTTTAATTGTTAATCGATTAAAAATTTAATAGTCAAGTCTCGCTAGCACAACCATTTGAGGATGGGCATTGCCAGCAAAGCAACCCAGGACCAAACCTAACGAGCGGTGTTTGTTCCCTATGTTAGTGGAAGGAGACATGCTAAACCTCCATTCAGTAAAAGGGTTGCTGCGGCTGAGGTTGGGTGCGATCCCCAAGTGACTTTGATGGTTTAGATGCCCCTGGGTCGCAGCTACTCAAGCCATAGGTCAAGCCTAAAATATCATAGACAACTTGATAGACAAAAAACAAGTTCGGAATTTAATAAATAAAATTTAGTTATAATTAAGTTTAACTAAATGTTAGATTATTTTAGATATTAATTTAACAATTATTTTTTAAGGAATTAAAAATCATTGAATTTGTTTTAATAATGATAATAATTATTACTATTATTAAAAATATTAATTAATTATCAATAATTATTATAGTTAAATTTATTAATATTAATTAATAGATTTATTACTATTAACTATTGCTAATATTTATTAACATTATAATTATTATTAATAATTTTTTTCTTAAAATGATGATTTGTTATAATAAATGAGAAATATTAATGATATTAATTTCAAATTAATTGAAAATGTTTGGTTGACTCTTTTAATTAAAATAGATTTTTTTCACTATTTATCACCGGCCTTATTCCCTCTCAAGTATTCATTTACAATCTGTCCTGAAGATGGATCCTCATTCAGATTCAAAACTTCGACAAAATTCTATTAACACTTTAAATAATCTGAATCGCTCTTCTTCAATTAACAACCAGAAAAGCTTAACAACCATTATCTTTCAATATCCTACTTCACTCTCTTCAACCGAATTATCTCTCTTAAGAAGAAATTGGACTCATATTCAGGAAAAGCATGATGTGTTCAGTTGTAAATATTCTTCTAATCTCACACATAAAGGGGAAATTGTTATAAAAAGAAAAAAATGTGCACTCAAATGTGTCAATTAAGGGAAAAAATATGTCAAAGATCATCAAAATCAAATATTCTCAAAGGTTAAAAAATAGGCACTCATAAGAAAAGGAATACTTCTCACTAAACATAGTCTAATTAATTCGTGCAAATGGTGCACTCATAAGAAAAGGAATACTTCTCACTAAAAATAGTCTAATTAATTCGTGCAAATGGTTTACCATCTTTCTAATAGTGGTAGTTATGTTAATATTAATAAAAATCCCCTTAAATCTATCTCCAAGGGGGTTTCCCTCGCTATTAAATCTGATCCCTCTCTTAATCCTCTCTTTACGAAGCTTATTGAGAGTAATCCCTTCACCCCCAGGATTTATGGCCTTCCTAACATTCATAAACCTAGGTCCCCTTTAAGACCTGTTGTTAACATAATAGGTGGTCCCTATTATAACCTGGCTAAATTCTTAGCTCATCAGCTTAAACCCCTTGTGGGTCTTACTGATTCTTATGTTAAGGACTCAACTTCTTTTATCAATGAATGTAAAGACATCAGGCTTGAGCTTGGGGATTTATTAGCCAGTTTTGATGTTGTCTCCTTGTTTACCATAATCCCCATCATTGAAGCTATTGATGTCATTAAGAGGATGTCGAACCAGGACACTTCTAAATTGGTTGGTCTCTACCTCACCTTGACCTTTTTCAGTTTCCAAGGTGAGTTATATGAGCAAACTTTAGGTGTGGCCTTGGGTTCCCATCTTTCCCCTGTTGTTGATATATTATTTATGGAGGATTTCAGACAGAAGGCCTTTGCCTCAACTCAATTTCACCCACGAAAGTGGAGTAGGTTCATGGATGATACCTGTGTCATTTGGCTCCATGGTCACGAAAAGATAGATTTGTTTCTTGGTCACGTGAATTCCCATTCTGATGATATCAAATTCACAAGGGAAGTAGAGGTGGATGGATGCCTCCCCTTATTATATATTATTCTTTCTAGAAGGGATGATGGTTCTATCTCTCACCAAGTCTTTCACAAGAAAACTCACACTGAGTAGTATCTTCATGCAGATTCACATCATTTTCTAGCTTAGAAATTTGGTGTTCTCTGCACTCTAGCTACCCATGCTCTTAGGATTTCTGATGATAGCCACTTGGAATCAGAGAAATCCCATCTTCTTGACATGTTTGAGAATAATGGGTATATTAGGTCGCAGGGTCTTAAGGCCTTTCAAGAGACAAGGCTTCTTGGGTAGATCCTATCTCCAAGATTTATCTTCCATTTATCCAAGGGACCACAGTCAAAATTTCCCATGTCTTAAGGAAAAAAAATGTCCTCTTTGTTCAAACCCCTCTGTACCATTAAGAATTCTCTCGGATCTATCAAGGATCCTATATACCCTAAGGACCTAAAAGGGGTTTATATTATGCGTTTCTCTTGAGGTACGCCTTATATTGGTGAAACTAGCTGATCCATTAAACTGAGAATCCAGGAGCATGCAGCAGACATTAGGCACAATCGGTCCCACACTTCTGCTCTTGTAGAACATGCTGAGAAATCGTGCCACAGTGTATGCATTGAAGACTCCAAATTCATCTCTAAGGTAGATCATTTCCATCATAGGAAGCTCAGGGAGGCTATCGAAATTGAAAGGAATCCTAAGAATCTCAATGGAGGTGACGGATTGAAATTAAGAGTTGGAATCCGACCCTCTCTAAGTGATTTATCCCCTGTGCGATTGTTTCCTCTCGTTTTTTTTTTTCTTTTCTCTGCGGTTTTATTTCCAGCCCTTTGTTTGTAAAATTTCCCTCTCTTTTCTTTATCCTTTTCTATTTGTCTTGGGTTATTGCCTTTTTATAATTTTCCTTTTACGACTTGATATTATAATTTTTTTTCTCTTACCTTTTATTTATCCAATATATATATATATATATATATATATATATATATATCTCTGTGTGTGTGTGTGTGTGTGTGTGTGTGTGTGTGTGTGTGTGTGTATGTATGTATGTATGTATCTGTGTGTGTGTGTGTGTGTCTGTGTATGTATGTATGTATGTAGATATATATATATATATATATATATATATATATATATATATATATATGTATGTATATATATATATATATATATATAATTTATCTTTCTATGCCTATTATAATTATTATATTTTTTAATAATTTTATTATTTTATTCATTTTTCAATTATTCTATATTATTTATTAACTTTTTTAATATTTTTTCTTAAAAACTTTAAGATTACTCCCTTTTTATTATTTACCTCTTCCCTCCCTTTAATAACTAGAATTTAATCATTTTAATTAATTATTAAATTATAAATTGTTTTTAATAATTGTTCTTAAAATCTTAAACTTTTAATACTATATATTATTAACTAACTAGTCAAATAACAGATTTTAAGATTATTCCCCCCTCTCCCCCCCCCACCCCAGCTTTTTTATTTACCCCTTCCCTCATTATAATAAGGGAATTTAATCATTTTGTTAAATTATTAAATTATAAATTATTCTTTAATAATTTTTCTTAAAATCTTAAAAACTTTTAATATTACATCTTATTAACTAACTAGTCAAATAACCACTAGTTTCTAATGGCTAGTTTTAACAACTATTAGCAGGAAATGGCGCATCCTTACTATTTATTCAATGAGATTGGTTTCTTTCTTCGCCTTTTCCTGAGGATGAACCACATTAGCTGGTTCGAAATGTCAACCAAATCCTGATAATGTGATTATTCCGAAAGACATTTATCTAGATCTAATATGTTTTTTCATGTTTGCACATATTAGTGTAGCTATTTCTTCGGCAACCATATGGATATATAGGAAGTGAAATTTGAGATATTTGTAAGAAATTCACATTAAATTCCCCTTTTGTAGGTGGAAGTACAAAGTCATTTATATTGATTCAAGTCTTTAAATCATTAGAGGAGAGTTTTAGAGCCTCCAAAGGATTCTTCCCATCTCTGAAAAATATGAGAGGCTCATTCAAAAATCAAATCGTATCAATGATCCAAATTTATACAAGCCATGGACCTTCGCCTATAAATAACACTTTATTTGGGGCCATTTACAAGATAGACGTTATTGCAAGGATATGTTGCCTAAATCGCCACATAATTTGAATTTCTTTGTAGTCTTGGATCCCTACATCCAAAAAGTGTCTAAGAAACCTTTTGAAGAGAGAATCATACATGCATAAGAGGGAAAGGAGTGACCTTCCTTTAGAAGGGATAAAGATCCATTATTTCTAAATATACCCTTAGTGTCTCTGGGAGAGATTATATCTCATTTTTATCAAATAAGGAGATTTCTTATTTCCAAAAATATTTCTTTTCTTTTATTTATTTATTTATATTTTTCATTATATTGTTAGTATCTTATGTTAGATTTCATTACTTTTATTTGTATTTTTTCTTCTTGTGTATAATAAATCTTTGGTGGATCTATGTAGGGAAAAACACTGTGCATTGTATGGAATTTTAGGACTCCTTTGTTAAACAAAAAAAACAAACTCCACCATGTATGTGGACACATAACACTAACTAGGTTTCCTTTATAATTATCATATTGTTTCACATGCTTTGTCCCTTTGTAATCTTCATAATTCTTAATATGATTTTCCCATTTAGAAGCAAAGAAGAAAATCCTTACTCTTGTGATTTATCTGATAGGAACATACAAATGCTGCAGAATATTTGCCACATAACTGGCATTAGTTATTATGTTTTTTACAATTGCTCGTATTATCTATAAATAAATATAGATCCCTACCATTGTGAGGCATAGCATGCATAGGAAGGATCATAACCACTAAATGGAATTGAATTCTTGTTCTACGATATAGGGCTATTCCTCTCGAAAATAAACTCTAGTGATGGTGAAGCTATGTTTTCAACCATATTTTGATTCACATGAGTAGATATCCACAAGTAATATTTTCACCCCTTAGTAAATAATAAGAATATGAGAAATATTTAGCTTGACCATCATTTTTGGAACTAGAGATGCCACTAAAGGAATTGATCAAACCCTAGGAAGGTTCATTTCCCTCAAGTGGAACTATATCAAGCCCTAAAGTAACTACTTTGATATCCATCAACGATATCCTTAAACACTCTTCTTTAATGAAACTGCTTTGAATTTATAGGTATCGAATAATTTATTTGATTCTCTTTACCATGCATTTTTATGATAAAATTTCCTATAGGCCCTTTTGTATTTCTTTCACATTGTGTAAATTATATGAAGTATGGCTATCTAAAGAAATTTTTTATATTTTTTATATTATTGATATTTGTAAATTATATGAATTAAGGCTATAATTTATTTGTAGAAATATTTTTTATATTGAGAGTGGGGAAAAAATATAAAGCTATCTGGATTATAGGTTAAACTTTAAAATATTATTTTAGAAACAATAGTTATTAAATCATCATCAATATCATGCATGACATAATTAGATCAAGAACCCTAGAAAAATTACATGAGAAACACATGAGATACAAATATTTTTAACACGGAAACCCATAAAGGGAGAAAACCACTATTCTTCTTCTTCTCTACTTAATTTTTTCTTTATATATGTTCACTAGCAACAACGAGTATGAATAATCCATTCCCTTTCAAAGTTTCATTGGCACCCACTCGCTGGATGCACCTAATCCCTTACAATGTTTTGTTGGCAATCACGAGTAGGAAGCACCTAGTCCTTGCATAGTTTCGCTTAAACCTATTAGTAGGAATAACTTAATCCATTTTATTAGTCTATTGGCACTAACCAACTCAAGGCACTGACCCCCAAAATTATTGTGAACCTCCATTTTAGCAATTTTGAAGCTATATCTCCACTCCTTTTATCACAACTTTGAAATAACACAAAATTCCTTCAAAAAATTTTCAGTTTTAATCATCAACACAATAGTAAATTAATAATATCACTTTTTAATTAGAAAAAACCTTGATCAATAATTTTTAGACCAATATTTCTCCTCTTGTCACTTGCATGCACACATCCCTGCAACATAAACTCTAAAAATTAGAATCCTTAACATATCGTGCAATACAATCCCTCACATCAACTTTATAATTTTTAAACTTTCGTAATACACTAACTCTTAGTAGCAAAACATTATCCATATATTAGCAACAGCATTAAAATAACATTGATCTCATTCCCACTAAAAAATAATAGTGGAAGGCGATCATATAATCAGAGAAGAGCAGTATCTACTATGTTGAAAAAATGAGCAATTGAAGCTCATACTATAAATTTTCTTAAAGCATTGATTGCTTTAATAAGATCTAAATAAAAGTACTTTAAGTTAATTTTGACACTCCATCAAACAAGAAGCCAAGCAATTACTTCAAATACAACAACACACACTCTCACAAACAACCTTTGACGTCATACAAATAAGATTACCCCCGACATGTTATCATCAATGTAGGATGAAGACATAAGACATTAGCTTATTTAGATCAAATATTAGTAGGATGAAGAAAAAAGGCATTCCAAAAAATTCATTTAGAACTCATGAAGGTCATTATGAAATTTTTGCCATGCCTTTTGGCATGACTAATGCACCATCCAAATTTCAAGATTTGATGAATTCCATTTTAAAAACCTTACTATAAATTTCTGTTAGTAAATTTTGGTGATATACTAAACTAAAACAAGTATTGGAAATATTATGTTAAACATGTTGACACAGTGCTCAAACCATTGGAGGAGAAAGAATTCTACACAAAACCCTCTAAATGTTTCTTTGGGGTACAATAAATAGAATACTTGGGTAATACTGTATCTCATGAGGGTGTTAAGGTAGACCCTAACAAAATTGAATCTATAAAGGAATCAAAAATCCCCACAAGCTTAAAAAATATTTGATGATTAGTCAGGTTGACAGGGTATTATCTCAAATTTTTTAATATTTACGGGAAAAAAGGATCACCACTAACAACAGTACTAAATAAAGATGCACTTTTTTGGACTCCTAAAGAAACTAAGGTCATTGAACATCTTAAAGAGAAAATGTGCCAAGCTCTAGTCATAGCTACACCAGACCTTACAAAAAGCTTTATGTGGAATGTGATGCCTCGGGAAGTGGAATTTGTGTTGTTTTAATACTAGAAGGAAGGTAATTTATTTTGAAATTCATCCAATCAAGGCAAATAATTTACATAAACCTATTTATGAGAAGGAAATGTTGGAAATACTACATGCTTTGAAGAAATGGTGTCCTTAATTAATGGGAAGTTAAGGTAAAATAAAATCATGATAATCCTAAATAATTATTGGAAAAAATATTATCTTCAGAAGAATAACAACAATGGGTCACACAAATGTTGGGATATAACTTTGAAATCATCTACAAAAAACAAAAGAAAAATGTTGTTGCAGATGCACTCTCGGGAAGGGATGAGGATGTGGAAGCATTTATTTGTGTCATTTCTATTATCCAAACTGATTATTTTAGAAACAATAGTTATTAAATCATCATCAATATCATGCATGACATAATTAGATCAAGAACCCTAAAAAACTTACATGAGAAACACATGAGACACGAATATTTTTAACACAGAAACGCATAAAGGGAGAAAACCACTATTCTTCTTCTTCTCTACTTAAATTTTTCTTTATATATGTTCACTAGCAACAAGGAGTAGGAATAATCCATTCCCTTGCAAATTTTCATTGGCACCCACTAGCTGGATGCACCTATTCCCTTGCAATGTTTTGTTGGCACTCACCAGTAGGAAGCACCTCGTCCTTGCATAGTTTCGCTTAAACCTATTAGTAGGAAGAACTTAATCCATTTTATTAGTCTATTGGCACTAACCAAATCGAGGCACCGACCCCCAAAATTATTGTGGACCTCCATTTCAGCAATTTTGAAGCTATATCTCCACTCCTTTTATCACAACTTTGAAATAACACAAAATTCCTTCAAAAAATTTTCAGTTTTAATCATCAACACAATAGTAAATTAATAATATCACTCTTTAATTAGAAAAAACCTTGATCAATAATTTTTAGACCAATATTTCTCCTCTTGTCACTTGCATGCACACATCCCTGCAACATAAACTCTAAAAATTGGAATCCTTAACATATCGTGCAATACAATCCCTCACATCAGCTTTATAGTTTTAAAACTTTCGTAATACACTAACTCTTAGTAGCAAAACATTATCCATACAATTAGCAGCGGCATTCAAATAACATTGATCTCATTCCCACTAAAAAATAATAGTAGAAGGTGATCATATAATCAGAGAATAGCAGTAGACTATGTTGAAAAAATGAGCAATTGAAGCTCATACTATATATTTTCTTAAAACATTTATTGATTTAATAAGAACTAAATAAATTACTATAAATTAATTTTGACACTCCATCAAACAAGAATCCAAGCAATTATTTCAAATATAACAACACACACTCTCACAAACAACCTTTGACGTCATACAAATAAGAGTACACCCGACATGTTATCATCAATTTAGGATGAAGACATAAGACATTAGCTTATTTAGATCAAATATTAGTAGGATGAAGACAAAAGGCATTCCAAAAAAATAATTTAGAACTCATGAAGGTCATTATGAAATTTTGGCCATGCCTTTTGGCATGACTAATGCACCATCCAAATTTCAAGATTTGATGAATTCCATTTTAAAAACCTTACTATAAATTTTTGTTAGTAAATTTTGGTGATATACTAAACTAAAAAAAGTATTGGAAATATTATGTTCAACATGTTGACACAGTGCTCAAACCATTGGAGGAGAAAGAATTATACACAAAACTCTCTAAATGTGTCTTTGGGGTACAATAAATAGAATACTTGGGTAATATTGTATCTCATGAGGGTGTTAAGGTAGACCCTAACAAAATTGAATCTATAAAGGAATCAAAAATCCCCACAAGCTTAAATAATCTTTGATGATTAGTCAGGTTGACATGGTATTATCTCAATTTTGTTAATATTTATGGGAAAATAGGATCACCACTAACAACAGTACTAAATAAGGATGGATTTTTTTGGACTCCTAAAGAAACTAACGTCGTTGAACATCTTAAAGAGAAAATGTGCCAAGCTCTAGTCATAGCTACACCAGACCTTACAAAAACCTTTATTTGGAATGTGATGCCTCAGGAAGTGGAATTTGTGTTGTTTTAATACAAGAAGGAAGGTCATTTATTTTGAAATTCATCCAATCAAGGGAAATAATTTACATAAACCTATTTATGAGAAGGAAACGTTGGAAATACTACATGCTTTGAAGAAATGGTGTCCTTAACTAATGGGAAGTTAAGGTAAAATAAAATCATGATAATCCTAAATATTTATTGGAACAAAATATTATCTTGAGAAGAATAAAAACAATGGGTCACACAGATGTTGGGATATAACTTTGAAATAATCTACAAAAAACAGAAGAAAAATGTTGTTGCAGATGCACTGTCGGGAAAGGATGAGGATGTGGAAGCATTGATTTGTGTCATTTCTATTATCCAACCTGATTGGATAAATGAAGAAGGGGATAAATGGAAGAATGGAAAAGAGGTGTGAACACTCATTCAAAAGTGGCAACAAGATCCTAGTGCATCTGAAACACTTATATGGAAAAATGCTCCAGTATGGTAGAAATATCACTTATATCTATGTAATAACTCCCAACGCAAAGAAAAGGTTCTATTGGAATTACACACCTCTCTTATAGGAGAGAACTCGATATTTTTAAAAACTTAACATAATTCCAAGAAGGAATTGTTGCGAGATGGATTAAAAATCATATTCATAAGTTTTTCGTAGAATGATTGGTTTTCCAACAAAATAAAGTGGAGACAATTAGGACCACAATTATTTTACAACCATTATCCATTCTGTTAGAGTCAGCCTTTGCAGCCTTCCTCCAGTGATCAAACATGCTCTTTCAAAGTGATTTTAAAGTGTCAAGGTCAAATTTTGTCATTTCAAAGAGTCTTCAAGCAAAATTTGATCACTAGGCATTAGGTCTAGGGTTGGTTTTCACTCTTTTCAAATTTGTCCAAATGTCAGTCCATGTCACCATTCAGCTGAGTGTACCATCATTCAGAGGGTTTTCATCATCATGTCAAGTTCCGTTGGGTCATTTTACATCTTTTTCATGCTTCAGTTGTGCCTTGGTAAGGTCCATTTCCCTCCTAGGGTTTTGGAGGTAATTTCTCTTGGATGGTCAAATCATCGGCAAAACTTGTATCCTGATGTTCACACACCTTCCCCTATCCTTAATGTACCTTATTAAACACTTCACATCACTGAGATTCCCCAAATTCCTCATTTTTCCACAAACCCTAGTTTCTAGCCACAACTTGGCAATTTTCTAGGCTAGGCCTGTGTTTTGCCCTTTTGGACTCCTTCCCCTCACTCAATCTTTGTGATTCCACTTTCCCCTGCTTCCTAACATCCCTCCCTACTTCCCAAAATTTCTCCAAGAATTTAGAAGCCCCTTATCCCCTTCATTTCGCTTCATTTTGACAAAATTCCTTGTTTCACACATCGGGGTAAGTTTCACTCAAAAGATGTTTCAGAGAAATCAAAGATGAATTTTGGAAAAATGAGAGATTTTTTGGTTCACAACATGCCAAGGAAGAAAAACCTCTTTCACGTTTTACACAGGTATCATGTTTTTAGATAAATATCAAAACTACCGTTGCCTCAGGAGAATTGAATGCACCTCTAAAGTGACCTTGGGAAAATCAAGATTTCTCCTAGCATGGTTGGCTAAATGACTTGCTTGATGCATCAAAGGATAAATAGACAGAAATAAATTTCCAATGAGCTATCATGAGCTCAATTTGGAGTTGAGGAAGACCTTCAAAAGTTGATTGCAACAGCACTCTTCCTTGAGGCAGCCTCATTCTGCTCATTTTGACTAGTGTTGGGAGATTTGATTTTTTATAGGGTAAATGAAATCCAAATTGCAAAATTCCACTTGTGTTGGAAAGTAGACTCCAATATATTTCCAACGAGCTATCACACGCCCGATTTGGACACCGGGAAGGCCTCCAAAAGCTTCCTGCAAAATGCACTATGTGGCAAGAGGCATGCGACCCGCTTGAGGGGGATGCGACCCACTTGGCAGATGTGACCCACTTGTGCGTTTTGGCCAGTGTAAATTTGAACGCATGCGACCCACTTGTGGCATGCGACCCACTTGAGGGAGATGCGACCCACTTAAATCAGAACCCAGAAAATTCATTTTTTGCGCCCAGTTTTCATTCAAATTGACTCCAACAAATTGTAAAAAGGTTTTTATCATTGCTCAATGGATTTTTAGCATGGTTATGATATTATTGATGTTGGGAAATAGGCCATGTTTGGAGAGAACCCTACAGTTACATGAAAATTAATTCCTCAAAGGTTTTGAAAGTATATGGACAGTTTGTGAAGGTTTGAAAACTTTTGTGAATGATAGAGATGCTCATGCCCTGGCACGTTGTATATATGATCCTCACGCCCTCAGTTATCATCTTATCACTGTTGTTCATGCCCTTCCATGTTTTTGCACAGTCTTATGTTGATTTTTCTATAGCTTTCACCACCATATCACTGTTGCCATCACCATAATATTGCCACTGTCATGGTCATTTGTATTACTATGGTCATTGTCATGTTGCCTCTATTCTCCATTTCATAAAACACAATCCTATGTTAGCTTGCTCCTTTGACAGATTTTGGCCATCATTATAAAGTTGACCACACCTTTGCATTTGGTACTCATTGTCAAACTTACTTGTGATCAAAACAGTGATAGTTTTTATGCCATTAAAGCAGAGCCATCCTCATGATGATTTTGTTTTCCTTTGATACTTGGGTACATGTGTGACATTGATTGAGTTTTGAACAAACATTAAGACTTTGCCT
This sequence comes from Pinus albicaulis, assembly GCA_034641835.2. Lineage (NCBI taxonomy): Eukaryota > Viridiplantae > Streptophyta > Pinopsida > Pinales > Pinaceae > Pinus > Pinus albicaulis. The sequence continues at coordinate 1,158,271,390 of CM076570.1, read as the reverse complement.
TCACTGCACCTATATGAGCATCCATATTGCAAATATCTTGTTCAAAGCCATGTCAGAGACGGATTCAGTTTATGAGCAAGGATATGAGCAGGACAGTGACTCAACCGTTGAGGTTGATGTACTGAGATGGAGCATATCAGTGCACCAGTGGTGGTAACATGTCAGAGAGGTCACAGAGCCTTATTTGCAGCGACACGACGAGTATTATCTCCACGTGAGGTGGAAGGGGTCTTGCCGACTTCATCAGCAGAGCGAGTATTATCTCCACATGATGTGGAAGGGGTCTCGCCTTCTTCTTCAGCGCAGGTACAGATACAGGACAGGGGCAAGAGGCCCATGCATGATAAGGGCCCATCAGGAGGCCGGGACACAGATTTCACAGTCATTGATGTTGATGCGAGCTCTCCTAGCTCGAAACTGAGGGAAGTCATCTAGGAGCAAAGGACCGAGAATGAAAAGCTGAAAGATCAATTGCAGAAGGCTCAGTGGGTGATAAACTATTTGGAGCAGCGCAACAAACAGCTTGAGGATGAGCTCACATATCATGAGCTGCGTCGAATCCGTGAGGACCGACAGTGGAATCGAAAGAGACCCGGTGACATGACACCAGCTGACCGAGATACTGTGCTCACACATGTGAACATTCATCTGGAGAAATTGTTGGCGAAGGCCAATCGAGACAAAGACATGCTTCGTCACATGAAAGGCCATTATTGGGCTCGCATGCATGTCTGCAAAGCGAGAATGAAGATTCTGAAGAGGAGGTTGCGCGGAGCACTAAGACGGCGGAAAAGGCCTAATCCACTTTGGATTTTGGCCGAGGCTTCGTTGACTGGGTAGGATACATGATGGAGGACCTCCGCTCCGAATTTGGGCAAATTCGGAGAAAATTTTGTCATTTTCAAATTTTTGGGTCAAAAAACAGGTTTTTCAGTTAAGTGGGTCTCACCCTCATATGCTCATTTTTTTTCGGGACACTTGCTGGAGGAAATTTTTGCATTTTTGGATTTTTCATGGTTAGTTATGCATCCTCAGACATCACCTAAGCATTTCATCAAAATCTGGATGGTCAAAGAGCTCAAAAACACCATGAAAACCACCTTGCTGCCACCTTTTGCACCAGCAGGAAGTACTTCTGGGAGAAAGAAGTTTTGGAGGGTTACATGAGCTCCAAATTTGGAAATTCCACTTGGGTTGGATAGTCAACATCCAGGTCTTTCCAACGAGCTATCATGAGCTCAATTTGGATGCCGGGAAGTACCTCAAATTCAGGCTGGAAAAAATGCGACCCACTCGGCTCAAATGCGACCCACTTAAATTTTTGCTGAATTTTCAACTGCCAGCTCAGATTTTCGCCTAGTATGGACCAGTTTTGTTTGTGAATGAAATTTTTAGGTTTTTATGATGTAAATGTATATTGGGCATGTAACTTTGGCTTATTTTTATCTCTTCTAGAAGATTCACTCACAAAAATGGTAAAAATCATGTAATGGATCAGTTTCCACTCTTTTAGAGGCAAGTTGTTAGCTGCCTAGATTGTAGTTCCATGAATAGAATTGGTTGAAACTGATCCCTGAAGAGGGAATTCGACCCCTAGAGGTGGGGAAATGTGTTAGAGTGATCTATATATTGTAATTTCTGAGGCATTCTACAGGTTGGACTCTTGGGAGACTTTTGATATCATTGTACATATTTTTCATATTTTGGCTAAGGAAAGATCAGGGGTTTTGTGGCACTTGTTGGGATCCTTGTGGTGTTCTGTTCTTGATGGTGTTTCCTCTTTGTTTACTGTAAGTTTCTTCATGTTTAAATGTATGCCATCCTTTCATATGCTTCTGAACTAAATTGAATGAGTAGATGAGGTTGAATCCATTGTTTACAGTGCTCTGCCTTTGAATTCAGTTAGTTCTATATGTTTTCGACTGTTTGGAGAGGATCCAAGTTCTTCTTTGCCCTCTTCAGCTCCTCGTCGGTCTGATCTATCCATATATTCAATACAAAGCATCAAGACATTCACCTACCTCGCCCCACCTCGAAATCTGCAAAGGTCTGACCTTATCCCCGGACCCAAAATCTGTTTTCCCATTTCTCCAGCGAAAACCCAAAAACCAAAAAATCAAAACATACCTATCTCTTTACTAGCCTAAAATCAGTTCTTATTGTAAGTCATCTCGCATCCTATTGCTCATTTTCTCGAGATTTACGGAGAGAGCCCTCTCCTGTCCTCGTAGGGCTAGCTACGAGGCTGAGCGTGGTTTGATGCAGCCTTGAGTCTTACTTCATTTCAGCCTGAGGTAGATTTGAGCGCTAACACATTCCAAGTCAATTTTGGGAGGAGGTATCAACGGATTTTATCATAGGTTTACCCAAATCTAAAGAAAATAGTGGCATCATGGTGGTTTTCCATATACTTACCAAGTATGCACACTTTTGTGAACTATTTCATCCTTTTAAAGCCAATACATTCACTATTGCGTTTGTGAAAAATATTTCAAACTTTCTACATGGAAACCCAAAGATTATTGTAAGTGACAAAGATCTCATTTTCACTAGAAATCATTGGAAAAAATTATTTTCTTGTCTTGGTACTCAATTATCTAATATCTTTTTCTCTCCCTCAAGAGGTATATGTCAGGGTGACCCTCTCTCCTCTTTTGTCTTTGTCCTCATGGCAGAAGGATTGGGTTGTTTAATCCATTATGCCATCAACTCTCAATCCCTCTGAGGAATATCCATTCACAATAACCCCCCCTCTCTCCCATCAACAATTTGTGGATGACAACATGATTCTAGGCCATCCCTCTGTCCAGGAAGCCATGAACACCTTCAAATCTCTGCTCGATTTTTTCTCTGAAGCCTCCAGAACTAATATCAATGGTGAAAAATCGCAACTCTTTTTATTTAACACCCCATGCTGTTACTAAATGCAACATTGCACATATCCTTGGTTTCTACAATGCCTCTCTCCCATCGAAATATTTAGGAGCCTCGCTCATTGACTCAGCCATCAAGCATACTTCTTGGAAGGAGATCCTGGTTAAGCTAGGAGAAAAACTATCCTCTTGGACCCATCAGGCTCACAACATCATTGGTTCTCTTGTCTTGATCAAGTCTTTCTTCCATTCCATGCCACTTTATCTCTTCTCAGTGTTGGCCACTCCAAAATGGGTTCTAAAATCCATTCGTAATATTCAGTGCACCTTTCTATGGGGTGGAAACAAAGACACCAAGAAAAGGGCATAATTCAAATGGTCTGAGGTCTACTCACCCAAACAATGAGGAGGAATAGGTTTGAGGGATCCAGAGCAAAGAAATATCATGATGGGAGATTTCATATGGTGGAAATGGGTATCCAGTCCTCAGAAACCCTAGGCACAACTCTGGGCAGCTAAATATGCAGAAAATTGGCCTCAAGAGGATATTATATGCTACAATTTAGAAATCACAGGCTCCAAAATCTAGAAGGATTCCAAGCGACAAAATTTCATCATCCAATCTCATAGTTTTTGGGAAATTTTCTCAGGATCCCTGGCTCATCTCTAAGAAGATTCATGGAAGAATCAGCCTAAACTTGCAACAATTTTTCAAAAAACCAAGTGGAAATCCACTCTTCAAGGTATAGGGAACATTCCAATCAAGCATTTCTAGACAATGTTGAATACTCAAGGATTCCGCTAATGGTTTCCCACAATTCAATGGCAAGAAAATTAGCATGAGGAAACACATGATGATATCTGTCTGGAACTCAAAAAAAGGAAAATTCAATATTCAGATGGATCAAATATCCTTAGATGGGCTCATACTCCCTAAGGAGACCTCACTACTAAGGATGCCTATCACCTGCTCCATCGAACCGATCCAAATCAAGCTGCTAAAATTTTGTTACAAATATGGAACTTGAGCATATGGCCTAAAGTCTCTACCTTCCTCTGGCTACTCAATAAACATCGTATCTTAACTTGGGACAATCTACTAAAAAGAGGGTTCACTGGCCCTTCACAGTGCTCCCTTTGCCAAAGTCAGGAGGAAACCATAGATCATCTACTGGATACATGCCCCTTTGCTAGCACTCTTTGGGAAAAAGTATCCATTCTCTGTCGTAGGACCAACAGAAGGAGAGGGGATATCATCAACGGAACCCGTCATTGGCAGAAAGCCCCATTCACTAGAAATATCCTCAAATCTCTCTGCCTTCTCATCCATGAGCTACTTCAGTCCACATTCATACCCTCTATACAGCACATTCAATCCCAGGAATTATGCATTCTTGCATGAGGGTTTGATAGGAGGAGGTTGTTTCTAGAATTTTAGCTAGGAAACAGGTGGAGGATTCATCCTTTCACCTTGGGGTACAAGTTCAGTCTTCCAGAAGCATCATATTTTTATCCGTCGTTTAGGAAATCAGTTCATACCTCCATGTAGCAGCAGTTCCCCTAGGAATTGCACAGTCCCTTCCTATAGATCTAAAGGAGGAAGGAAGTTTCCTGTGTTTCATCTAGAAAAAATATGAGGGATTATCTCCTCACTTTGGTAACATTATTTACATCATTCTTGATATTTATTTCACTATCTAGCATCAGGCTATAGCTTTAGCCTCCCTAACAACGCATTTTCCTCCAGCTATTGTGTATTCAAGAGTTGCATCTAGTGGAGGAGGAAGGAGGAGCTACATATCAAGCTTAGAGCTTGAATATATGGAGGAGGTATCAACCCTCTATGCATTGAGTTGATTATATCTGTTTGCAGCCATATTTATCTTCAGTTCATGCAGTAGATCTACATACCAAAAAATTATATGTTGCAGGCACTAAGAGGGTGATTTTGCAAGATTTTCAGATATGGAAATCATTTCTGGGTTATCTTGGGTATTCATCATAGAGCCTAGATCTGAAATCTCGGCATGAGCCCTGGAACTGCCAGATATACATTTCTATTTACAACTGGTAGCTAAGTCCTGACATTTGCAGCAAGGACAACATAGTATAACCCCCAGCAGTTACGCAGTGCCTTTGGTGAAAGGGCTTCAGGGTCATTCTAGCATACTTGTTTGGCTTGAGTGTCTCATATTTTGAGCACTGTTGTACTTATTTATCCACCTCCATATTAATAAAATGGCTCAACTATTCTGTCTACTATCATGGTGTATTTAGTTTATGTGTACATTGCTACAGTTTCATTTGTTATGTTTCTATAGTACCATCTTTTCCATTTTGGAATATTACAATGGTATGAGAGCATGTTCTTTGGTTTGGCTTGTCGGTAACACATTCTCTGACATTAGAAGAAGAAGCGTAAATAAGAGATCTGCAATGAAAAAGGGATTAAGTTTTCCTCCTTTATCTTTAGATATGTGCAGGATCTCTCCAAGGAGGTCAAAATAATGAGAAGAGAAAGACAAAAATAGACCTCAATAAGGTTTGAGAATAAGGAAGGTCCAAGCACTTCCTATCAGCAGCAGATGCAACCGACAAAGGATGGAGCTCCACAACATTATACTAGATCTTCTTTCTTTAAGAAGGAAGGTGAATGGTATGAAAATGGAGGAGACTTGGGCTATGAGACTCTAAGTAGATATATGTTCGAGTAAAAAACACAGTCTAGAGCACTCAAGTAGAATCTAACTCTCCAATAGTTTTTACAAATGAAAGAAGAAAGGAGATCCCACAACAGTAATAGAAGAAAAAGGCACAGATTATTATTGCCTAAATTTGATGGATCATCCACAAGCACAATAAGGTCTTAAAGGAAGGAGTTAGATGCATTCTTTGAGCTATACCCAGTAGCAGAAAGAGAGGTTTTTGAGATTGCAACACTGCATATTGAGGGTGAAGCAAAGGATTAGTGGTTCAGTGATTTGAAACATGCAGGAGTGACTGCTTATGTAGATTTCACTCAAATATTGAAGAATAATTTTGGTAGAAGGAAACCAGAGACACTTCCCGTCATTGATGAGATAGTACATGAGGAGCCAAAGGAGGATGTCAACATTATCTCTCTGGAAGAGGAGAAACTACCACCACCACAAGCTGTAGAAGTACTTACATTAGGAGAAAGAGCACTTGCTTCTTTACAAGATGGTATTGAGCTCTTGACATTGGGAGTCCCATTGATCAGGAGCTCAAGTCCAAGCCATGGAAAAAAAAGCTCAAAATTGAAAATGTTCAAAATTGGTCGAAACCAAGATGGTTTCATAGGTCTCGTCTTCCTGATTCCAGCACCATAAACGGTTTGAAAAACGGACACCGTATGAAGATGTTATTGCAATTTTAGTGGAGTGGGTCTGGCGGAGCATGGAGGGGCCAGCCCTCCTCCCATGGAACCTCATCATATGACCAGTGTGGGAGCTTAATGTTAAGAGAACTTAAGGAGCCTAATCTCAAGTTTAATATTTAATTAATCTTTATTTAAGTGAAGTTTAATATGGCAGAGATTCTGGAGGCGCTCCCAAATTTAGGCGGACTTCCACTTTTAGTGGAGTTAACTGGCAGTTGCCCCACATTTAGTGGAGGAAATTGGGGCAAAGTTGTTTTGGTCATAACTTTCTCATTACTCAACCTTTTGGAATGAATTTTTTTCTTATTTCATATTTTCTTAGCATTTGGGACTGAATGGCATAGGTTTTAGAGCCATGGGATCTCATTTTCAGCCTGTTTAGCTTCGGAGAAGCTTTTTGAGCCACTAGGGCCATTTTGGGTTTTGAGTTTGGTTGAGCTGTGGTTAACCTTTTTTGGTGAAACAAAAGTCATTTTCAACTATTTCCTGCATTCCCAAGCCATTGGAATAGGTATTAGCTCTGTTTGAAGACTTTAAGAGGCCGAAAACCTTTAGGACAGTTTTCAGGGCCACCATGGCCATTTTGGGGTTTGAGCTGTTTTGAGTTGTGGTTATCATTTTGAGGTGAAACAAATATCTATTTCAGATAATTTCGACCTTATGAAGCCATTGGAAGTGGTTTCAAAGGAATTTGAGGACTTATACAGCCCAAAAAATTGCAGAGAAGTTCAAAGCACCAACAGGACATTGATGAAGAAATCACTGTTTATGGTAATCTTTCATTGTTTAGTGAATTTGAAAAGGAATTAATAGATTTTTCCTGCCTTCTAAATCAGTTTATATATTCATATTTTTCTACTGAGATACTTATAATCTTTTATTTCATTTGAGAGCTTTTAATACAAGAGGATAAGCCCATTTTGGGAGGCTTGATCTAGGAGATGTAGCCCAAGAGTTGGGGTGAACTCTTATATTATATTGTTGTTATGTTTTGATATTATATTGCTGAATATTTTTGCTGATACCCATGTTAATTTTTAGCAAAAACAATTACACTTAAGATACATAAACAGTGAAAATACATACACCATTTGCAAGCTAAATTTCCGCATAACGTCAAGTTTAAAGCAAGATCATTTTAATTAAATCTGAGTGTTTACTTCTATTATTTCTTTAGGAAGAGTCTGTAAGAGGGCCAGGTAGCCTCTGGATTCATCCTTTCTTTGAAAGGTGAAATATCCGGTAAATTCCCCTACAGTCTATCTCTGTATTAGAAATATGAAGTTCTCACATTTTTCAAATTTAATCTTAGAGTATTTTTGCACTCATTTACATAATTGAAAATGGATACCTTGCACCCTTTTCAAGTACCTTCCATTTTCAGATCAGATGGTATCATAGCTGGGGTTGAGCATTCCTTGTGGTGCAAAAGGTTTTAAAATAGTGTAAGAGATTTACTATTTTATTGGTTGCAAAATGGCTTCTTGAATGAGAAGGGGTCTTTTCCGACATTTGGTTAAAAGCTTTTCATTTTTTTGAAAGCTTTAAGGACTTTTCTTTGGAAGTTCCTTTTGGTTTTTTTGACCATTTACATAATGTCAACTTCTTCTACAAGTGAAGTTTCCTCCTTCACAAGATTCTTCAATGATGACATGAAGAATGATTTCTTTAAGGTGAAAGATATGGTGCAGATTCTCCTTGAGGATCAAAGGGAAAGTGTTCAACTTCGTGCACAATTGCTAGCTATGCAAGAAGAGAAAGAAGCCATTTTTCAAAGACTGCATGATATGGAGTTGTAGGTTCTTCAAGCTCAAGAAGCTTTTTCCAAGAAAATACCTCATCTTCATAATGTAAATCATGAGGTAAATCATTCTAATTTGTCTTCAGTTTCCTCTATTGAAAAGTGTGTTCGTTCTTTTGAAAGGCATACAAGAGGTATTGGGTCCAAATTGATGTCGAAAATGGGCTATCAAGAAGGAAAAGGTTTGGAAAAGCATGCACAAGGTATTGTTGAGCCTATTTTTGTTTTGGAGTGTCCCAAGAATATTGGTCTTGGCTATGAGCAACTTAATGGCGAAGCTTTGAGCACATGCATTCAAGAATGTGATGCAAATTTAAAGAGAACCTTTGTTCCAAGTTCTCAATTGCATTTATGTAAAAAAATTTCTAAGGATGATTGCCATTTTTTGAAGCCATCATTGCATAAAGTAGAAGTTAAACATGTCGCTTATGGCGAGCATGAAAATGTAAGCAGTTTTCAAGACAAGAACAGTGATGAAAGTCTGAAAAGGAAAGCTGTCTCCTCTACTAGTTCATCGTCTTTCGAACACAAAAAGGATGGAAATTCCATGCAAAAAAAGAGATATAATTATTCAGATGATCAATTTTATTATGTTTCAGCAAATAATAATAATTATGCTTGTTCGAATGAAAAAAATTTTGTTGCACATTTTGTGGTGGAGTTAACCATGTTGCTTCAAGATGCTGGTTGAAAAAGAAAGCACACAGGAAGCAGAAAAGGCAAAGAGAACTTTCTCAGAAAGTGCTTAAGAGTTGCACATTTTTTCAAAGGAAGGGACATGATGTCTCTCATTGTTGGTCCTTTCATCTAACAAATCGTCCAAAGCACATGCAGCTAGATGATAAAAAGCTTGGCGTAAGTGGATCTATGGAGTCCATTATCAATGTGGAAATGAAAGATTCACATGAAGAATTGTGGTTGCAACAAAAGACACCATGGATTTGGCTTGGTAGGAAGTGGATTAAATTATTAATGCAGTAAGTCATAGTCATTTTTTACATGCAAATTTCAGTTTGGTATGCATGTATTTCAGTTGAAAATTTCATGCAAGATTGCATGTAAAAGCAGTTTCAGTTGAAGGAATTTCTTTGTTGTTGCAAAATTTTGCCATGGAGGTGTAAAAGATGAGTATGATACTCACTTATGTTGCAGCAATGTCTTTTGGTTCAGCTCTTAATCACCCACATGTTTTTGGGATGATGTACTTGTTGGTATTTGAAAAGAAGAGTTGAAGTTACACATGTACATAGAGGTTGTATGTGTAATTAGCGAATTGTATATAGTTCATTGTACATGATACATACACGTATGTTTGTCAAGATGTATCTTGTTGTTTATCGACTTGTGTCGATTGTGTCATACATTTTTATCAACTTGTGTTGGTTGTGTGCACATTTTTTTTTACAGATTTTTTGTGTCATTTGTATAGCACATTTCATTGTCAACTGGTTGTTGATGTCGTATGTTGCACAAGATTCCTTTGGTGTCGTTTGGTGCAGAGAACGAAGTGTCAGTGCAAAGGAGTGCAAGATTCCATGAGTTGGAAAGGCATGCAAGCAAAGAGGGCACAAATTTCAGCAAGTGTCATTGCTGGTTTCAGTATGGCAGATTGGTATGGCGAGAAAACTTGGTCGAGATTCGGTGCAAGTACGTGGCTCATTCAGCAAAATTCTCCATGTGAATAGTTGGCAATTCAGGAAAAATTTTGGAGGCTGAAGAGAAGAGGATGTCGTTATTCTCTCATTTTCTGTACTACAGTTCAGTTTCAAAATTTCAGTGAGCTTTTGGGGTCCAAAAGCCTCTCATTTGGGAGGTGTGATCAGGAGCTCAAGTCCAAGCCATGGAAAAAAAAACTCAAAATTGAAAAGGTTCAAAATTGGTTGAAACCATGATGGTTTCATAGGTCTCGTCTTCCTGATTCCATTGCCGTAAACAGTTCGAAAAATAGACACTGTATGAAGAATTTATTGCACTTTTAGTGGAGTGGGTCCGACGGAGCATGGAGGGGCCAGCCCTCCTCCCATGGAACCTCATCATATGACCAGTGTGGGAGCTTAATGTTAAGAGAACTTAAGGAGCCTAATCTAAAGTTTAATATTTAATTAAGCTTCAGTTAAGTGGAGTTTAATATGGAAGAGATTCTGGAGGTGCTCCCAAATTTAGGCGGACTTCCACTTTTAGTGGAGTTAACTGGCAGTTGCCCCACATTTAGTGGAGGAAATTGGGGCAAAGTTGTTTTGGTCATAAATTTCTCATTAATCAACCTTTTGGAACGAATTTTTTTTTGATCTCGTATTTTCTCATCATTTTGGACTGAATGGCGCAGGTTTCAGAGCCATGGGAGCTCATTTTTAGCTTGTTTAGCTTCGGAGAAGCTTTTTGAGCCACTATGGCCATTTTGGGTTTTGAGTTTGGTTGAGCTGTGGTTAACCTTTTTTGGTGAACCAAAAGTAATTTTCGACTATTTCCTGCATTACAGAGCCATTGGAATAGTCTTAGCTCTTTTTGAAGACTTTAAGAGGTCGAAAACCTTTAGGAGAGTTTTCAGGGCCACCATGGCCATTTTGGTGTTTGAGCTGTTTTGAGTTGTGGTTATCAGTTTGAGGTGAAAAAAATCTCTATTTAAGATAATTTCAACCTTATGAAGCCATTGGAAGTGGTTTCAAAGGAATTTTAGGACTTCTACAACCTGAAAAGTTGCAAAGAAGTTCAAAGCACCAACAGGACATTGATGAAGAAATCACTGTTTATGGTAATCTTTCGCTGTTTAGTGAATTTGAAAAGGAATTATTAGCTTTTTCCCGCCTTCTGAATCGGTTTATATATTCATATTTGTCTATTGAGATACTTATAATCTTGTATTTCATTTGAAATCTTTTAATACAAGAGGACAAGCCCATTTTGGGAGGCTTGATCCAGGAGATGTAGCCCAAGAGTTGGGGTGAAATCCTATATTATATTGCTGTTTTTTTTTTAATATTATATTGCTGAATATTGTTTCTGATACCCATGTTAAGTTTCAGAAAAAACAATTACACTTAAGATACATAAACAGTGAAAATACATACACCATTTGCAAGCTAAATTTCCGCATAATGTCAAGTTTAAAGCAAGATCATTTTAATTAAATATGAGTGTTTAATTCTATTATTTATTTAGGCAGAGTCTGTAAGAGGGCCAATTAGCCTCTGGATTCATCCTTTCTTTGAAAGGTGAAATATCCAGTAAATGCCCCTACAGTCTATCTCTGTATTAGAAATATGAAGTTCTCGCATTTTCAGATTTAAACTTAGAGTATTTTTGCACTCATTTACATAATTGAAAATGGATACCTTGCACCCTTTTCAAGTACCTTCCATTTTCAGATCACCCATGCATGATTCATTAGATTCATGAGGAGGAGGAGGTAGAAATAGGTGCTGGTATTGTAGAAGAGGAGAAGCCATCACCATTACCAGTAGTTGGAGAAGCCATTGCACTGGTTGGAGAAACTCTTGTAGTTGTGCAAGATGTTCCTGAGATTCAGCTTATCCAAGGTTTTAAAACATTTCAATCTTATATTATTTCAGTACCTCATATTGAAATTTGTGAGATCATGCCATCAAATCCATTGCACAACCAAGGATTAGAGCACCATCCTGATTTGGAGAAGAAAAATATCATTGCGCAGAGGAGCCTTGACTTGATCAAGGAGGAGATGTATAGCTATCTGATTTTTTCATTGTCAAGAAACACACAACACTTTTTTTTGAAGTATGGAGTTTTGGAGGATCGTATGAGCATAGTCCTAATGAGTACAATGTTGGGCTATGAGTTCATCATTACGTATGGAAATGCACAATAGGTGCACCATCATGTATATTGGCAGCGTTGTCACTGGGAAGAAATGATGACATGAGGGCCCCATTATTCTTGGAGCATTCCAAGGAAAAATTCACTCATGAAGCACTGGAGGGACAGATGATAGGTGGTATAAATATTATGATAGAGATAACTTTCCATTGTCAAGATGGAGTTTTCTTGATGAGCATCTCACAGGTGAAAGAGAAATTTCTACCTATAACATATATGGAACCTTATGGGTTCTATTGGGCCATTGATGAGAGGATCTCATGGAGTGAAAATATTATTAAATGGGGCAGGATGGTATTCTACCATGGGTGGATACCAAGTTGGAGTATGACATGATTCATCATCCACAATGGGATGGATGGATGAGGATGATGAGCAAGGGGTGGACAACCCACTTGCAGATCTATGATACAGGGCAGCAAGAAGCATGGTTGCACTTGTTGCTTTTGGATCAGTATGGTTACTACCCAACATTTCACATTTTTATGATCCATGCCATGTATATTATTGATGTCATGCAACAACAAGAGACAAGGCTACATTGATTATTGTTGAGAGAGTTTGGCCATCTCATGACATATCCTATGTCAATGGGTGGAGTATTGTTTGGTACATGGTATGATATTCACATGATGTGGTAGCAGGGATATTGGTTGTATTGTTCTGATGTGACATTCTATATGTCAATCAATATGTTTTTGCTTCTTAACTTGCATCATGATGATGTGAGGTGGCAGAAAGAATCCTTGTTTCTTTCGTTACTCTTGGGAGAGTACGGATTGACATTCTCCCATAATTTGCATGATGATGATGGAGGATGGAAACAAGAGGCCTTACTGCATTGGCTTCTGTTGGGAGAATATGGCCACCTTTCTTGGTATGATGATGAGGTTCTATGGAAGAAAGAGGCATTGCTGTGGTGGCTTCTCTTGAGAGAGTATGTCTAGTACACTTGGTATGACGATGAGGTGATGTGGCAGCAAGAGGCATTTCTACGGTGGATTCTTTTGAAGGAGTATGGCTCTCATACATGGGTTGATGATGATTTTGCATGGCAGAAGAAGGATTTGCTGCAGTGGATACTATTGGGAGAATATGGTTTGACATTGTACATGTCTATCCATATGTCCCTACTTATTATTTTTCATAGTGTTGGGATGATGCTTGGAGCCAACAAGGCCAGCAAGGCCAAGGATGGAAGCATGGAGAGATATAATCTACTTCATGTAGCATGGGATGGAGAGATATCTTATGAGTTGGGACTTTCCACTTTGGGAAGAGGCCACTTCACTTTATATATCTCATGTATAGACGAGGACCTTGGACAACCTATAATTGCGACATGGAGATTCATTAATGTGGTAGGGCATCTAAATTTTCATTTGGAGGCCATTCTAGACATTCTAGAGAGGAAAATTTGGAGCTGGGCATGCATTACACATTGTAGGAGATGGGGATACCTTCCATATGAGGATGCCATTTGGAGGAAGATGGATTGTTGTAGCATCCACTTTTGTAGTTTCTTAAGGACAAGCAACATTTTGGTGGGGAGGACTGTAATATTCTCAATTTTCCACTAGATAATTGGAATATTAAAGTTCTTACTTTTTCTAATTAATTAAGTAAATAAGAGTGTGGAGGGACCCACAAACCCCATAGATAAATAAAATCCGCTTTTAATGTGCGTATGTGGGTTATTTAGAAGTAGATCAACATTATGGAGCAGTGGAGCATCTTTCTAATGAAGGAAGAATGGGGATAATGGATCATTAAAGAGAAGATCATGGAGATAGTGGAGGAAGTCAAATGAGATCATGGTGCAATAAAAGTATGATAATAGAGCACTAATGATGAAATAGTGGAGGAAGTGGTGCATCTAATGCACACATTATGGAGAGAGTGGGAATTAAATGCAAAGATGATAGAGAGACAACACAGTCTTCATGGAGGTTAGTGGCCACATGTGCAGCGTAGTTATGAGGTGGGCCAGGGCTATGGAAGGCTCACAAAGAATAAAAGGTAGATGAAGGAAACAATAGAAGGCATGGTTTAGATTTTGATTTTAGATCTGGATTTTTCATGTGACATTTCTATGAACACTTCAACTATTTAGCTAAGTCTGCAGTGTTGTTTAGCACATGGGTGTTTCCGAGAGGAAATCCCACCCTTATCGATGGGGGAATCTGAGTTCATAATCTAGTAAGGTTTCTTTGAGCTTTCATATATCATTAGGCATTGGTGCCACATTCAACCTATCTCTACATCATATTTAGTCTCAAGAATTACACATTCATGCTTGAGGGTTTGAGAGGAGGAGGTTCTTTCTAGCCTTTCAGCTAGGAAACCAATGGAGGATTCATCCTTTCACCTTGGGCTTCTTGGTCAGTATTCAAGGAGCATCATATAGTTATCTAGAATTTAGGCCATCAGTTCATAACTCCATACAATAGCAATTCCTCGAGGAATTGCACAGTCCAATCCTGTAGATCTGAAGGAGGAAAGAAGTTTCTAGTATTTTAGCTGGAAATCATGTGAGGGATCATCTTTTCACTTTAGAAAAATTATTTCCTTTCATTTTTTAGCTTTATTGTAGCATCTAGCATCAGGTTATAGCTTCATCCTCCCTGACTGCTCATTTTATTCCAGCAGTTGTGTATTCAGGAGCTGCATCTAGTGGAGGAGGAAGGAGGAACTAGATCTCAAGCTTCTATCTTGAAGACCTGGAGGAGGATCAACCCTCTATGCATTGAGATGATTGTATATATTTAAATCCATATTTATTTTCATTTCATGCAGTAGATCTGCATACCCATTAGTTATATGTTGTAGGCCCTAAAAGGGTGATTTTCCACGATTGTCAGGTTTTGAAATCCTTTCTAGGTTATCTTGGGTATTCATCATAGAGGTCGGATCTGAAATCTCGGCATCATCTAAGCTATGGAACTGCCAGATCTTCATTTCTATTTTCAGCCTGCAGTTTTAGTCTCAACATTTGAAGTAGGGACAACGGAGTATAACCTTCAACAGTCCAGCAGTTGCGGAGTACCTTTGGTGAGTGGGCTATAGGGTCATTCTAGCCTACTTCTTTGGCTTGAGTGTTTCATATTTTGAGCACTGTTGTACTTATTTATCCACCCCCATATTAGTAAAATGGCTCAGATATTATGTCTACTCTCATGGTGTATTTAGTTTATGTGTATATTGTTGTAGTTTCATTTATTATTTTTCTATATTCTTCTCTTTTCCATTTTGGAATATTAAAAGGCACCTTACAAAGATAACACCAAAAAGGTATTTCCTTTTGGTCAATTTTTGAGCAGGTTTTCTCCCATGATGAAAATCATCATGAAATACTTCACTTCTGAGGGAAAATTCTCTAGATTATACAACTATCACATTAGGTTTCTCATGTGTTTCACTAGGGTGAAACTTCTCAACCTCCCCTACTACTTATACAAAAGAATTGATAAAATGGCCTACATTGTGCAAAATAGAGATTTTGAGCTTCAGATGAAAAACCTCTTCCATCTCTCTCTGATTAGAATCATTTTCCTTCACCACTTTAATCAGTTGAAAATAGAATGGGAGATTTTCATAGAAGCAAATTCCTTCGCTACAGGACCAAGTCAACCTACTAGACCTATTCCACCAACATCATTAGTTCCTCACAGAAAGACTAGGCAATATAGGAGGGCTACAATGAAAGAGAACAAAGAATCCAAAGAGGAAAAAGAGGTCAAAGAAGCCAGAAAGTTCGAAACCTACCAAAGGGGACCTAGGCAAGTGTTTTCTCCATAGATTGTGGAAGGGGCCTTGCCTTCTTCCTCAACAAAGCAGGGAAATCAAAAGCAGAGAGAGGCAGTTGTTCAAGAGGAAGAATACCTTCATGAAGAAGAAAGAGAGTTTGACTTGGCGGACTTGGATATCAAAAATTACCATAAAGCCTCAAATCTGATCATCAAAGAGAAATATTCCACAATCAAATAATTGCAGGACAACATGGAAAGAGCACAATTTGTCATATCCTCCCTTGAGAAAGAAAACAAGCATCTAAAAGATAAGCAAGTACTCATCAGGTTAGAGCTGCTAAAGGAAACGAGGCAAGACACCAAAGGTAAAGCAGTGATGGAACCTGATGATTATTACCATGATAAGACTCCAACCATGAAGATAAGACAAAAAACAAGAGGTCTTAAGAGAGCTTTAGAGAAGGAGAACCATGAGGTAGATAAGCTAAGTTTTGAGGAATAATTGCAAAGGAAATCAAGGATGACAGAGAAATGTGGCTTGACAGAGTTAAAATCCACCTTGAGAAGCTCCTACATAAGGCCAACAAGTACAATGAGATGCTCAGACATATGGAAAATAGGTACACCACTAGAAATAAGATTTGCAACATCAGGATCAAGCAGTTGAAGGAGAAACTCAAGCAAACCCTAATCAAGCATAAGGAGGAAGGAAAACTTTATATTCTTGTTGATGCCTCATTGATTGGTTGAGACACCTCATTAGCACTACATCTATCATATTTGAAGAATTTTGGGCAAGTTTTCATGTTTTTTGGCATTTGTACAGATTTTGAGACTTTTTGCCGAGTCATCCTGCAAAAAGCGCAGTGTGGGCCACGCTGCACTTTTTGTTGAGGCCTCCAAATGAGAAATGTTTTTCATATTTGGATTCAGAGTAAGGTATAAATACAATTTTCCCTATAGGCACTTAGAAAAGAATGCTTTTGACCAATGGAAATGGCAAAAAACCACCTTTCTGCCTCCTTTGTCAGAGCTTTGCTACGCTTTTTGAGCAATACTTGGAGATTCAGTTTTTGAGGAAATTTTTGACAACTAGACTGGAAGAGATTTCCAATGAGTCATCTTTGGCCCAATTTGGACTTCAGGAAGGCAATCAAAAATATATTTCAAGGCCCACGCACACTTTTTCCCGAGCACATTGTGCTTATTCCAAGCAGGTTGCGCTTTTTGCAGTTTTCTGTTTTCTCTAGAATTTAAAAATTTCTCAGTTGATGGATGATTTCAATGAATTTTTCCTTATGTAATGAGGGAATGTAAATTTAATTGCATATATACATCATGTAAAAATGTAATTTTGGTCAAAGCTAATTAGTTTCATGAATGATACGAATGAGTTGGCTAACCTCCCTAATCACTAGGATTCTAGTTGAGCACTTTTGGGATCAGCTCTGCAAGTCAGGGATTCGACCCCGAAGAGTGGGAAAAGTAGTTTTTGATCTATATATTTCATTTCCTTTCTCATTACAAGGGCTGGATGTTGTATAATTTCATCATTGAACACTATTGTAATTAGAATTTTGGCAAGAAATAAGAGACTGAGTTGCATCTATTTTGATGGGATACTTGTGGTAATGTTATTTGACATTATTTATTCTTATGTTTTGGAAATATGTGAATGTATTGTGATTTCATATTCATGCCATATATTAATGTAATTGATTCCTAAGTCAGAAATATAGAATTCATTAGTTTATGCTTTGTTTCAGAGGAATAATTACAGTTTTATTTCAACTTTATTCTAATTTAAAAGAATTCATGTTTCCAATGCTCTTTTCTGAAACCCTAGCAATCTAGATCACTCTGTCTTGATACCTTAATGTGTTAAACTAATTACCTACCTTACCCCATCAAATCTCTAGAATTCTGATCCTTATTTTCCTTGACCTAGTTCTTCTCTGACCTTTTCACCATCCAACACCTCCAATTCAATAAAAAATCTAGTGTTACTATACCTAGCCTAAAATCCTTTTTATCGAGTCATCTTGCCTGTGATATTGTGGAGAGACTCCTCTCTTGCCTACTAGGTCTAGCTACTTGGAAAAAGATTGGTCTGTTGTTACCTTTGCTGGTCTCTTCTCAACCTCGAAGATCTAGTGGAGTGATAACAATACACAACCCATGTATAAGGCTACCCTTCGGTTAGGCATCACGCCGCAAGCCAAAGCAACACTTCTTGTAGTGCAAGCCAAATCAAAATTTCTTACAAGGTTTTTTTAAATGAAAAATACATGTGCTCGCATATAATTTAGCAACTCTTGTGTTTTCAAGCAAATCCACCACCAAAAACTTGGATTCATCACTATCATGCTTTTTGCAGACAATAACAACTACGGCCACTCTACCTGTGACAACTATTTGTTAAGCATGTAAAAAATTAGACATATCCTTTATATTATCGTATAATATCAATAATATTTTTAATTAAAATTAAAAAATATCTATATTTTTGTATTTTATTATAACTATCATCATTTATTTAATAAATATTTTGATTTTGATTTAAAAAAAAAAATACATTTCAATTATAATTAGACATCGCCTTCCCTCTAATAAAATACACCTTTCAATAAAAACATGCAAGCAATCCTTCCTTCCCAAACAGAAATAATAATACACATTGTTAAATTTAAACCAGATGATATCTCCACCAGCGAGTTAACCTTCTCTACGATTTCATCAACGAAATACCTCGAAGCTCGTTAAGTAGGTCGTCGACGTTGATTAAATAATCCATCATTATTATCATTCTGATTAGGACTATTCATTGATCATATATTATATAAAAAGTGGGAGAACATTGAGATGCAACATGGCCAGAAGAATTAACCAGAGGTTTAGAAGAAAATGCGATCTATCACCTACAATCTATTTAATATTTGTCTTTAGAAATCATGTCTGATTATGAATCAATTTAATATTCGTCTGATGTATGATGTTTCCTTATATGTTGCCATAAAGAGATTTGAGGATTCAGTCCTTTCTCATAAGAATCAAGAAGCTGAGGATAGGTATACTAGGGTTTTCCTTCCATACATCCCATGAGTTACAAATAAGATCGCTAGGGTTATGCAGAAGAAAGACATAGTGACGCAATTTACTGTTGCAGGAACAATAAGACAAAAAATGTGGTCAGTTAAAGATAACATCAATCATAGGAAACTTAATGGAGTTTATAAGATTGACAGTTCATGTCGAAAATGTTATATTAGGGAAACTAGACGATCTTTGCAAATAATATTGAAAGATCACACAACCGATATTAAGAATGAGAGATCTCCTACCACAACCCTTACATAACACTCTTCAAAAATGAAGCATCACGTGTGTTTAGAAGATGCCAAAATGATCGCCACAGAGGGTTGGCTTCCTTTGATCAAACAAATTTGTTCCTCAAGCTTCTCCTCCCAGGTACAATATCTCAGGTAGAACTTCCCCCCTTTTTAGATTAAGGTTTATTTATTCATTTAATAAATAATAAAATGATAATAAGAAAGAAGAAATATGCACGTTAAAACAATCTATAATATTAATCTATTTGAATAAATTATTAAAACATTATTCTAATTAATTAATTTCTTAACTTGAATATTATTTATAAATAAAAAATAACAATTTTAACCAATATTCATTATTGGATAAGAAAAATAATTATATGGTTTATTACTATTTATTTATAAGTATATATCTGTTAATTAATTAATAAACAATTATTATTAATAAAAAATTTATAAATTAAATTTATTAATAATTAAGATTATCTAACAATTAGATTGTTTTAAAATATTAATTAAAAAATTATTTTTAATGAATTAAAATTCATTGAAATTTAAATATGATAAGAATAATAATTAATGATTAAAATCATTCAGTGAAAATCACATCAAAGTAAATTTGGTTGACGTGTTTTGAATCAGCCAGTCTGGTTCATAATCATGACAAGATGAAAAATCTGATCAGGTAACCCATTTAAATAGACAATACTCCTTGCAATAACCTCGCAATAATCTCGCAATAACCTTGCAATAACCTCAGCATCTTCAATGCAAATGTGATGATTCGTCTTCTCAGCATGCTATGATAGGGCAGAGGAGCGTGATCTATTATGCTTAAGGTCAACGACATGTTCATGAAATCTTTGACTAATTGATCGACCAGTTTCACCAATGTAAGGGGTCCCACAAGAGCACAGAATCAAGAAAACACCCTTACCATCCTTAGGGAAAATTAGGTCCTTAACCGATCTAAGCAAACTTTGAATGGTGCTCCTATGCTCTAGTAGAGCATGTTGAGAAGACAAATCATCACATTTGCATTGAATATGCTGAGGTTATTGCGAGGATTGGCTATTTCTACCACCACAAGTTGAGAGAAGCCCTGAAAATAGAAAAGAGGCTGGTTAAACTCAACAGGGATGATGGGTGGATTGTTAGCAGATGCTGGATTCCTGCCCTTCATTCCTAATTTATTTATTTTTATTATTTATTTATTAAAATTTTAGTTTTTATTTTTTCATTTTTATTTTTATTTCTTATTTTATTATTTTTTGTTATTTTTTATTTTTTATTATTTATTTATTTATTTATTTTTGCTAACTTTGTAAATATTTCCAATAAGTTAAATAAAATTAATAACTATTTTGATAAGATTTGAATTACATAACGTGTAATTATTAAAAATAGAATAAATATATAAAATTCAAACTATTACATATTATTATTATTATTATTATTATTATTTTAACATTTGATGTATTCAATAAAAATAAATAAATACAAATACAAATAAAAGCAAATAAAATAATTATTATTCGAAAAAAAAAAAAAATATCTATAAATAGTAAACATTTAATTTTTTCTTCAAAAATATATTAAATAATTATTATTTTTATTAAAAATAAAAATAAATATATAAAATTCAAATTATAAGCATTAAACATTTAATTTATTCTTTAAAAAATAAATAAATTATTATTATTTTGATTTTATTTCCTAATTTAGTCAAACTAGCCGTTATTTTACAAACGGCTAGTTGGAGCTTTACTGTCTATTTAAATGGGTTAGCTGATCAGATTTTTCATCTTGTCCTCATGTTGAAGCACACTGGCTGGTTCGAAACTCGTCGACCAAATTTACTTTGATGTGATTTTCACCGAAAGATTTTAATCACAATTTATGGATCATAGAAGCAAAATTCCTAATAATAATTAATATTATTATTAATTATTATAGTTAAGCTTATTAATATTAATTAATAGAATTATTACTATTAATTATTATTAATATTTATTAAGATCATAATCATTATTAATAATTTTTGTCATAAAATGATTTATTAATAGATAATGAGAAATATTAATAATATTAAATATTAATAGTAATTTTTTTAATTGTTAATAAGTTAAAAATTTAATATTCAAGTGTCGCTAGAACAACCGTTTGAGGATGGGCCTTGTCAGCAAGGTGACCCAGGATCAAACCTAACGAGCGGTGTTTGTGCCTTGTGTTAGGGGAAGGAGACATGCTAAAAACTCCATTCAGTAAAAGGGTTGCTGCGGCTGAGGTCGGGTGTGATCCCCGAGTGATTTTGACAGTTTAGATGCCCCTGGGTCGTGGCTGCTCAAGCCACAGGTCAAGCCTAAAAGATCATAGACAACTTGACAGACAAAAAACAAGTTCAGAATTTAATAAATAAAATTTAGTTATAATTAAGTTTAACTAAATGTTAGATTATTTTAGATATTAATTAAACAATTATTTTTTAAGGAAGTAAAATTCATTGAATTTTTTTTAATAATAATAATAATTAAAAAATATTAATTAATTATTAATAATTATTATAGTTAAATTTATTAATATTAATTAATAAATTTATTACTATTAACTATTGTAAATATTTATTAATGTTATAATTATTATTAATAATTTTTGTCTTAAAATGATGATTTATTATAATAAATGAGAAATATTAATGATATTAATTTCAAATTAATTGAAAATTTTTGGTTGACTCTTTTAGTTAAAATAGATTTTTTTCACTATTTATCACCGGCCTTATTCCCTCTCAAGTATTCATTCACAATCTGTCCTGAAGATGGATCCTCGTTCGGGTTCAAAATGTCGAAAAAATTTTGTTAACACTTTAAATAATCTGAATCGCTCTTCTTCAATTAACAACCAGAGAAGCTTAAAAACCATTATCTTTCAATATCCTACTTCACTCTCTTCAACCAAATTATCTCTCTTAAGAAGAAATTGGACTCATAGTTAGGAAAAGAATGATGTGTTCAGTTGTAGATATTCTTCTAATCTCACACATAAAGGAGAAATTGTTATAAAAAAAAAATTGTGCACCCAAATGTGTCAATTAAGGGAAAAAATATGTCATAGATCATCAAAATCAAATATTCTCAAAGGTTAAAAAATAGGCACTCATAAGAAAAGGAATACTTGCCACTAAACATAGTCTAATTAATTCGTGCAAATGGTCGCCCATATTTCTAATAGTGGTAGTTATGTTAATATTAATAAAAATCCCCTTAAATCTATCTCTAAGGGGGTTTCCCTCGCTATTAAATCTAATCCCTTTCTTAATCCTCTCTTCAAGAAGCTTATTGAGAGTAATCCCTTCACCCCCAGCATTTATGGCCTTCCTAAGATTCATAAACCTAGGTCCCCTTTAATACCTATTGTTAACATAATAGGTGGTCCCTATTATCACCTGGCTAATTCTTAGCTCGCAAGCTTAAACCCCTTGTGGGTCTTACTGATTCTTATGTTAAGGACTCAACTTCTTTTATCAATGAATGTAAAGACATCAGGCTTGCGCCTGAGGATTTATTAGTCAGTTTAGATGTTGTCTTCTTGTTTACCGTAATCCCCATCATTGAAGCTATTGATGTCATTAAGAGGATCTCAGACCAGGACACTTCTAAATTGGTTGGTCTCTACCTCACCTTGACTTTTTTCAGTTTCCAAGGTGAGTTATATGAGAAAACTTGTGGTGTGGCCTTGGGTTCCCATCTTTCCCCTATTGTTGATATATTATTTATGGAGGATTTCGAACAGAAGGCCTTTGCCTCAGCTCAATTTCACCCATGGCAGTGGAGTAGGTTCACGGATGATACCTGTGTCATTTGGCCCCATGGTCACAAAAAGATAGATTTGTTTCTTGGTCACGTGAATTCCCATTCTGATGACATCGAATTCAAAATGGAAGTAGAGGTGGATGGATGCCTCCCCTTATTATATATTATTCTCTCTAGAAGGGATGATGGTTCTATCTCTCACGAAGTCTTTCACAAGAAAACTCACACTGAGTAGTATCTTCATGTAGATTCACATCATTTTCTAGCATAGAAATTTGGTGTTCTCTGCACTCTAGCTAACCATGCTCTTAGGATTTTCTATGATAGCCACTTGGAATCAGAGAAATCCCATCTTCTTTACGTGTTTGAGAAGAATGAGTATAGTAGGTCACAGGGTCTTAAGGCATTTCAAAAAGGCTCTAAAGGCCTAAGAGACAAGGCTTCTCGGGTAGATCCTATCTCCAAGATTTATCTTCCATTTATCCAAGGGACCACAGACAAAATTTCCCATGTCTTGAGGAAAAATTATGTCCTCTATTTTCAAACCCCTCTTTACCATTAAGAATTCTCTCGGATCTATCAAGGATCCTATATACCCTAAGGACCTAAACGGGGTTTATATTGTGCGTTGCTCTTGTGGTACGCCTTATATTGGTGAAACTAGCTGATCAATTAAACTGAGAATCCAGGAGCATGCGGCAGACATTAGGCACAATCGGTCCTGCACTTTTGCTCTTGTAGAACATGCTAAGAAATCATGCCACCATGTATGCATTGAAGACTCCAAATTAATCTCTAAGGTAGATCATTTCCATCATAGGAAGCTCAGGGAGGCTATATAAATTGAAAGGAATCCTAAGAATATCAACATAGATGATGGATGGAAATTAAGTAAGAGTTGGACTCCGGCCATCTCTAGGTCATTTATCCCCTGTGTGATTGTTTCCTCTCGCTTTTTTATTTTCTTTTCTTTGCGGTTTTATTTCCAGCCCTTTGTTTGTAAAATTTCCCTCTCTTTTTTTTATCCTTTTATATTTGTCTTGGGTTATTTCCTTTTTATAATTTTCTTTTTGAGACTTTATATTATAATTTTTTTCTCTTACCTTTTATTTATCCAATATATGTGTGTGTGTGTGTGTCTGTATATATATATAATTTCTCTTTCTACGCTTATTATAATTATTATATTTTTTAATAATTTTATTATTTTATTCATTTTTCAATTATTCTATATTATTTATTAGCTTTTCTAATATTTTTTCTTAAAAAATTTAAGATTACTCCCTTTTTATTATTTACCCCTTCCCTCCCTTTAATAACTAGAATTTAATCATTTTAATTAATTATTAAATTATAAATTGTTTTTAATAGTTGTTCTTAAAATCTTAAACTTTTAATACTATATATTATTAACTAACTAGTCAAATAACGAATTTTAAGATTATTCCCCCCTCTCCCCCCCACCACCAAAACTTTTTTATTTACCCCTTACCTTATTATAATAAGGGAATTTAATAATTTTGTTAAATTATTAAATTATAAACTATTCTTTAATATTTTTTCTTAAAATCTTAAAAACTTTTAATATTACATCTTATTAACTAACTAGTCAAATAACGACTAGTTTCTAATGGCTAGTTTTAACAACTATTACCAGGAAATGGCGCATCCTTAGTATTTATTCAATGAGATTGGTTTCTTTCTTCACATTTTCCTGAGGATGAACCACATTATCTTGTTCGAAACGTTAACCAAATCCTGATAATGTGATTATTCCGAAAGACATTTATCTGGATCTAATATGTTTTTTCATGTTTGCACATATTAGTGTAGTTATTTCTTCGGAAACCACATGGATATATAGGAAGTGACATTTGAGATATTTTTAAGCAATTCACATTAAATTCCCCTTTTGTAGGTGGAAGTACAAAGTCATTTATTTTGAGTAAAGTCTTTAAACCATTAAAGGAGAGTTTTGGAGCCTCCAAAGGATTCTTCCCATCTCTAACAAGTATGAGAGGCTCATTCAAAAATCAAATCTTATAAATGATCCAAATTGATACAAGCAATGGACCTTCACCTATAAATAACACTCCATCTAGGGCCATTTACAAGATAGGCATTATTGCAAGGTTATTTTGCCTAAATTGCCACATAATTTAAATTTCTTTGTAGTCTTGGATCTCTACATCCAAAAAGTGTCTAAGAAACCTTTTGAAGAGATAATCATACATGCATAAGAGGGAAAGGAGCGACCTTCCTTTAGAAGGGATAAAGATCCATTATTTCTAAATATACCCTTAGTGTCTCCAGGAGAGATTATATCTCATTTTCATTAAATAAAGAGATTTCTTATTTCCAAAAATGTTTCTTTTATTTTATTTATTTATTTATATTTTTCATTATATTGTTAGTATCTTATGTTAGATTTCATTACTTTTATTTGTATTTTTTCTTCTTGTGTATAATAAACCTTTGGTGGATCTATGTAGGGAAAAACACCATGCATTGTATGGAATTTTAGGACTCCTTTCTTAAACAAAAAAAACAAACTCCACAATGTATGTGGACACGTAACACTAACTAGGTTTCCTTTATAATTATCATATTGTTTCACATGCTTTGTCCCTTTGTAATTTTCATAATTCTTAATATCATTTTTCCATTTAGAAGCAAAGAAGAAAATCCTTACTGTTGTGATTTATCTGATAGGAACATACAAATGCTGCAGAATATTTGCCACATAAATGCATTAGTCATAATGTTTTTTATAATTGCTCGTATTATCTATAAATAAATATAGATCCCTACCATTTTGAGGCATAGCATGCACAGGAAGGATCACAACCACTAAATGGAATTCGAATGCATTAAATATGGGTAAATTATATTAAATTTTTGTTTTACGATATAGGTCTATTCCTCTCGAAAATAAACTCTAGTGATGGTGAAGCTATGTTTTCAACCATATTTTGATTCACATGAGCATATCTCCACAAGTAATATTGTCACCCCTTAGTAAATAATAAGAAGATGAGAAACATTCAGCTTGACCATTATTTTTGGAACTAGAGATGCCACTAAAGGAATTGATCAAACCCTAGGAAGGTTCATTTCCCTCAAGTGAAACTATATCAAGCCCTAAAGGAACTACTTTGATATCCATCAACGATATCCTTAAACACTCTTCTTTAATGAAACTATTTTGAATTTATAGGTATCGAATAATTTATTTGATTCTCTTTACCATGCATTTTTATGATTAGATTTCCTATAGGCCCTTTTGTATTTATTTCACATTGTGTAAATTATATGAATTATGGCTATCTAAAGAAATTTTTTATATTGTTTATATTATTTATATTGTGTAAATTATATGAATTAAGGCTATAATTTATTTGTACAAATATTGCTTATATTGAGAGTGGGGAATCAATAAAAAGCTATCTGGATTATAGGTTAAACTTTAAAATATTATTTTAGAAACAATAGTTATTAAATCATCATCAATATCATGCATGACATAATTATATCAATAACCCTAAAAAAATTACATGAGAAACACATGAGACACAAATATTTTTAACATGGAAACCCATAAAGGGAGAAAACCACTATTCTTATTCTTCTCTACTTAAATGTTTCTTTATATATGTTCCCTAGCAAAAACAAGTATGAATAATCCATTCCCTTGCAAAGTTTCATTGGCACCCACTAGATGGATGCACCTAATCCCTTACAATGTTTTGTTGGCACTCACCAGTAGGAAGCACCTAGTCCTTGCATAGTTTCGCTTAAACCTATTAGTAGGAAGAACTTAATCCCTTTTATTATTCTATTGGCACTAACCAACTCGAGGCACTGACCCCAAAAATTAATGTGGAACTCGATTTAAGGGATTTTGAAGCTGGATGTCCACCCCTTTTATCACAACTTTGAAATAACACAAAAATCCTTCAAAAAATTTTCAGTTTTGATCATCGACACAATATCAACTTAATAATATCACTCTTTAATCAGAAAAAACCTTCATGAATAATTTTTTGACCAATATTTCTCCTCTTGTCACTGGCATGCACACATCCCTGCAACATAAACTCTAAAAATTAGAATCCTTAACATATCATGCAATACAATCCCTCACATTAGCTTTATAGTTTTAAAACTTTTGTAATACACTAACTCTTAGTAGCAAATCATTATCCATACAATTAACAGCAGTATTCAAATAACATTGATCTCATTCCCACTAAAAAATAATAGTATAAGGTGATCATATAATCAGAGAATAACAGTAGACTATGTTGAAAAAATGAGCAATTGAAGCTCATACTATAAATTTTCTTAAAGCATTGATTGCTTTAATAAGATCTAAATAAAAGTACTATAAATTAATTTTGACACTTCATCAAAAAAGAAGCCAAGCAATTACTTCAAAAACAACAACACACACTCTCACAGACAACCTCTGACGTCATACAAATAAGAGTACCCCCGACATGCTATCATCAATGTGGGATGAAGACATAAGACATTAGCTTATTTAGATCAACTATAAGTAGGATGAAGACAAAAGGCATTCCAAAAACATCATTTAGAGCTCATGAAGGTCTTTATGAAATTTTGGTCATGCCTTTTGGCATGACTAATGCACCATCCAAATTTCAAGATTTGATGAATTCCATTTTAAAAACCTTACTATAAATTTGTGTTAGTAAATTTTGGTGATATACTAATCTAAAACAAGTATTGAAAATATTATGTTCAACATGTTGACATGGTGCTCAAACCATTGGAGGAGAAATAATTATACACAAAACCCTCTAAATGTTTCTTTGGGGTACAATAAATAGAATACTTGGGTAATATGTATCTCATGAGGGTGTTAAGGTAGACCCTAACAAAATTGAATCTATAAAGGAATCAGAAATCCCCACAAGCTTAAATAATATTTGATGATTAGTCGGGTTGACATGGTATTATCTCAATTTTGTTAATATTTATGGGAAAATAGGATCACCACTAACAACAACACTAAATAAAGATGCATTTTTTTGGAATCCTAAAGAAACTAAGGTTGTTGAACATCTTAAAGAGAAAATGTGCCAAGCTCTAGTCGTAACTACACCAGACCTTACAAAAACCTTTATGTGGAATGTGATGCCTCGGGAAGTGGAATTTGTGTTGTTTTAATACAAGAAGGAAGGTAATTTATTTTGAAATTCATCCAATCAAGGGAAATAATTTACATAAACCTATTTATGAGAAGGAAGTGTTGGAAATACTACATGCTTTGAAGAAATGGTGTCCCTAATTAATGGGAAGTTAAGGTAAAATAAAATCATGATAATCCTAAATAATTATTGGAACAAAGATTATCTTCAAAAGAACAGCAACAATGGGTGACACAGATGTTGGGATATAACTTTGAAATCATCTACAAAAAGCAGAAGAAAAATGTTGTTGCAGATGCATTCTCAGGAAGGAATGAGAATGTGGAAGCATTGATTTGTGTCATTTCTATTATCCAAACTGATTATTTTAGAAACAATAGTTATTAAATCATCATCAATATCATGCATGACATAATTAGATAAATAACACTAAAAAACTTACATGAGAAACACATGAGACACAAATATTTTTAACACGGAAACCCATAAAGGGAGAAAACCACTATTCTTCTTCTTCTCTACTTAAATGTTTCTTTATATATGTTCACTAGCAACAACGAGTAGGAAGAATCCATTCCCTTGAAAAGTTTCTTTGGCACCCACTAGCTGGATGCACCTACTCCCTTACAATGTTTTGTTGGCACTCACCAGTAGGAAGCACCCAGTCCCTTGCATAGTTTCACTGACACCTATTAGTAGGAAGCACTTAATCCCTTTTATTAGGCTATAAGCACTAACCAACTCGAGGCACTGACCCCCAAAATTAATGTGGACCTCCATTTCAACGATTTTGAAACTGGATCTCCACTCCTTGTATCACAACTTTGAAATAACACAAAAATCCTTTAATTTTTTTTTAGTTTTGACCATCAACACAATAGTAGCTTAATAATATCACTCTTTAATTAGAAAAAACCTTCATCAATAATTTTTGGACCAATATTTCTCCTCTTGTCACTGGCATGCACACATCGCTACAACATAAACTCTAAAAATTAGAATCCTTAACATATCGTGCAATACAATCCCTCACATCAACTTTATAGTTTTAAAACTTTCATAATACAGTAACTCTTAGTAGAAAAACATTATCCATACAATTAGCAACAACATTAAAATAACATTGATCTCATTCCCACTAAAAAATAATAATAATAGAAGGTGATCAAATAATCAGAGAATAGCAGTAGACTATGTTGAAAAAATTAGAAATTGAAGCTCATACTATAAATTTTCGTAAAGCACTAATTGCTTTAATAAGATCTAAATAAAAGTATTATAAATTAATTTTGACACTCCATCAAACAACAAGCCAAGCAATTACTTCAAATACAACAGCACGCACTCTCACAGACAACCTCTGATGCCATACAAATAAGAGTACCCCCGACATGCTATCATAAATGTAGGATGAAGACATAAGACATTAGCTTATTTAGATAAAATATAAGTAGGATGAAGAAAAAATACATTCCAAAAATATCATTTAGAACTCATGAAGGTCATTATGAAATTTTGGTCATGACTTTTGGCATGACTAATGCACCATCCAAATTTCAAGATTTGATGAATTCCATTTTAAAAACCTTACTATAAATTTGTGTTAGTAAATTTTGGTGATATACTAATCTAAAATAAGTAAAGGAAATATTATGTTCAACATGTTGACAAGGTGATGAAACCATTGGAGGAGAAAGAATTATACACAAAACCCTCTAAATGTTTCTTTGGGGTACAATAAATAAAATACTTGGGTAATATTGTATCTCATGAGGGTGTTAAGGTAGACCCTAACAAAATTGAATCTTTAAAGGAATCAAAATTCCCCACAAGCTTAAATAATCTTTGATGATTAGTCGGGTTGACAGGGTATTATCTCAATTTTGGTAATATTTATGGGAAAATAGGATCACCACTAACAATAGTTCTAAATAAAGATCCATTTTTTTGGACTCGTAAGGAAGCTAAGGTCATTGAACATCTTAAAGAGAAAATGTACCAAGCTCTAGTCATAGCTACACCAGACCTTACAAAAACCTTTATGTGGAATGTGATGCCTTAGGAAGTGGAATTTTTGTTGTTTTAATACAAGAAGGAAGGTCATTTATTTTGAAATTCATCCAATCAAGGGAAATAATTTACATAAACCTATTTATGAGAAGGAAATGTTGGAAATACTACATGCTTCGAAGAAATGGTGTCCTTAGCTAATGGGAAGTTAAGCTAAAATAAAATCATGATAATCCTAAATATTAATTGGAACAAAGATTATCTTCAGAAGAATAAAAACAATGGGTCAGCACAGATGTTGGGATATAACTTTGAAATCATCTACAAAAAACAGAAGAAAAATGTTGTTCCAGATGCACTCTCGGGAAGGGATGAGGATGTGGAAGCATTGATTTATGTCATTTCTATTATCTAGCCTGATTGGATAAATGAAGAAGGGGATAAATGGAAGAATGGAAAAGAGGTGTGAAAACTCATTCAAAAGTTTCAACAATATCCTAGTGCATTTGAAACATTTATATGGAAAAATGATCCACTATGGTATAAATATCACTTATATGTATGTAAGAAATCCCAACGCAAAGAAAAGGTTCTCTTGGAATTACACACCTCTCTTATAAGAGGGACCTCGATATTTTTAAAAACTTACCACAATTCGAGGAAGGAATTGTTGCGAGATGGATTAAAAAATATGATATTCATAAGTTTTTCGTAGAATGATTGGTTTTCCAACAAAATAAAGTGGAGACAATTAAGACCACAAGTATTTTACAACCATTATCCATTCAAAGTCAATTTTGGGAGGAGGTATCAATGGATTTTGTCATAGGTTTACCCAAATCTAAAAGAAATAGTGGCATCATGGTGGTTTTCCATATACTTACCAAGTATGCACACTTTTGTGAACTATTTCATCCTTTCAAAGCCAATACATTCACTATTGCATTTGTGAAAAATATTTCAAACTTTCTACATGGAAACCCAAAGATTATTGTGAGTGACAAAGATCCCATTTTCACTAAAAATAATTGGAAAAAATTATTTTCTTGTCTTCGTACTCAATTATCTAATATCTTTTTCTCTCCATCGAGAGGTATCCATTAGGGTGACCCTCTCTCCCCTTTTTTCTTTGTCCTCATGGTAGAAGGATTTGGTTGTTTAATCCATTATGCCGTCAACTCTCAATCCCTCCGAGAAATATCCATTCACAATAACCCCTCCTCTCTCCCATCAACAATTTTTGGATGACAACATGTTTCTAGGCCATCCCTCTATCCAGGAAGCCATGAAAACCTTCAAATCTCTGCTTGATTATTTCTCTGAAGCCTCCAGAACTACTATCAATGGTGAAAAATCACAACTCTTTTTATTTAACACCCCATGCTGTCGCTAAATACAACATTGCGCATATCCTTGGTTTCGACATTGCCTCTCTCCCATCGAAATAACTAGGAGCCCTGCTCATTGACTCAGCCATCAAGAATACTTCTTGGAAGGAGATCCTGGTCAAGCTCGAAGCAAAACTATCCTCTTGGACCCATCGGGCTCACAACATCATTGGTTCTCTTGTGTTGATCAAGTCTGTCTTCTAGCACATGCCACTTTATCTCTTCTTAGTGTTGGTCGCTCCAAAATGGGTTCTAAAATCCATCCGTAATATTCAGTGCACATTTCTATGGGGTGGCAACAAAGACACCAAGAAATTGGCATAATTCAAATGGTCTGAGGTCTACTCACCCAAACAATGAGGAGGAATGGGTTTGAGGGATCCAGAGAAAAGAAATATCATGATGGGATATTTCATATGGTGGAAATGGGTATCCAGTCCTCATAAACCCTAGGCACAACTCTGGGCAGCTAAATATGCAGAAAATTGGCCTCAAGAGGATATTATATGCTACAATTTAGAAATCACAGGCTCCAAAAGCTAGAAGGATGCCAAGTGACATAAGTTCATCATCCAATCTCATAGTTTTTTGGAAATTTTCTGAGGATCCTATTGTTGTAAAAACACAACCCCCCCATTTTTGACTTGTTCACTTCAAATAATGGAGACCCTTTCTATAAAATTTTGGCTAAGCACCTTCGCTTTTGTTAATTTTTCATTTTCTTTGGATTCTTGTTTTGATTGCTTTGTTAGAATCAATTTTTTATAAGCCTCCCATTGACGCTTGTTTCGCCTCATTTGGTCAACTAGTTTGAAAATGGCACTCCTTTGAAGTCCCATCATTTATCTAGTCTGGGTTAAAAATGTTATTTTTATTCTTTTTATTTATTTTCGAAGTGGCTATAGTTTAGAAAATTTCATAACTAAACTAAACATCATCAAAATAAAACCAAAATAAAAAAATAAAAAAAAACTGATATTTAACATTAAATTTTAAACATTAATTATATTAATTATTATAATAAAATATAATTAATTTAATTAAAATTAAAACTTAATATTAAAAATATATATATATATATATATATATATATATATATATATATATATATATATATATATATATATATATATATATAAAAATAAAAATTCTACACGCATATCGCGATATCGCAATATCGCAATATCTAAAACATCACAATTTATATAATGCACATTTGATAAATCGATATATTGCGATAAGGCAATATGATGTTAAAAAGTTTTAATATAAAGTTTTTGTTTTTTCCAGTGCCTCCACTCCACCTCATCACCACGTCACCTCACTGTCACCTCCTATCACTCCATTCTCCAAATACCTTATCCCTCCACAAACATATGGCATAAGACATGTTTTAATATTTGAATGATACGTATGGTTGGAGTGTAGGTTAGTTTAATATTAATGATAGTGGAGAGTAGGTTAGTTTAATATTAATGGTAGTGGAGTGTAGATAGGTTAGTTTATTGTTTTTAATAGTTTAAAATATTTATATTATATTAATTAAATTGATTAATATATAATATTTAATTAATTTAATTAAAATAAAATTTAAATATTATTTAGATTATTACTAATTATTTATAAATAGTTTAGTATTAATTAGTTTATAAATAATTAATTATATTAATTAATTAGATTAATTTTTTAATTATATTAGTTAATAACAGTTTATGAAATGATTACTTTAATTCATAATTAACAATTAATTTAGAATTAATTATTAGATGATTAGAATCTAATTTAGGATTAAAATTGTAATTAAAAATTCTGATTTTTAGCCCAGCAAACATAATTTCCAGATTTATGCCAGTTCTGACTCATCAACTTTGGAGGTTCATAGAATGAGTTTTACTTGGCCAAATGAGGCCGAGGATGGCTCATTGGAAAGAGAAAATCAAGGAGAACATTTCTGAGGAGGTTTCAATAACAAATTTGATCATTTATTGGGTCAAAAATCAGGCAGAAGATCAAGCTCCGAATTTCTAAAAATAAAATCAATTTTCTGAGTTTTCCTTTCTTCATTTTCATTTGCCCAGCCTCTTCTAATTACAGATTCATGCATCAATATTATCCTTGGTTAATTAAGATCATTATGAGTATCAATAAGAAGCTCAAATTTACTTTTTATTTATTTAAATAGAATTTGATTGGATTTGTTTTAATGTTAGAAATAATATTTGGATTTTATTGTTGCATCTTAATTCATTTTAATTTCTTTTTGCAGGAAAAAAAAAAGAAGGGATATTGAGGAAAAAGATTTCAATCAATGAAAAGACTCCAGCAATTAAAGATTGGAATTTTTGAGCAATTAAAATTGGATTGGGCAGATTTTTCTTCAACAAACTCTCTTCAAAAAATACTTTTGGAAAGATTATAAATTGCAGATTGCAAAATGTAAAAGGGCTGCTCTCCTCTGCAATTCCAGACTTCTAAAAGCCTTTCTGTTATAGGAATTTAAAGTTGTAGATGGGGAGGAGAGAAAGTTTCAGATCTGAACATTAATGAGAGTTTATTCTTTATATCTTGAATTATGCATGATGGGCAGAGTTTGCATTTCTGCAGCTCTAGTCTTGAAAGCAAAAATTCAAGTAATCTAAAATACTGTTAGAGACCAGGATTAGAGAAGCAGATTCAATTAACTGCTATTTTTTGCATTTCTGTATCAAATATCAGTTTCATTTTTATTTTAATAAAATTGTTGTTTCATTTTATTCATGTTTATGCATTTCTGTTGATATTGATAATTTGTCTCAAATTTTTATGTATCTCTATTCTTATGGATTTAAATCTGATTTCTGAGTAACGATTTGCTCAGAAATCTGTCTTACAAAACTGATTTTTTAAATAATAATATGTTGTGAATTTCTTCCACATATTATTGTTTAATTATTGGCTTGATTGATTTGATAATCAATATCATTTTTGTGAATTTCTTCCGAAGTGTTGTTGATTTATTATTTCAGTCAAATGGTCTCAATAGAATATGTTTTGGTACTCACAAATGTGAGCTAAATTGAATTTCTTCGTTGGTTTGACATTAATTAAAAGCCAGACATATTTTAATCCTCATTACTTAATTATCTTGCTCTTAGTTGGGTTAGATTTTCATCTACCTAATTGAGATAGGATTTAGATTAGTTTCTTTTTGCTTGCATTATGGAATAAGTTTGCAATTAGATTAATTTCTACATTCTTTTAAGTCCTCTTCTCGAAGAGGCAAAATCTTAGTTGTGGTTTGGCTGAACCCAAATCAGCTTAAGGGTCATTCTCTTGCCTGATCAGCAAGAAGAATTGATCTGATATCCCTGTCTATTGGTAGTTAATGATATATCGTAAACCAATAGCGATAGGGAAAAGGTAACTGGACCTAGTTAAACCAGTCGGAGCCACTATCATAAACGGAAAAGGAGCTGCATTAAGGTCCGGACCGGGTGGTTATCCCCAATGTTGTAGCAACGATTTTCGAGGCTTCAACATTTTTGGCGCTAGAAGGAGGGCCTGAAACTTGTTGTCTGTTGGAGTCTTTTCAATTTTAACATTTTATTTAATCACGATGGCTCCTTTTAAACTTCCAATTTGGAGTTGTATCCATGGACGTGCATCTTCCAATACTCCACCCGAAGTGGTAAGACTCTTATCTCAAGTAAAGTTTAATGGTGAGAGAAATTCTTCTACTTTTAATCATGTCCTTCAATTTATTCAAAATGTTTCAAATTATGATTTTCAAGGAATTGATGAAGGCATCTTATGCAGACTTTTTACTCTCACATTTGTGGCAAAAGCCAGAAACTGGTGTAGAACTCTTCCGGTTGCCTCAATTCACAGTTGGGATCAATTTGTTACAATTTTCGTTTGTAAATTTGACCGCTATGATTATGATCAGGTATGTGATGAAATTGAATATCTACGAAAAGAAAATGAGTCTGTTAGAGATTTTAATATTCGATTTCATTTGAATCGTTTAAAATTTAATGTCAAAGATGAATCTATGAAAGAAGAATCACTAGATTGGTTTGAACATAATTATTCTCTTCCTCCTATTCCCGATCCATATAAAATTAGTTCAAGCTTTGTTCCATCCCCTTCCAATATAAATGAGAATTCCAATATCGATGTGCAAATAAATTGTGATGAAGAGGTTTCACAAAGTTTGGAAAATATTTCTAATAAAATGCAAGAAGACAACAACAACAATTTTGAAGAAAGACCTGCATTTGAATTTGAAAGTTTCTCTGCATTAAATTCAGAAAATCAGATTGCAAATCAGCAAGTGCAAGCAACAATCAAAGTAAATAATAACATGCAAACTGCTGTACAAATTTCTGAATCTTTTCATGATGAGCAAATGCTAAAATCAGAGCAGCAAAGCAATCTTCTTCAAAAAAGCATGAGTACGCAAAGGAATGATTTAGAATCTGAAATTTACAATGAGCATAATGTACAAGAATTCTCAAACAGAAACATTTTTAAATGCATTATTTCAGATTCACATTTTTCCCTTTATCCTGATATTTTTAATGATGGTAATTTTTCCCCTGTTGGTGTTAATGATATTTCAGAAAATACAGAGGCTGATCTAAATGAATTACCATTAAATTTTTATCAAGATAGAGAAACAATTAATGATCATTCTTTTGCTATTAATGAACATGAAATTCTTGTTCCTCCGTGTTTTGATATACTGGATGAGATTGAAGGGAAATCTAGAGAATCTTGTGAAGTCATTTATGATAATTACTCTGACATTGAAGATGTTGATTTTTCTTGAGAAAATCATCATCAAAAATTTCAAATAACATCTGAGAATGAGGAACATTTCAATTTAGAAATTATTCCAACTAATCCTCATTCTAAAGCAGATAATCATCTTCATGATTTCACTATTCGAGAAAATATTCCAATTTATGATTCATATCATGATCAAGCTTTCATTCCTATTCATAATCATAAATCTCTTTCTAATTCACAAGTTGGAATTCAAAATTACTCAAATTCCATAATTCTGGCCAATCCTTGTGAAAAAGAAATTATTTCAAAACAATCCCAATTGTGTTGTAACATTAGTTGTAACAATAGTGATTTCATTTTATTTTTGTTTCCTCAATTATTTTGTATTAAATCAGATTTATTTTCATATTTTATTTTTCAAATTTTTCATACATTATGCTGGCATATTGAGCACTTTATTATAAAACATTCAATTGATACATTGCCCTGTTGGAAAATTGAAGTTTTATATTATAATCAAAAGCATCAAAAGCTATTTCAATTTCAATTTCAATCGATGTTGATATCTTATCAAAAGCTTCTATCTTCTCAAAGGCAATATCAACAAGAGAATGCATTTTTAGAAATCTGCCAGCAATCCAATTTAATTAATAATTTTCCATTTCATTTAAAATATTTCCATCCATTTTTCATTAATTCATTTGAAAAATATCTAGAAATTTTTCCTTCATGGAAGATTGTCAATAGCTTAACATTTACACATAACACTAACAGTTTTTTTCAGGCCTTTGAATCTAAAAGCTCATATCCACAATCTGGCCTTTCATCTCCTCTTTTGAACATTTCCCAATTTTTAATAGAAATCCATCCAGATTTCTATGATCCAATTGGTATTCAACTGGAAAGAAAACTTCATGAGAAGGAGATTTTAGATAATATTCTAACAATAGTTGTACATTCTGATTTCAGGTTTAATTTTCTTAGTTCAATTATATTTGTATTTTTATTACTAACATTTGAATTGTACATACATGCAGGGATTAAAATGAGAAAATGGTTACACTGGAAATATGACTATACCTAGTCATTTTTTTCAAGTATATGGTTAGAATAGGAGTAGAGTTAATGTAGTTAATTTATTTTTAATAGTTTTGTAGATTAAAAATAAAACAAAGAAATCAGCCATTTTCATACATGTTCAGTGAAAACATTTTCTCCCAATCAGAAAATTTTAATTCTTTCTTTCCTTTTTTAATTTTCTTACAACATTACCTCTACTCTATCTATTTTGGATAATGTCTTGATTAAATTCAATTGAGGTTGCACTTGGAATCTATCCCATGAAATGTATGACTGTATATGATAAGCTTAACTCTGATTCAATCACTATTAGTCAGTCTAACCTTTCGTGGTAATCATATGAAGTTCATATAATCTTCCTCGAAATTTGCTAAGTTGACCTTAAGAATGCCCATTTTGTTGTGTGCACACATTTAAATCTGTTTTGACATTTTTCCACAATTAGTGGCTTTATCACATTCGGACCTTTAGTTTATTATCTGATGTTGTAATACGCATCATATTTATTTACTAAAGGCATTATTGAACAGTCACTATAGCAATACAGATTTTTCTCAAGTTAATTCAGAATGAGCAGAGGTAATAAATTGCAATTCAAAAGGGAAGCATAGTTTCAGATTTATTTCTGGTGAGTTTTATGGATTTTAGATTTCCTGAACATGAATAAGCAGATTTTATTTAGGCTGATTGCTCACCTTGACTTAGAAATAAATGATGAGATGATTTTGAACAAAGTCAGAATTTTGATAAGTCGAAGGAATAATTTGAAGATTCATGAGGTAAAATCTACAGACAATTTCCTTCCAGGTACACATTCACATGTTCTTTCTCATCTATTATTAGTTTCTCTTTTCCTTAGTTTATTTTTATTTTTGTTTTGTTTTATTTGCAGGATTTCATTTGTTTTCAAAACTGGAAGTAAGCAGCAAACCCATTTCAAATTGGCAACAGGTTCAGGGAAATTTTATTTAAGATTCATTAGAATTTGAGCATTCTTTAACTTTGTTTTTATTCATTTGGGAAACCCAATCGAAATTAAAAAAAACAATATCATAAGATTTCATTGGAAGTAGCTTTTAGCATTTTTGATAACAAATTGTTCATAAAATATCTCCGATGTATTACCTCGCTCATATGTCATATCGCATTTCGCATATCATAGGTTTGCGGTTAAGTATACTTCCATTATCGTGAATTGCCTTTACCAATATTGCGACGACCACATAATTATGGATCCGATATGAAATTCAAATCAAGTTTATAAAATATCGCGTCCATTCAATCGCAAATAATAGTAGGAGCATAACTTTAAAAGGGTCAATATCTCAGATCTGATATGTTATTAAATTTCCATCATAAAGTTATCGGGACCACTCTTCATCGCATATCGGCGTATCGAGAATCGTTACATCATGTGCTTAAGTTTTCCGATCACAATCGCCAGTTAACCACGCCATTCATCACATATAGGCATCGCAAGAATCATATTGTATTACATCAAGTACCAAAACATTCACCAATCGCCGATTAGCATTACCAATTAGAAATCGCCGATATCGCAAATCACTTCATCGCATTTTTATTTATGCTCACATCACAATTCAGAATCTGCGATGTGCGATGTGCGATATGGGAAGCACAATGTCAATATTCCATGATCCCCAATATAATATTTCTTAAATGATGTGATCACTCCATCTTATCGCACATCTTCTCATTGCATGTTTTCATATCCGCAATTTTCCATTTGCAATCTCTGATGTGATAGCTTCCAATGCATGCCTTTGAGCCATTAACATTTAATCGATATATGGCATAGCAACAAAGGTGAAGTCTTGCAAATTAAACTCGAAGCATGGTGAAGAAACATGTGATGCGAATCATCCAATACGGTGATGTGTTATTTTAAAAGCAAGCTTGGGTAATCACTATGGTAAGAAAGCAGCTGATGATAAATTTGTGGCTTATTCAAATCATTCTGATTTCTCATATATTTCAGTTTCAAATATATAATTCCATAATTAAAAAAGAAATTCAGGACCTCTCTATATTCACATTTAAATTTTATTATCTTAGATGTGGTCTTGATTCTGGACAATTTATAAAATCATGGACTTTATATGAAACTTATAATATTTTGAGAAACAGTCATTACTGCAAATTTTCATTCTCATTTCTGATGCATTTGTTTTCCCTCGAACATTAAGCATTCCATTTTTTACATGTTATTGCTTGCTTTAGTTTAGATAAAATAAATAATGATTTTGGGTTATAGGATTTTGGTTAAGTTTGACTTCTTCATGTTTTTAATGTTAATTAAAATAAGAAGTCAGCTAGTTTGGAGAAACTGATACCTTTCAGGTAAGATCAAAAGAAATTATCCAATGGTAAGATTCATGTACCCACTTTCATTAATTTCCATTTCGTTACTTTAGTTTCAGTTTTGTTTTTCTGATACATGAATCTGTTTTGCAGCTCTTCATAAAAGCTTCCAATCCTCTACCGGATCATATTTTCGAAGTCCATACTCTTCTCCTGGCTTAATTTCAAGAAGCAGCGATAATCCTCATTGAAACAGCTGCGCTAGGAAGTTTCTGAACCTTTAATCTGTTTCTTTAAGCATTTTCTTTTTATTAGAAAATGATTAAGATGATGCTTGGAAACAAAAAAGATTGAAATCAGACAGAAATTTTTCATTGTGGCCGAATTTTATCATCACTGCTATCTAAAAAAGCCTAAAACACTTACAACCCTGCAAGGTATGAATTTTTCTAAATCTCGACATAAGAAGGATTGATTACACAATTATTTTCTTTTTCTTCATATTGTTGAGACAATGGTATAACCATTCTTTTTAGAGTTTGTATTTCAAAAACTTGGATTTTCCTTCCACTTTTCAATTTCTTCATTTTTGTTTGCTGATTTCTTTTCTCACTTTAGCATAAGAATTCTTTTTCCTTTTGGTTTTTAGTTTTGATTTTGGTGACTTTGCCATGATTTATATGGAAGGCCTTCTTGTTACCTAACTATGGTCAGTATACATGGAGAAAAAATTGTTAATAGTCATCTATTAAGTTTTTCTTAAATCTATTAGTAAAGTTTGATTTTCTTATTATAAAGGTAGACATACTTAAGGAAATGATTACCAATTTAGAGAAGTTGACAAAGTATCATAAAATCTGGAGAAATTTCTTTTTCATCAAAATTGTAATCATTTTGAGATTTTAATATTTTATTAAGATCTTTCAAAGTTCTATTATCAGTCAAGAAAAGTTATTTTTAACCAAGTAAAGACACTTTACAACAAAGCACCTTTTAACTCTAAAATTGTCATTCTTAACTCTTAAGGAGTCAATGATTCTCCCTGTCCCGAAGAGTCTTATTTTTCTAGAGTATAATCCAGAGATATATTTAAAATTAAAAGATAAGAGGTCTCATCATGAACCTGCTTACCATGATCATAGGGGAAAAATAGGCTGACATTACCAACACTGCTAAACAAACCAGGGTAATGGCTTATGATTGCAAACAATTATAAGACAAGGGGTCTCATCACGAGACAGCTTGTTCAGTCCAATTATAACCAGTGAATGGCATTGTCAACTATCTAGCTACCAAACCAGGACAATGGCTTTTAAGATTTATAATAAAATAAAAATAAAAAAAGAAACATATATAAATGGATTTATCTCTAGGTCAATAATTCTTAAAGAGATGAGATTCTGAATCATTGGTGATTAAAAGGTAACCCTGTCGAAACTATAGATGTTTGCTGGCAACAGTGGCTGTACCTGTGACAAATGAGTATATTTTAAAAGCTAAGTTGTAAAGTGACCCCTACTTTATCTCTACAACTAATTAAGGACTGATATAAAGTTTTGAAATATTTTAATTTATGAGGAATTTTAAGAAAAATTACAGTTAAATGATTCTTGCTTTTATTCAGACTAATGAACCTAATCAAGCATTTCAAGCATAATTCTCTTTTCTTTAACTATTTTTACTTGAATTTTAGGAAAATCGCATTCATATCAAACAGAGATAACTGGTTCTTCTCTCGTTTGTCACCATTGTTGTGGTAAAAACACAACCCCCCCATTTTTGACTTGTTCACTACAAATAATGGAGACCCTTTCTATAAAATTTTGGCTAAGCACCTTCGCTTTTGTTAATTTTTCATTTTCTTTGGATTCTTGTTTTGATTGCTTTGTTAGAATCAATTTTTTATAAGCCTCCCATTGACGCTTGTTTCGCCTCATTTGGTCAACTGGTTTGAAAATGACACTCCTTTGAAGTCCCATCATTTATCTAGTCTGGGTTAAAAATGTTATTTTTATTCTTTTTATTTATTTTCGGAGTGGCTGTAGTTTAGAAAATTTCATAACTAAACTAAACATCATCAAAATAAAACCAAAATAAAAAAATAAAAATAAAAAACTGATATTTAACATTATTTAAATTAATTATTATAATAAAATATAATTAATTTAATTAAAATTAAAACTTAATATTAAAAAAAAATATATATATATATATATATATATATATATATATATATATAAAATAAAATTTACATCGCATATCGCGATATCGCAATATCGCAATATCGGAACACATCGCAACTTTTATATAATGCACATTTGACAAACTGCGATATTGCGATAAGGCAATATGCGATGTGTTAAAAAGTTTTAATATAAAGTTTTTGTTTTTCCCTTACGCCTCCCGTACCTCCACCTCACTCACCCTCACGTCACCCTCACCTCACCCTCCACTCACCTTATCCCTCCCCAAACATATGGCATAAGACATGTTTTAATATTTGAATGATACGTATGGGTGGAGTGTAGGTTAGTTTAATATTAATGATCGTGGAGAGTAGGTTAGTTTAATATTAATGGTAGTGGAGTGTAGATAGGTTAGTTTATTGTTTTTAATAGTTTAAAATATTTATATTATATTAATTAAATTAATTAATATATAATATATAATTAATTTAATTAAAATAAAATTTAAATATTATTTAGATTATTACTAATTATTTATAAATAGTTTAGTATTAATTATTTTATAAATAATTAATTAGATTAATTTGTTAATTATATTAGTTAATAACAGTTTATGAAATGATTACTTTAATTCATAATTAACAATTAATTTAGAATTAATTATTAGATGATTAGAATCTAATTTAGGATTAAAATTGTAATTAAAAATTTTGATTTTTAGCCCAGCAAACAGAATTTCCAGATTTATGTCAGTTCTGACTCATCAACTTTGGAGGTTCATAGAATGAGTTT
The DNA here is from genome assembly GCA_034641835.2 of Pinus albicaulis. Taxonomy (NCBI): domain Eukaryota; kingdom Viridiplantae; phylum Streptophyta; class Pinopsida; order Pinales; family Pinaceae; genus Pinus; species Pinus albicaulis. Next base: position 1,158,228,849 of record CM076570.1, on the reverse strand, counting down.
TACCTGGCCAAATGAGGCCTAGGACGGCTCATTGGAAAGAGAAAATCAAGGAGAACATTTCTGAGGAGGTTTCAATAACAGATTTGATCATTTATTGGGTCAAAAATCAGGCAGAAGATCAAACTCCGAATTTCTAAAAATAAAATCGATTTTCTGAGTTTTGCTTTCTTCATTTTCATTTGCCCAGCCTCTTCTAATTACAGATTCATGCATCAATATTATCCTTGGTTAATTAAGATCGTTATGAGTATCAATAAGAAGCTCAAATTTCCTTTTTATTTATTTAAATAGAATTTGATTGGATTTGTTTTAATGTTAGAAATAATATTTGGATTTTATTGTTGCATCTTAATTCATTTTAATTTCTTTTTGCAGGAAAAAACAATAGAAGGGATATTGAGGAAAAAGATTTCAATCAATGAAAAGACTCCAGCAATTAAAGATTGGAATTTTTGAGCAATTAAAATTGGATTGGGCAGATTTTTCTTCAACAAACTCTCTTCTAAAAATACTTTTGGAAAGATTCTAATTTGCAGATTGCAAAATGTAAAAGGGGCTGCTCTCCTCTGCAATTCTAGACTTCTAAAAGCATTTCTGTTATAGGAATTTAGAGTTGTAGATGGGGAAGAGAGAAAGTTTCAGATCTGAACATTAATGAGGGTTTATTCTTTATATCTTGAATTATGCATGATGGGCAGAGTTTGCATTTCTGCATCTCTAGTCTTGAAAGCAGAAATTCAAGTAATGTAAAGTACTGTTAGAGACCAGGATTAGAGAAGCAGATTCAATTAACTAGTATTTTTGGCATTTCTGTATCAAATATCAGTTTCATTTTTATGTTAATAAAATCGTTGTTTCATTTTATTCATGTTTATGCATTTCTGTTGATATGGATAATTTGTCTCAAATTGTTATGTATCTCTATTCTTATGGATCTAACTCTGATTTCTGAGTAACGATTTGCTCAGAAATATGTCTTACAAAACTGATTTTTTAAATAATAATATGTTGTGAATTTCTTCCACATATTATTGTTTAATTATTGGCTTGATTAATTTGATAATCAATATCATTTTTGTGAATTTCTTCCGGAGTGTTGTTGATTTATTATTTCAGTCAAATGGTCTCAATAGAATATGTTTTGGTACTCACAAATGTGAGCTAAATTGAATTTCTTCATTGGTTTGACATTAATTAAAAGCCAGACATATTTTAATCCTCATTACTTAATTATCTTGCTCTTAGTTGGGTTAGATTTTCATCTACCTAATTGAGATAGGATTTAGATTAGTTTCTTTTTGCTTGCATTATAGAATAAGTTTGCAATTAGATTAATTTCTACATTCTTTTAAGTCCTCTTCTCGAAGAGGCAAAATCTTAGTTGTGGTTTGGCTGAACCTAAATCAGCTTAAGGGTCATTTTCTTTCTTGATCAAAAAGAAGAATTGATCTGATATCTCTGTCTATTGGTAGTTAAGGACACATCATAAACCAATAGTGATAGGGAAAAGGTAATTGGACCTAGTTAAACCAGTCGGAGCCACTATCATAAACGGAAAATGAGCTGCATTAAGGTCCGGACCAGGTGGTTATCCCCCAATGTTGTAGCAGTGATTTTCGAGGCTTCAACAGATCCCTGGCTCATCTCTTGGAAGATTCATGGTAGAAGCAGCCTAAACTTGCAACAATTTTTCAAAAACCCAAGTGGAAATCCACTCTTCAAGGCAGAGGGAACATTCCAATCAAGAATTTTTGGTAAATGTTTAATACTCAAGGATTCCACCAATGGTTTCCCACAATTCAATGGCAAGAAAATTGGCATGAGGAAACACATGATGATATCCATCTGGAACTCAAGAAAAGGAAAATTCGATATTCAGATGGATCAAATATCCTCAGATGGGATCATGCTCCCTAAGGAGACCTCACTACTAAGGATGCCTATCACCTGCTCCATTGAACTAATCCAAATCAAGCTGATAAAATTTGGTCAAAAATATGGAACTCAAACTTATGGCCCAAAGTCTCTCCCTTCCTTTGGCTACTCAATAAACATCATATCTTAACTTGGGACAATCTACTAAAAAGATGGTTCACTGGCCGTTCACAGTGATCCCTTTGCCAAAGTCAAGAGGAAACCATAGATCATCTACTAGATACATGCCCCTTTTCTAGCACTCTTTGGGAAAAAGTCTCCATTCTCTGTTGTAGGACCAACAAAAGGCGAGGGGATGTCATCAACACAACCCGTCATTGGCAGAAAGCCCCATTTACTAGAAATATCCCCAACTCTCTCTGCCTTCTCATCCATGGGCCATCCCTCTGTCCAGGAAGCCATGAACACCTTCAAATATCTGCTCGATTGTTTCTCTAAAGTCTCTAGAACTACTATCAATGGCACAAAATTGCAGCTCTGTTTATTTAACACCCCTGCTGTCACTAAATGGAACATTTTGCATATCCTTGGTTTCTACATTGCCTCTTTCCCATCAAAAAGATTCACCAGAATATCATAGCCCAACACATTTCAAGCTTCCACAGAAAAGGGTGGAAGGGCGAGTGGCCCAGGTGGATGGAGTCTAAGTGTTTCTATGAACACAGCTTGTAAATAAGGGAGAGAAGGAAGATCAGATTCACGCACCATTCGCCCCATTCCAACTACACGTTCTAGCTCGTCCTGAACCTTCTTCAACAGTGGTGGGTTTCTCAATAATTCAAACATTGCCCACTCTATGGTTGCAGATGACGTGTCCATGGTAGCAGACAACATCTCCTATCATCATCGTTATAGATTTAAAATATAATAGGTAAGATATACTGCTGCTGTTAGTATATGTTATTGGTTGGATTTAAGCAAGTAAAAAATCTATACTTCCTCACACCAACATTAATTGATAAATAACACAATATATATTGATTTCTATTTAATAAAAACTGACACTCAAATACAATACGTGCAATTTTTACATACATCGAGCATGGCCTTTATATTGTCTCATGTAATCTGGGGCTCCATATCTTTATCTGCAGAAGCTACAAGAAAAACATCTACCAGATCTCGTGTGACGTTGGGGTCATTGTGGGCAATGTGTTCCTCTATTACTTTCTCTAGCAACTCATCTTGTATGTGATGTATTTCCTTGAACCCTCGTTTGAGACCTTGTAGATCCATCCAAGCCACGTATGGTATATAATCCCCTTGATGAAATTTTAAAATTGAAAAAATATTTACATGTAATTCATTCTAGTGCTTAGTAAATATGTGATTAAGATAAATATATAATTGTAACTTTTCATTATTTATATTATATTTTTAAATATATTATCATTGTTAATATTTTATATTAAAAATTGAATGAGTTACACATTTTCCTACATTATTTTATTTTTAATCATAGTGAAATATATTAGTTAATAATGATAGTCCAACTATATTCCTATCTATATATATATAATTTAATCTCTATAATGTCATATAATATTATATTATCTAAGCCAGATATCAAAATATGTGATTAACATAAATATATAATTGTAATATATATAGAAATCTCGGCATCATCTGAGCTCCGGAACTGCCAGATATACATTTCTATTTACAGCCAGTAGCTAAGTCCTGACATTTGTAGCAAGGACAGTATAGTATAACCCCCAGCAGTTACGCAGTGCCTTTGGTGAAAGGGCTTCAGGGTCATTCTAGCCTACTTGCTTAGTTTGAGTGTCTCATATTTTGAGCACTGTTGTACTTATTTATCCACCTCCATAATAATAAAATGTCTCAACTATCCTGTCTATTCTCATGGTGTATTTAGTTTATGTGCACATTTCTACAGTTTCATTTATTATGTTTCTATATTACCATCTTTTCCATTTTGGAATATTACAATGTTATCAGACCATGTTCTTTGGCTCAGCTTGTCGGTAATACATTTTCTGACATCAGAAGAAGAAGCGTAAAGAAGAGATTTACAATGACAGAGGGATTAAGTTTTCCTCATTTATCTTTAGATCTATGCAAGGTATCTCCAAGGAGGTCAAAATAATGAGAAAAGAAAGAAAAAAAGAGACCTCAATAAGGTTTGAGAATAAGGAAGGTCCAAGAACTTCCTATCAGTAGCAGAAACAACTGACAAAGGAAGGAGCTCCACAACATTCTACTAGATCTTCTTTCTTTGAGAAGGAAGGTGAATGGTATGAAAATGGAGGAGACTTGGGCTATGAGACTCTAAGTAGATATATGTCCGAGTACAAATCACAGTCTAGAGCACTCAAGTAGAATATAACTCTCCAATATTTTTTACAACTAAAAGAAAAAAGGAGATCCCACAACAATAATAGAAGAAAAAGGCACAGATTATTATTGCCTAAATTTGATGGATCATCCACAAGCACAGTAAGGTCTTAAAGGAAGGAGTTAGATGCATTCTTTGAGCTATACCTAGTAGCAGAAAGAGAGGTTTTTGAGATTGCAACACTGCATCTTGAGGGTGAAGCAAAGGATTAGTGGTTCAGTGATTTGAAACATGCAGGAGTGTCTGCTTATGCAGATTTCACTCAAATATTGAAGAAGAATTTTGGTAGAGGGAAACTAGAGACACTTCCCATCATTGATGAGATAGTACATGAGGAGCCAAAGGAGGATGTCAACATTATCACTCCGGAAGAGGAGCAAAAACCACCACCACAAGCTGTAGAAGTACTTACATTAGGAGAAAGAGCACTTGCATCTTTACAATATGGTCTTGAGCTCCTGACATTGGGAGTCCCATGAATGATTCAGTAGATTCATGAGGAGGAGGAGGTAGATACCAGCGCTGGTATAGTAGAAGAGGAGAATCCATCACCATTACCAATAGTTGGAGAAGCCATTGCACTGGTTGGAGAAACTCTTGTAGCTATGCAAGATGTTCCCGAGATTCAGCTTATCCAAGGTTTTAAAACATTTCAATATTATATTATTTCAGTACCTCATATTGAAATTTGTGAGATCATGCCATCAAATCCATTGCATAACCAAGGATTAAAGCACCATGCTGATTTGGAGAAGAAAAATATCATTGCGCAGAGGACCTTTGACTTAATCAAGGAGGAGATGTATAGCTATCCGAGTTTGTCATTGTTGAGAAACACTCAACACTTTGTGTTGAAGTATGGATTTTTGGAGGATGGTATCAGCATAGTCCTAATGAGTACAATGTCGGGCTATGAGTTCATAAGTGCATATGGAAATGACACAACAGGTGCACCATCATGTATATTGGCAGAATTGTCACTGGGAATAAATTATGACATGAGGGCCCCATTATTCTTGGAGAATTCCAAGGAAAACTTCACTCATGAAGCACTGGAGGGACAGATGATAGGTGGTGGAAATCTTATGATAGAGATAATTTTCCATTTTCTAGATGGAGTTTTCTTGATGAGCATCTCACAGGTCAAAGAGAAATTTCTACCTACAACATATATGGAACCTTATGGGTTCTATTGGGCCATTTATGAGAGGATCTCATGGAGTGAAAATATTATTAAATGGGGGAGGATGGTATTCTACCGTGGGTGGATACCAAGTTGAATTATGACATGATTCATCATCCACAGTGGGATGGATGGATGAGGATGATGAGTAAGGGGTTGAAAACCCACTTGCAGATCTATGATACAGGGCAACAAGAAGCATGGTTTCACTTGTTGCTTTTGGATCAGTATGGTTACTACCCAACATTTCATATTTTTATGATCCATGCCATGTATATTATTGATGTCATGCAGCAGCAGGAGACAAGGCTACACTGATTATTGATGAGATATTTTGGCCATCTCATGACATATCCTATGTCAATGGGTGGAGTATTGTTTCGTACATGGTATGACATTCACATGATGTGGTAGCAGGGAGATTGGTTGTATTGTTCTGATTTGACATTCTATATGTCAATCAGTATGTTGTTGCTTCTTGACTGCATCATGATGATGTGAGGTGTCAGAAAGAATCCTTGTTGATTTCTTTACTCTTGGGAGAGTACGAATTGACATTCTCCCATACTTTGCATGATGATGATGGAGGATGGCAACAAGAGGCCTTACTGCATTGGCTTCTGTTGGGAGAATATGGCCACCTTGCTTGGTATGATGATGAGGTGGTATGGAAGCAAGAGGCACTGTTGTGGTGGCTTCTCTTAAGACAATATGTCTACTACACTTGGTATGATGATGAGGTGATGTGGCAGAAAGAGGCATTGCTACAGTGGCTTCTTTTGAAGGAGTATGGCTCTCATATGTGGGTTGATGATGATTTGGCATGGAAAAAGAAGGATTTGCTGCAGTGGATACTATTGGGAGAGTATGGTTTGACATTGTACATGTCTATCCTTATGTCCCTACTTCTTATTTTTCACAGTGTTGGGATGATTCTTGGAGCCAACAAGGCCAGCAAGGCCAAGGATGGAAGCATGGAGAGATGCAATCTACTTCATGTAGCATGGGATGGAGAGATATTTTATGACTTGGAACTTTCCACTTTGTGAAGAGGCCACTTCACTTTATATATCTCATGTATAGAGGAGAACCTTGGACAGCCTATGGTTGCCACATTGAGATTCATTGATGTGGACAGGCATCTAACTTTTCATTTGGAGGCCATTCTAGACATTCTAGAGAGACAAATTTGGAGCTGGGCATGCATTACACGTTGTAGGAGATGGGGATACCTTCCATATGAGGATGCCATTTTGAGGGAGATGGATTTTTGTAGCATCCAATTTTGTAGTTTCTTGAGGACAAGCAACATTTTGGTGGGGAGGACTGTAATATTCTCAATTTTCCACCAGATAATTGGAATATTAGAGCTCTTAATTTTTCTAATTAATTAAGTAAATAAGAGTGTGGAGGGACCCACAAACCCCATAGATAAATAAAATCCAATTTTGATGTGCGTATGTGGGTTATTTAAAAGTATATCAACATTATGGAGCAGTGGAGCATCTTTTTAATGAAGGAAGAATGGGGATCATGGATCACTAAAGAGAAGATCAACGAGATAGTGGAGGAAGTCAAATAAGATCATGGTGCAATAAAAGTATGATCATAGAGCACTAATGATGAAATAGTGGAGGAAGTGGTGCATCCAATGCACACATGATGGAGAGAGTGGGAATTAAATTCAGAGATCATGGAGATCATGGAGAGACAACGCAGTCTTCATGGAGGCTAGTGGCCACATGTGCAGTGCAGTTATGAGGTGGGACATGGCTACGGAAGGCCCACAAAGAATACAAGGTAGATGAAGGCAACAATAGAAGGCATGGTTTAGATTTTGATTTTAGATCTGGATTTTTCATGTGACATTTCTATGAACACTTCAACTATTTAGCTAAGTCTTGTTGAAGCCTAGAAAATCTCTGCTTCAAACATTGGGGAAAACCACCCGATTGGGACCTTAGGACAGCTCCTTTACCGTTTGGTATGGTGGCTCCGACTGGATTTAAAGGACCAGTTTCCTTATAACTAAATGGGTTGGTGAGGGGATTGATTTGGATGAGTGGAAATGGAACTAAATTGACTGAAATATAACTATCTAATTAAACTAAATGCTGATAAAGAAATTATAACACTAACCCGGGTAATTATATGTGAATACAACTTAAGATTGTTCCAATTTAATAATAACCATGAAAATGTATTATTATTTAAATTTAAATGTGCAGAAACGAATAAAGATAACTCTCTTTAAGAAATTAAACAGAGTTATATTAGCATATTGCATTCATCATTGTATACCATCTATATATGCTTTATGAAAGACAACATTCCAATTATACTCAGAAATGATATATAAAAGGAAACGTTATGAAAACCAAATATATAAATGATAGCAAATTCTTCAAGCGAATATCATATAACAAAGGAAATCAAAAGTGAACAGATAGAAATACCTCATTCATCTTGAAGATTGTCAAATGAAATCTGATACTCAAACCCAGTAACTCCGATGTAAAATTAAATCCAAAGGTACAGAAATGCAACACTTCAAAGATAATTTCAGCACAAAATCACCAGATGTGATCCTTCATAGAATATAAGAGAGAATGGAGTACAGAAATGTAAGCTCCAAATCCAAAAAATATTACAACTTCGGATCCCTCTCTAATTGCATGAGAGGGATTTAAATAAGAAATTACATAACAAAATCCTACTACTACTGCTACAATCTATCAAATTAAAAAAATAAATGCTATCTTAAATGAACTTGATTCATTGCTTTTCTTTCTCGCTTGATGTAGCAAAGTTGCAAATCTTCAGCATATCTTGAAGCCTCGGTGGATGACTCATCTTGGAATGCAGCTGTCCAGCATAGGTGGCATCGGAAAATTCTGGAATTAAACAATCGACAGCATTTGAAAGAAATTTAATAGCCATTTGTTGATTGTTTTGCTTAATTAAATGAGTCCACATACTGTCCCAAGATATTGCTTGAAGTTTGTCAATTTGTTGACTTTTATTGATCATTTCTTCTTTCCATCTATTTTCAGTTTCTTTCACTTTAGGCAAACTGCCAGGAACACAGTCTAAAATGAGATTGATTGAATACAAGCTGTCATTTATAAATTGTGGGATATTACTCATTATACTCCTAGCACTTGATATTGCTCTCTCAGCTTTCATTATCTGATGTTCCCATTCTGTAAACAAGATTTCTTTATGTCTTTCCTCTATTCTAGGAAGATTGGATTCTCTTCCTTTTTCTGTATCTTGCCAATTGAGGAATTCGGAAATCTTTTCATCAACATCATCTATTTCTTGTCTGAGAGTAATAACATTCTGGATCAAGGATGAGGTAATATCACAGAAAGGTTCTTACTGTGATAGCTTTGCAAAAAATTCATTCAATTGCTGAGACAGTAGTTTACTAGCTTCAAAAGCTTCCGATTTGAATTCACTTAACTTCGGGAAATCTTTGAACCTATCTAAAGTTGTTTGAAACTCCTTTTCTTGTACAATCTTCGCATTCTTCTCATTTTGTAACAGACCTTGTAACTTGGAAATTTCTTCATTCAATTGTTGTTGTTTGCCTAAGACCTGTTCATCAACCTTCTTCTTTTCTTCGGCCAGCTTTTCTTCTAACTCTTTGGACCTGAGTTCTTGATCTTGTAGTTGTTGTTGCAATTGAGCAACCTTTTTCTAACTTTCCTTAGTTTGCTCTTCAAGTGAAGCTATATAGAAATCTTTCTGAGTCATCATTTGAGAAACTTCTCCAGCTTTATCAATTATTGCAGCACTATATGCCCCTGCATATTGAGACAACTTAGTGAGATCCTGAGATGGATTCACTTCAGTGTTCTTGTAAACAATATTCATAAATTCTTCCGATGGAGTAGAAAACATGTCCTGATCCATCTTCCTTCTTTTTCTTTGTCTTCTAACAACAGCCTTATGCTTAGGGCTGTAAAATGCATCTAAAGGAGGGATCTCCTCGATCTTCAATACAATCTGTCCTGTCGGATGTTCAGGAATGATTTCGACATCCTACTCTATTTTCTCTTTATCTTTATCTTGCAGTCCCAATTGCTGAGCGAATTGATCATATTGTTTCAATAGCTGAGAAGAAACATTAAGATCAGCAGAGTCTATAATATCCTTAGTCATTTCTTTTCCTCCCGATTGCATGTCTGCTTTCCCTGTATCTATTTTATGCTCAATGGTTTTGCTATCTGATCCTCCTTTTTGATTATGCACATCAGCATCAGTACTTGTGCATTTTTCTGTTGTTTGAGTAGTGGACTGCTGACCAGTATTTTGATGGGATTTATCATCAGTATTTCCTTTCTGAGCATCAAGTTTGCCAACAGTGACCACCTTTGCAGTATGTACAGTTGGCTGGTTAACAGCCGATTGTGCAATGACTTTACCGGCAGATGTTTCTCCTGGCGTTTTGCCGGATGTACTTTCTGTCTCTGACCCTTGTATTGGAATTCTTAGTTGGTCCAGAGGAACTCTTAGCAATCTCTGACTTCTGAATAATAAAAATTTATTCATTTCCTCCTTCTGAAATTTAGATTTGGCTAAATCATAAATTTGAGGAAAATCATTCAACGAAACAAAAAAATCATCAAACTGATCTGGCTCATGCTCAAATTGAGCAATTGAAACTGAAGCAGTAACATTAAAGGCTATCTGTCGTGGATCATACTGTCTCCCTGGAATGGTTGCAAATTTACAACCCTTTATTTTGGCGACTTCTTTTTCAGCATGTTTGAAGTCATTTAAAGTAAACTGACCACAATTGAATGGGAATTGAGGCCACATTCTCTTCTTACTGTTGTTTAAAGACCTGGATATTCCTTCAACTGTTAATTGATAGGAAATTTCCCGAGCGAGAAGTTTGTCTGGAACAATAAGAGGAAGAACATGTGGTTCCACAATACTACCAAAAATCCTGATGTATGTCAATTTCTCCTCCCCAAACCAATCTCCTATTGCGGATAAGTCGGCTTTAGCTTTATCAGAGAATCTAGGAGGGAAGCGATTGAAAATGGTTTGGAAAATAGGGATAAGGAAACCATGGCAGATTCTATACACATTATCTTGGAAATGAACTTTCCAAAGCAGTTTATGATATATATGAATTGGGGTAGGGTCTTTGGGAGTCCATTTCCATCCAAATAAGGGAAACTCGGAATTAAAACAAAGAACATCTAGAATATAGGCACAAAAGAAAAAAGGAGTGGAATTTCCAGCGGTTTTATCTTGTCTGTACTCAAGTATTCTATTATCCATTCTATCAGAAAGAATAACAGCCCAATCCATAATGTCGGAATTGATAGCAGCTAGGATTAATGGGACCATTTGTATAGAAAACCTAGCTGAATTATCATTGCCAAATAATCTACACATCATGGCAGCGGCATAGCAATACGGAGGTAAAAGGGAATCTACAGAATACATACCGGATGCTTCATTTCTATGCTTCTCTGGATTTTTCTTCCAATCTCTGATAGGATCAGATTGGACTTTATTATTATCAGCGAACTCTTTGATAAATTCTTTGTTATACACCTTCTGCAGGTCCGGAAGGTGATACATTGCCTTAATGTCTTCTGCTTTGAACGACCCAAAAGACACTCCAGAAGCTGAAACAAACGTTCTGTCCTGTATCTTCACACTATCGATGACCCATCGAATTACATCATAATAAGGCATGATGCTCGCTCTGGCTGCAATTCGATGCAAAAATGAATTTGCAAGTGTTTTTTCAGTAATCTCAGAGTCATAATCTGAGCTGCCTTCATCTGGAACTAATGCCTTTTCCACTGTGACTTTGGGGTTTTGTTTCTCCAATAGATTGTAGACTCCTTCCCACGTCATTCTCCCAAGCCCTTGGCATGATGTATGTGTGACTAATCTTAGTTTTGTGGGCTTTTCTTTTGAAACCGTAGGAGTCTCAACAAACTTAACAGGAACAGCGGTCTTGGTTCTTCTCGCTCTCTTCGACATTTCTGCGTTTTCTATTGCTTCCCTTTGTCTGTGAATGAAAGGGCTTGGTGTTCTTTGGCTCTGCAAAACAATAAACTTTCAGTCATGACAAACAAGCAACTTGAACGGAACGTTTATGAACAAATGATTCGTTATTTATTGTTTTCGTATAGCGCGTAAATGTTCTTTTTGGGTCACACTCACGTATTAAAAACCAAATCATCAACCAATATTCATTCGATTTGCTATTAAATTCCTACGTACAAATGAATATTTGGCGCTTGTGAAATATTATAATATTCACCTATTCTGAACTTTTCGAATATAATAAATGACATTTATCAATCACGTCTAAAGTTTTCAAATGGCGCATAAATATCACAATACAAATTTCTTCGATTGGCCGATTCCGATTGAAAAATTTTCCGATTTCCGATGGTGAGGTCTACCATATAAAATTTTTCTTGTTTAAACGAACAAATGTTTGTTTTCCCTTTTGTAAAGTGTTTTTATAATCAGCGCATATCGCATCGAAGATTTTGAAATTGACCGCAAAAAGCTTATTAGAGAATGCTCCGATCATGCGATTGCGATTGATTGCATCGCATCGGAGATATAAATTGATAACTTTAAACTCTTTGCGATTGAAGTTTTGCGATCGAACTAATCGCATCAGAGGATTTGGATTTCTATGTCAAATTTCCTCTAAGGGTTTTCTCTGATCTCCGATTGTGATTGTTATTCATTGGCCTTTTAAACTTGATTTGTTTTTTATGATAAGGTCTTCTATATTTGATCGGATCGGAAGTTTTGAATATTGTATTTTTTTTGTAAACAAACAAAGATGAGCTTTTTCAAAACAATGAATCTTTATTTCTAATTCTTTTATTTCTATAAAAAGAAAAAAGGGACCCTATTTCTAAATGAATTTTATTTCTAAAATTTAAGAAAAATGGAGGGTTGTTGTATAGTACAACAAGTCTGTAGTGTTGTTTAGCACATGGGTGTTTTCGAGAGGAAATCCCACCCTTACCCACAGGGGAATCCGATTTCATACTCTAGTAAGGTTTATTTGAGCTTTCATATATCATCAGGCATTGGTCCCTCATTCAACCTGTCTCTATATCATATTTAGTCTCAAGAATTACACATTCATGCTTGAGGGTTTGAGAGGAGGAGGTTCTTTCTAGCTTTTCAGCTAGGAAACCAATGGAGGATTCATCCTTTCACGTTGGGCTTCTTGGCCAGTCTTCCAGGAGCATCATATAGTTATCCAGAATTCAGGCCATCAGTTCGTAACTCCATACAATAGCAATTCCCCGAGGAATTGCACAGTCCAATCTTGTAGATCTGAAGGAGGAAGGAAGTTTCTAGTATTTCAATTGGAAATCATGTGAGGGATCATCTCCTCACTTTTGAAAAATTATTTCCTTTGATTCTTGAGCTTTATTGTAGCATCTAGCATCATGCTATAGCTTCATCCTCCCTGACAATGCATTTTATTCCAGCAGTTGTGTATTTAGGAGCTGCATCTAGTGGAGGAGGAAGGAGGAACTAGATCTCAAGCTTCTAGCTTAAAGACCTGGAGGAGGATCAACCCTCTATGCATTGACATGATTGTATATATTTAAATTCATATTTATCTTCAGTTCATGTAGTAGATCTGCATACCCATCAGTTATATGTTGTAGGCCCTAAAAGGGTGATTTTCCAAGATTGTCAGGTTTGGAAATCCTTTCTAGGTTCTCTTGGGTATTCATCATAGAGCCCGAATCTGAAATCTTGGCATCATCTAAGCTGTAGAACTGCCAGATCTTCATTTCCATTTTCAGCCTGCAATTTTAGTCTCCACATTTGCAGTAGGGACAACGGAGTATAACCTTTAGCAGTCCAGCAGTTACGAAGTACCTTTGGTGAGTGTGCTGCAAGGTCATTCTAGCCTACTTGTTTAGCTTGAGTGTCTCATATTTTGAGCACTGTTGTACTTATTTATCCACCCCCATATTAATAAAATGGCTCAGCTATTATGTCTACTCTCATGGTGTATTTAGTTTATGTGTAAATTGTTGTAGTTTCATTTATTATTTTTCTATATTGGTGTCTTTTCCATTTTGGAATATTACAAGGACCATTATAAAGATATCACCAAAAAGGTCTTTCCTTTTGATCAGTTTTTGAGCAGGTTTTCTCCCATGATGAAAATCATCATGAAATACATCACTTCTGAGGGAAAATTCTCTAGATTATATAGCTATCACATTAGGTTTCTCATGTGTTTCAATAGGGTGAAACTTCTCAACCTCCGCTACTACTTATACAAAAACATTGATAAAATGGCCTACATTGTGCAAAATAGAGATTTTGAGCTTCAGATGAAAAACCTCTTCCATCTCTCTCTGATTAAAATCATTTTCCTTCACCACTTTAATCAATTCAACATAGAATGGGATATTTTCATAGAGGTAAATGCCTTCACTATAGGACCAAGTCAACCTACTAGACCTATTCCACCAAATACTAGGCAATATAGGAGGGCTACAGTGAAAGAAAACAAAGAGGCCAAAGAGGATAAAGAGGTCAAAGAAGCCAAAAATGTCAAAACCTGCCAAAGGGGACCTAGGCAAGTGTTTTCTCCATAGATTGTGGAAGGGTCCTTGCCTTCTTCCTCAACAAAGTAGGGAAATCAAAAGAAGAAAGAGGCGGTTGTTCAAGAGGAAGAATACCTTCATGAAGAAGAAAGAGAGTTTGACTTGGCGGACTTGGATATCCAAAATTACCATGAATACTCAAATCTAATCATCAAAGAGAAATATTCCACAATCAAATAATTGCAGGACAACATGGAAAGAGCACAATTTGTCATATCCTCCCTTGAACAAGAAAACAAGCATCTAAAAGACAAGAAAGTACTCATCCAGTTAGAGCTGCTAAAGGAAATGAGGCAAGACACCAGAGGTAAAGTAATGATGGAACCTGATGATTCTGACTATGATGAGACTCCAACCATGAAGATAAGACAAAAAACAAGAGGTCTTAAGAGAGCTTTAGAGAAGGAGAACCATGAGGTAGAGAAACTCAGTTTTGAGGAATAATTGCAAAGGAAATCAAGGATGACTGAGAAATGTGGCTTGACAGAGTTACCATCCACCTTCAGAAGCTCCTACATAAGGACAAAAAGTACAATGAGATGCTCAAACATATGGAAAATAGGTACACCACTAGAAAGAAGATTTGCAACATCAGGATCAAGCAGTTGAAGGATAAACTCAAGCAAACCCTAATCAAGCATAAGGAAGAGGGAAAACTTGATATTATTTTTGATGCCTCATTGATTGGTTGAGACACCTCATTAGCACTACATCTATCATTTTTGAAGAATTTTGAGCAAGTTTTCATGTTTTTGGGCATTTCTACAAATTTTGAGAGACTTTTTGCAGAGTCATCCCGCAAAAAGCGCAGTGTGGGCCACGCTGCACTTTTTGTTGAGGCCTCCAAATGAGAAATGTTTTTCATATTTGGATTCAAAGTAAGGTATACATACAATTTTCCCTATAGGCACTCAGAAAACAGAGCTTTTGACGAGTGGAAATGGCAAAAAACCACCTTCCTGCCTCCTTTTTCAGAGCTTTGTTGCGCTTTTTCAGCAGTACTTGGAGATTCAGTTTTTGAGGACATTTTTGACAACTAGACTGGAAGAGATTTCTAATGGGTCAGATTTGGCCCAATTTGGAATTCAAGAAGGAAATAAAAAATCAGTTCAAGGCCCACGCATGCTTTTTCCCAGGCACATTGTGCTTATTCCAAGTACGTTGCGCTTTTTGCAATTTTCTGTTTTCTCTAGAATTTAAAATTTTCTTAGTTGATGGATGATTTCAATGAATTTTTACTTATGTAATGAGGGAATGTAAATGTAATGGCATAGATACATCATGTAAAAATTTAATTTTGGTCAAATTGAATCAACTTCATGAATGATACAGATGAGTTGGCTAACCTCCCTAATCACTAGGATTCTAGTTGAGAACTTTTGGGATCAGCTCCGCAAGTCAGGGATTCGACCCTTAAGAGTGGGAGAAGTAGTTTTTGGTCTATATATTTCATTTCCTTTCTCATTCCAAGGGTTGGATGTTGTAGAATTTCATCATTGAACACTATTGTAATTAGAATTTTGGCAAGAATTAAGACACTACAACATAAAGGGGGGTTTTAAGACAATATTTAAGACAATTTTTGGGTAAATTGTCTTAATTTGAGACAAAAGAAAACTTGTGTATTGTCTTAAATATTGTCTTTAAGCGGGTGTCTTAAATTAAATCGTCTTAAAATTAAATTGTCTTAAAATATTGTCTCTATAAAGACAATTTATAACACAAGCATTTTTGTCTTTCCAAAGACAATTTCATTTTTGTTTCATTTTTGTCTCTCTAGAGACAGTTTCATTTATTGTCTCTCCAAAGACAATAGTTGGAATTAAAAACATATTGTCTTTATGGAGACAATGTTTTTAATCCTATATATTGTCTCTCTGGAGACAATATAAAACAATGAATCCAGAAAAATATCTCACCATTAAAATAAATCAATATAAAATATTTAATTAAAAAAATATACAATATCATTGAATAATTTATGTTAGGGTACAGTGGAATCGAACCACCAACCTCCTGCATAGCAGGTGCTCTTCCATTGAGCTAGAACCCTTCAAAAAATTATGTGAGGAGTTATGGGAGTCTTTGAAATTGTATAATAGGCATTGATTTTTTTTAAATGTTCAACACATAATGCCATAATCATTGGAAAATATATAATCATGCAAGCCCCTATTTTTAACTTAATAAAAAAATAATTCAATGGAGTTAGCTTGTGACACCCTTGTAGCTTGACTTGCACAAAAAACTAATAATAAATAATAATCTAGAAACGAATTAAGCCATATAAAGAAAATTAACTATAATCAGCACAAGCAATACAACCACAACCCAAAGAGACACCAGCTTACTAGTAGGTACTGATCAACATGTACGATCTACAGCCAGCGTCAAATTTCAGACCTTCATAGTCTTGAGTCCATTTAGACACCTGCATGAATTAAGAAAACATAGCCAGAAACAAATAATACTAATTAACACAGTAAGTAAAACTTTCAACAAATAACAGTAAGTAATAGCTTCACTATTTCTTGACAACTAACTTATAATAGGCATTGTCAGATTTTAGAAAAAGATGAAGTGAATCTTAATATAGAAAAAGATGAAGGGTCAAATTATAACATGAATCTTAATATAGCAACTTACTTCTGTTCATTTGATGCATTGCTTGCATCTGTCCCGAGAAACTGAAGCACCTCCATTATCTGTTTACATGGAAAACTGCCCCATCACTTCCTATTTTTCATTTCATTAAGCAAGATTTACAAAAAACTTATATCAAAGGGCAAGCTACATAAATAATTTGTTCTCACTAACTAGCTGTCGAAAGATGGTGGCTCAATTTGAAGATTTGATCTTGATGAGGTGTAGAAGTATCTTTCCTCTTAAATGACAATGGCACCATGATTACCTCCTCTTGAAAGTCATGACTGTGTTCATACTTGATAAAGGATAATGATCTCTCTAGTGAATGTCGTCTATTGTCTTATGGTCAAGAAAATTAATGACCATCTTAATAAAGGAAGTGGCCCAGTAAGTTCTACCTGTGGTTTTGCTATGATCTACCTACTCTTAGCATGGTTGATATAACTATTCAGATTGCAAGAGGAAATGGAACACAGACCATTATGAAATCATGGACCTATCAGTCAAGGACAGATCCCTGTATATATGTCATCAGCCCTTTCTATGTGTGATTTCATCTTATGTATAGTTGTCTACTCAACAGTCCAGTGGCTATGGTGATATGATTGTAACCTCTGTAAATTGATAGTCTTGTTCACAATTAAGGATGTAAACAAGACAGATGTAAAATCTAGTTATCCGATCTTTTCAAAGGTTCATATCATGGGGCATCCGAGGCAACAAAGGAATTGTCACATGCTAATTCGACCAATGTAGTGCTTCTCGTAAACATCACTCTGCTGAACAATGCAGTATCCGAAGGAGCTGGTATGTGAATATCTGTTCCTTGGTTTGTTTTCAGTAATGTGCCTAAATATCTAGCTCATTGCTAAGCAGCATGTTTAGATAGAAGCCTGCCAGGTTACCATTTACATAGGGTCTCTGTTTTCAGTTATAAGTTTTTGGAATGTAACTATGTAGCTCATTGTTAATTTCAGTTTGTTTAGATGGAAGCCCTCCAGCTTACCATTTACACAGAGGATTTGGACCAGGTGCAAATAACTGGCTTGTTCATATGGAGGCAAGTCATTTCTCTTAGTTTCTATGTCCATGAAGTCCTCCAGGTTGTCTTTGTTATTGAATAACCTATGCTCTCTTGTTGAGGCTCCTTGTTTGAAAACTGTTCTTACCTATTCACACACTACATTTCATGGTTGATTCAGAATAATGAGAGATAGATTAATGTGCTCAGAGTGTTGAGCTCATTCATCTTATTGGTATTGATATTTTATTTACTGCAAAATTTCTGTGCAGGGTGGAGGATGGTGTTACGATACGCTGTCTTGTTCCCAAAGAGAAAATTCTCCATTGGGTTATTCTCTGTTCATGGGAGAAACAATAGAATTTCCAGGCATTTTAAGTGATGTTCCATCACAAAATCCAGGTATTTCTAGTCGAGACTTTAAAGCCACGTGATTATAAATTGGGTTTTCATGGGATTCATTGAAACTAGAGAAAACTGTTGAACAGATTTCTATAGTTGGAACCGCGTTATGGTTAGATACTGTGACAGGTCGTCATTCACTAGAGATGTGGAGGAGGTAGACCCGGTATGGTAATTTGAACACGCTAACAAGTTTTCTATTAAAATTTACGGGCATATATATTCTTGCATTTCCATTTCAGTTGAATCATTGGTACCTAATAAGCCTTATTTCAGACCAGAAACCTCCATTTTAGAGGGCAAAGGATTTGGCAAGCTGTAATGGAAGATCTTTTGGCACAGGGGATGGATAAAGCTCAACGGGTACACTTCTGTATTTTCTTATAATGCGCTCTCTCTATATATTTCAATATGTTGAAGCATACTCTGTTTTTGGAATTTCCATCAAGTTCTTCCAAGAAAGAGGACAAATTTCCCTTGGCTATCATCAAACTGGAAAGTAGTCTATCAACTGATGTGTTGAAGTAATCTGTTGCAGGCTCTACTTACTGGATGCTCAGCAGGTCGTGTAACCACATATATTCACTGTGATAGATTTAGTGATCTTCTGCCACGCAGGGCAAAAGTCAAGTGCATGCCAGATGCTGGATTTTTCATTGATTCGTATGTTATCAATAAAATCTTATTTTTAATTCCACGGACAGAAGGGTTCATAGATCCATTAGCATACATATATCCATTTAAATTTGGATCTTGAACTATTTATTGTTGACAGTTTTTTTTCTTTTGATCTTTCTTAAGTGTTTCATAAATTCAAAGTTCAGGGTTTAGGGTTCAGTTAATTTGATCTGTATCCACACTTCATGCAGATTCAAATGTTTGATAATTTAATTAGTGATAATTAGCTTCCTAGAAGTATGTTGCTCACTGTAAGCTAGATAATCATGTGACTCATGTCATCAAAAGGACGTACACAATTCTCGACAGAAGACCTAATGAATCTATTAAGAAAGGCTCAGATATATCCTTGTTATTTGAAAGGATGCATGGAAGCTGCATGATCATGACCTTGGTTATACTCTAGCAAGGTCACTCCTTTTATATATCCAACAGGAGCTACTGTCAAGGCATACAATTGCAGCTATAATGACCCCCTCATCTATCGAAGTAAGAGGGAGTTGACCCAGCCTTGTTGAAATACACTTTAAGACCTGATTTGGTTTGTCATGGACCATTCAATATTAACTAAGATGGAAATCAGAAGACTGGAAGAGCACCTTCTGGGATCCACCATGAAAGGATCATTGCCTAAAGGCAGTTACTCTAAGAAACATGGCTTATTATGAAGACTCTTAGTGAGTCACTACCATTAAATATTGCAGCAAAAGTATTTCACCTATTTCTGTATATGGTTCAACAGAGGGCACTCCTACTTTATGGCATGACTGAATGGATAGATCTCATGTTGAATAGGTTTCCTGGTGAGCACTTAGCTAAGACCAGCATAGGAAAACACAGAACAGCGAGGTGAGGAGGACATAAGAGTTATTTGTTTGGGTTATTCCTTCTCAAAATTGGACAACAAAATATTTTGGCAGCCATCTGTGGTAATAAAGACCTCTGACCTACAGTAATCTCTTCAGATCTGTGTGGCTCGGAATTGCAGAACCATGGAGGATTGTTTAAGGGCCAAGAGGCCTAGTATAAGGCCCTCTCTTCTAGCCGCAGAGGCAGCATTATGTGAAGCATTTTGAAGTTTGAACTGTGCAGAATCTTGAATTACAGTCACCTTGAAGGCTACCCTCGGACCTGTGGCAGCTCTTGTGTGAAGTTTTAGAGGCTTGGACCATGCAACTAAAATCTGTTATGCACTTTCTTCAAGGTACCTCTGTTTTCATGCTCATAAGGATTGTTACACGGAACTGAGCAGGCATTATGGAGAACAAATAGCAAAAGCTATGATGGATGTTCAGGATCAAGTTTTACAGTAAAAAAGAAAAATGCTACATTGGTGTAGTAGAAATGCATCAAAATGTTTTAAGAAACTGAAGATTGTCCACTCAGTAAACTTGAACTCGAAGCAAGTGAGGTGCCAAATATGCTGAGTATGGAATCTGAAACAGTCTACTGGGAATGGTATTTGTAATGGAGATAACCATGCAACAGGCAATGTCCACACATACAGAACTGGTACCAAGAAACAAGGGAAAGAAAGCAATCTCATATGTTACATGAAGATGTGGTGTAGAAATTTTACTTCTGATTCAGTACATTAAGGTGTTTCAAGTAGAAATTATTGGAGATAAACTGAATGCATTAGAAAAATTGAAAACATGATTGAGGACTGTGGATCAATTTTATACAGTACACTCAAGGATCAATAGGTGTGTACTGCTGGAAAATAGACAAGGGTGGTTACAGCTATCATCTCCATCATTAAGACTGTTAAAATCTCTTTATTGTTCCCAGCTTAACAGCAAGCATCTTGGATCAAACTGTTAAAAGCATTCCCTTTAATCAAAGAAAATCAAGCTATATGGATGTGAAGCGAGTTAATGATATCTAATAAAGATTTCATGTATTTTACTTTCCAAATCTGCCTCATTTAATCCAATTCGAAACCTGGTTAGATAGATGGGCCGGTTCAAAAACCCAGTTCTGGTTTTTAAAACTATGGGTGCAACATATCATCCAATAGGATGCAACAACCTCATCATAGGGGTGCCGCAACACTTTGACATTCTCCAATGACACAAAATTTTAAAGAAAACAAAAGGGAAATGCATAGATGAATCTCATTATCAAAAACCAACAAAAGTATTGACTTCGTCTAGCCCAATTAACTTGGAAGCAGCAAAATCACCTAGCTCATTTACATGTTCATCTTGTTGCTCATGTAGGACCTGAAAAAAGAGAAGCAAATCTAAATGAAAGAAATACCTGTCCGTCATAACAGGAGATGGGGTCCAACTTTGCTGGTGCCTATCCACAATCCATCTTGATTTCAGAACATCAAGAGCAATATAATTGTTGTTCTCATTAATTGTTTCCAGACCTAATATATTCGTGATAGCCAAATTTGTGGCCTCTTTATTCTCAGGAGAACTTCTGCTTATAGTGCCACCTGGACTAACTGGAGAACCAAACGATCTACTTCTCAAGGATGTGATTGTCCTCTTAGCATGAGAATTTCCAGCAAACAGTGCTGACTGAAATGAATGTCTTGGAATATGTCATGAAACCAAACCACGAACATAATTCAATGAGTTAACAAGAGCTCCTGAAGCAAATGCTGCAGATGTTGAGTTTGGAGAAGATGAATTGATAGATGCAGTGGATGCTACATGCTGACTGTTTGCAGACTGCACCCATGGAGAAGCCTTCTTGTTGGTAACGGCATTGCACTCAGCAATTAGATTCACACAAAACAAATCAATCTGCTCTAGAGTCTCTATCCTAGGTATATACATGCATCAACCATCAAATATTTGGGGAAAAGAATCAAATGTGTGAAACAGCCAGAGGAAACTTTGCAAATGCAATTGGGTCTATATTAACTGTTGAAAATGACACACAGAAAAACAATCTTTTGTTTTATAACTATTTTGGCAATGTATGTTCAGAAGAATCAAATTTTGAAACAGCAAGAGGAAATTTTGCAAATATATTTGGCTCAGTATCCCCAATTGAAAATGACAGAGGATAACGATCCTTTATTTTATATTATTTTGGCAACGTATGTTCAGAAGAAATTAAAAAATGGACACAAACCCACACAAAGAGCATACCTGCAGTATTTGCACATGTGACAACCATATGACAACAAACTGTATATACATCTTGAATATCTATATTTAATATATGTATCATCAAAACTGAAGTGTTTGATAACACAATAAAGACAACTGTCTATCATTTCATCTTTTTTACAAGTCAAAAAATCTGTTAATGGTATCTACCTGAAGCAATAGAATATTTTCATATAAACTTGAGCCGTAATGTAAAAAGAAAAAGGAACCAATTATTTCATATCTCTACTATAGAACAAGAACTATACGAAACACTAGTAGAATAAACTCACCTAAAGAGATATCGCTTGAGAAGTGCTACACACTTTGCAACAACTGGAGGGCTGTTCAGTCCAAATAAATAAAATGTATTAGCAGTTTCTTAGGAAATGAAAACAATAGACAAATTTTATATTAAAGACTATGAAAAGCAAACCAAAATAGAAGATGAGACACAGCTGTACTAGCAATCCATTAATCAATACACAAGACTTCTAATGAAGATATCAACAATAGGCAATATTATATATCAAGGTACAATACTCCCAATCATAATTTTAATACTTGGAACTGGTCTTTGAACTGGAAACCTATCAAACCAGACTCAATGGACTCACTTTTAAAAAAACACATAAAAATAATTAAAATTTTAATGAAAAAAATACTTTTAAGATTCCAATTCACTAGAGACAAAATCTGCAAAGTTTGTTCATCTTTATACCATGTCATGGTGAATATGTCAAAATGGCACCAAGTACAATGCATACCAGTAACATAACACATAAATGATATGTCTCTGAATGGCCTTTAGAGTCCAAAAACCAAGTTGCAAGCTACTGGGCCACTCATCAAACTTGTCCCAATCTCTACCAACAACTTGTGGTCGAGTATCTTTACCTAGGACAATAGCAACCAATCACTTGTACTCAAATATTCTCAACATATGTTGCTTCCATGTATTGTATTTCTTACAAAGAAATATTTGGGTAAATTACAACGTGATGTTAAGTCAATAGGTGATCCTTACACAAAAGAATATAAAACAAAGAACAAATCTGTAACAACCCTCTATCAATTTTTATTTTTATTTTTATTTTTGGTATTCTGTCGGTAGGGAATCAGAGATGTACATGTATGCAGAAGCAAGACAATCTCAAGTCTTGGTAATTTGAGAGAGACTAGAGGAGCCATAAAAGATAGGCTCTTTGGCATCCATTTTAAATAGTGATTGGATAAGACAATAAAGAGTCTTAGTATATGCTAGTAGAGCATTGAGAGGAATTATTAGGGTCATCTTGTCATATTAGAAGCCATCTATCCCTAAGTCAACTTTCAACCTACTGAAGGCTTGAAACTGACAGCCAGCAGCACATTCATAACAAAGGACTATGTGCCTTAAGAAAGGAAACAGGGCAAGGCAGTACTTTTTATAGTATTTCATTTTTTGAAAACCCTGAAGTCTCTGATTGGTTGCCAACGATTATAGTTGGGTGCTCTTATCTTTTTAATTTGGATGCAAGGGTACTTGAGCGTGGCCCACAGTTGCTTCCTTAGTCTGAGGCTTAAAAGGTAGGCTGTATGACTTGCTATCATGATTCACTGATAGCAGTTCCAAGGTCATGAGTCACCTATCTGTGAGGATCATATTGCCCAGCTCAAAGGTGTAAGGCAGCCAACCAGGTTTTCTGTGCAGTATTTATAAAGAATAACAACTTTCTTCATCGATAAGGCATAACAAGGCTGTCTTTAATTGACATTATTAAGCACCTAGTGGCATTCAGTACTTTTGTAACTCACCCAGCAGCATACCCCTCTGAAATGCAATTGATTAATTACAAATATTCTTGCTAATGGATACCATAATTTAGGATGCACAGTACCACATAGAAAATCATCAATGCTATCTGATAACATGATCCCAAGAGTTTCTAAACCATTTTCTAGTGTATAACTTGCACTCCTGTTTTGGCATTACAAATTCTCAATGTGTTTTTTTCAATAGTTTAGATTTAAGAGTTCCCAAATTAATTTTTGGTTTATAACCTTTACTCTTGGTTTGGCATTACAAATTCTCATCATTTTTCAATAGTCTAGATTTAATAATTTGAAAATATTTTGCAATACATATTATATCGATCATGTTATAAAAGAGAGTTGTTTCGAAAAACCTTTTTTTTTTGTCCATAACCTTCACTCCTGCCATGGCCTTACAAGTTGTGTTCATAACCTTCACTCCTGCCGTGGCTTTACAAATTGTGTACTTTATATATGGCACATAAATATTTTGATAGCTATCCGCATTTATCAGCAATTTCATTTATATCACTGAGTTGGTTTATTTATGTCTGTGGTACTTGCAGATGGTCTGCAATAGCCTCACAGTTACCAGGGAGAATAGACAACGAGATCAAGAATTTTTGGAATACCCATTTGAAGAAGCGTTTGTTGAAGATGGGTCTCGATCCCTCAACCCATGCACCTAAATCAGAAGTCAGTCCCAGTGCTCCACAGGGGTACGATGCCTTGGCTCTGATGAGGCACAAAGCACAGTGGAAAAATGCAAGACTTGAAGCAGAAGCTCGTCTTTCCAGAGAATCACTGATCATGTCCTCTAATTATTCTGCTGGTTATCACACCAGTAACACAATGGATATGATGACAATGCCCAGCAATAACCCACCCACTGATTTTTTTCTTGAAGATATGGAATTCAGAAGCAGGGAAGGCTTTCAGGAAGGAATCTAACACTAGGATAATCAGTAAGAGTTGTGACAATTCATATCATGTGTTTGATAAAAATCATCCAAATGGACTAGGATACAATCAGGTTCTATCCTCTGAAATTCCAAAGACACCCAAATCCTCTGCCTCAGTTTCTTCCTCAAGCTATGCTTCTACTCTAAATCATTGTGATGAGTCCCTGAACCCAAATGATAAAGATAAGGATAATGGCCCCCAACAGTGCAATTTTGCATCAGCTGATCAGCAAATTCAACTTTTTCCCTATCTATAAATTTGTCTATTGCATCACAAGGGCTAGGTTAGATGGTAAAGAAGGCATATTTTATAACCCTGCCAGTGTTTAAATCCTCCTCGAAGCCTCATCACCACCATTTTTTTCACTGTTTTAGGAACCTCGGAATGAGGCTTCAGAATTGGGTCTTGCTTGGGCACAAGCAATGATCAATCCACAGATGGCTAGAGTGTGAGGGTTGTCTGAGAAAAACGCCTCTGGAAACTTTTGGGTAATAGTGAAGACGTCATAGAGGGTTGGGATTTTCCTTGATGGTTGTCAGGCAGAGTAGAAGCAGCACCTCTTGCTGGGGAAAGGCTGTTACATATCAAAGGAGGAAGTGGGGAGGATACTAGAGAAGTTAGCTGACATTTTCTATTGAATGCCTCTGTAGGATTTCCTCTGGAACATAAACTCCTTGTATTGCAATGAATTCATACAATGTACATACAAAGTTAAAACCCGTGCTATTGAAAGGTTTGACCAAAAAAAGATAGAACCCCGAAAAAATAATACAAGATAGCAAGAGTAAACTCGCCTTGGGATAAGCCTTGACAAATGCAACTAAGCGGCTATGGAATGCTTTTCGAAAACCCAAT
Source organism: Pinus albicaulis (assembly GCA_034641835.2). Taxonomy (NCBI): domain Eukaryota; kingdom Viridiplantae; phylum Streptophyta; class Pinopsida; order Pinales; family Pinaceae; genus Pinus; species Pinus albicaulis. The sequence goes on along the minus strand of CM076570.1, from coordinate 1,158,203,264 downwards.
GTGTTGTTTCCTTTGGAGGCCTTGTCCTTGCCACTTAGCACTGCATCGTGCAAGAGAGTGATTTTCAAGTCTGGCTTCATGCACAGCTTCTTCTCGTCAGGTGCCATGGTCTTCTCCAACAGCAATCCTTCGGGGAAAATGTGCTTCATTTGTGCCAGATGATACATCAATCTCCTGCAAATTAGTTTAGGGTTTAATATTAGTTGATGATACAATAGAATTGAAGCATGCATTCAAAGAAATTGGTCTTTTCAGTTAGAAAGAACCCTAAATCTCGTTACTGGCCTATCGACCCTGCAGTGATTAGTACCATACCTGTTACGGTCTTCTAGTTATAAGCATTGTAGGTACGAGAGGAGAAAAAAGAAACAGTCTGCGGGTTAAACCGAGATATACTTGTGGGTCATTGTTTCGACTTGGGGACAGATGTTACTGAAGCTACTAATTGTCTTGCAGAGCTGAAGCAATCTGATGGCAGCTTCCATGGAATCAAAAAACTCTGCCAGCATTGCATACCTGTAAAACTCAGAAAACTCTGCCAGCATTGCATACCTGTAAAACTCAGAAAACTCTGCCAGCATTGCATACCTAGAGACTGGATTCGGAAAAATGTAGAAAATCATGTATACTCATCTCCTGTGAGTATTATCATTTGACTGGCTTTTCCCGCCAATCCACCTTGGCCATATGCACGCGAAGTGGAAAATGAAATTTAATGAAAATCCCAAAACTTTTACGATTATCATAATTATTATTATGCAAAAAAAATATTATTTGATTAATAATAACTGTTTTATAAAAAATATTATTTGATTAATAATAAATGTTTTAATTTTTGTTAAAGTTATTAAAGGTTGAATCTTAGACTTTTTAATATTATTAAAGGTTATAGATGGTCTAATGTTTTCTTAAGGGATTGATTAGTTTTAGAGATAACGCATTGAGGAAGTTTAAGGAATGGAGAGGCACGTTACGCCTATATGGTTTACATGTGGCCTTAGTGTTAGTACTAGGATGTGACATGTCGCGTAACATGGTGGAGTAGGGGTACTTGTGTGGCACATGAGTTGCATTGAAAACCTGGGAAATAAATCAATCAAGTGTGAAAACATTTGGGTCTTGAACTCAATGATGAATGAAAAAGGGTTTTAGTCAGGTTTTGGAAGTTTACCTCCAAAATTTTGGAGTTTACCCATTGAGTAGTTCATTCAGAGAATCATTACCCCTAGCCTATGGAAAACACCAATGAGAAATGGTGATGGATAAGCATGATACCATATTGATGGGAATGATGATGTTAATTGATGATGCTAGTAGAGGATGCATGGAAGAAGTAGAAAACAAAACATGGACCCAAAATAGGGGTCATGCAATGACATAGTAGTGCCATATGGAAAAGAAGATGGTGACCATGTGGAAAGGGGGTTTTCCGAGGAGTAAAAAATTAATTTAAGTGTTAGGAGGCCTTTATTTTAGACCCAATGTAGTATTTAAAATTTATTTTTGTTAGGGGGTTAAAGTATAGAAAGGCATCAAAGAAGTTCCATAAAAACTTCCCTTCAAGGAATATTTTGCCTCCCTCCATCGACAAGTGTTGGTAGTTGGACCTAATGAGATGGTGACATCAACCAGGAGGAAAGGTCAATTAAAAGAGTCAATAGTTAGTGACATCAACATGATGTCATACAACTGAAAAATTCAATCAAGTGGAAGTGAATATAGTCATATCCCCCTCGAGGAATATTTTCTCGTAGGTGTTTTACAAACCAACCATAGCAACCAATGGATGATTTTGATGGGCATGACATTAAGGTGATGCCAACCCAATAAGAATCATATGGAGGGAAAGGGTATGGATAATATTTGTGGCCTTAATAGTAAAGCCAAACAATGGTATTTGAAGGAGCGACTGAGGAAAGACAAGGGCAGCATTATGATCATCCAGGAAACCAAGATCCATGAAGCCAAGCTCAAAGGGATAGTTCTAAGTTTCAAGCTACCATATGAAGTGATTGCACTCGACTCTAGAGGAAGTGTGGGAGGACTAACCATTTTGTGGAACCCGGCGGAAGTCGTCTTTCAGGATTGAGTAAGTAGTCCCTGAATGCTTACAGGGCGCTTTAGACACATAGGATCCAATGATTGGGTTCTCCTTACTGGGGTTTATGGGCCTCATACCCCAAGGGAGAAGGAGGTCTTCCTCCACAACCTGGCTAGTATGAGAAGAGAATTTCAGGAAGAATTATGGATAGTAGGAGGGGACTTTAACATGATAACGTCCCTCGAAGAGAAGAAAGGAAGAATTCGCCGACATTACCTAGATATGGATATGTTTAGGGATGCAATATCGGAGCTCAAAATGGTGGACCTACAAACCAACAACAGAATCTTCACCTGAAAAAATCAGAGAGGAGGTCAAAATCAGATTGCATCCAGATTGGATCGGTTCTTGGTCTCGAAACAGGTCATCTTCAGAGACATATACATGGAAACCTCCATTCTCCTCGGAATGGGCTCGGAAAATTGGCTAGTAAGACTAGAAATCGACCTCAAAACAGGACCAAGAAATAATCCCTTTAGATTTGAATCATTTTGGCTCTGAGACCCTAATCTATTCGGGCAACTCGAAGAATGGTAGAAGAACAACGAAGTGGTGGGAAGAAATCTTATGCATACATTCCAACTCAAGCTAAAGGAGATCAAGCAAAGGATCAAGAAGTGGAACAAAGAGGACTTTGGCAACATCTTAAAAGACCAGGAGGAGTTAAAGAATAAGATAGAGACTGTACAACTGCAGATTATCACAGAGGGCAGATCAAAACTAATAGTGGAAGAAGAGGGGCAGCTCATAATGCAACTAGAAGAACGCTGAAAACAGGAGGAGATACTCTGGAAGCAGCAATATGGAGTCAACTAGTTGAGGGAAGGAGAGAAGAACACATGCTTCTTCCATAAAGCAATGGTCCAACACAGATAACATAACAGGATCTTCTCACTGAAAAATGAGGCCGAAGACAGAATAGTATGTCATGAGGACATGGAAGAACTGGTTGTACATCACTTTAGGATTACAAATTCAACGAATTAGGATTTGAGAAGGGAATTCGCCATTTTTGTTGAAGGCTCCTTGTGGGAGGAGGCAACCTTTGTTTGCGTTGTTGTCCGCTTCCTTGTTTGAACCTCCAAGTATGTGAAAAAATTAGTATGAGGAGAAGTCTAACAACATGTACTTCAACCTTCGAAGGCTCTTGTTTAGGATAAATTCTCAATGTGGACTTAAGGGATTAGGGTTTGGGGGCTTAGGGGTTAGGGGATTTAGGCACTATTAGGGGTTAGGTGAATAATGAGTTAGTGGTTAAGGGATTAGGGATTAGGGGGTTAGGGGTTAGGGGATTTAACAATTAAGAATTTTAGGGGTTAATGGGTTATGGATTAAGCGTTGATGATTTAGGTGTTTAAGGGTTAAGGGGTTAGGGGTTTAGGTGTTAGTGGTTTAGGGGTTTAAGGGTTTAGAGGCTTAGGGTTTAGGGGGTTAAATGGGTTAAGGTTTTGGGGGTTAAATGGGTTAGGGGTTGGGAATTAGGGTTTAAGGGGTTAGGGGTTAAGGGTTTAGAGGTTTAGGGTTTAGGGGGTTAAATGGGTTAAGGTTTAGAGGTATATGGGGTTAAATGGGTTAGAGGTTGGGAATTAGGGTTTAAGGGGTTATGGGTTAAGGGTTAGGGGTTAGGGTCGGTTTAGAGGTTTAAAGGGTTAGGGGATTTAGCATTTAAGGATTAGGGTTAGGGGTTAATGGGGTTAGGGTTTAGGGTGTTAAATGGGTTAGGGTTTTAGGGGTTTAGGGGGTTAAATTGGTTAAGGGTTGGAAATTAGGGTTTAAGGGGTTAGGGGTTAAGGGTTTAGAGTTTTAGGGTTTAGGGTATTAAATGGGTTAGGGTTTTAGAGGTATATGGGGTTAGGGGATTTAGCAGTTAAGGATTTTAGGGGTTAGGGGTTAATGGGGTTAGGGTTTAGGGGGTTAAATGGGTTAGGGGTTTAGGGGGATAAATGGGTTAGGGGTTGGGAATTAGGGTTTAAGGGGTTAGGGGTTAGAGGTTTAGGGTTTAGGGGGTTAAATGGGTTAGGGGTTTAGAGGTTTCCCTCTCATATCCATATTTTTTTAATTTCATGATTAATTAGGCATTTTTAATGTGTCACTACTCGGTTAATTAGGATTAAGTTATGTTGCAACTGAAGGATCAACTAAAGATCTATTTTCCTCCATCCCTGCCCCAAAACCCGTCCTTGCACCCCTCCCTTAGCCAAGGTAACCCTTCCTTATATTCAAGGTGTTACTGATCACTTTTCTAGAATTCTATCTAAAATGAACATCAAAACCTTATTTAAACCCCATCGGCTCCTAAATAAGGAAGCTCGTAATCTCAAGATATGTGGCCTTAGCTTCTGGGGAAATTACCTCCCTCTTACCCACCAGCAATTTATTGATGACATTATGCTCTTTTGTCATGTGTCGTTGAAGGAAGAAAAAAACATTAAAGATATACTCCATGTGTTTATGGAAGCCTGTGGCACCCTTATTAATAATGAAAAATTATGCATCTTCTTCTTTAATAAGGCTAGAAATATCAAAACATTTATGGCGAGAGTGTTGGGGTTTGGTATCAGATATCTTCCCACTAAATACTTGGGCATGCCCCTTGCTGAAAGCTCTCTGAAAATTGCTTGCTGGAGTGATCTTATCCACAAAATTCAAAGCAAGCTCAACAATTGGATTTTTATAGGCCTCAATATGGCTCCCTGCACCATCCTTCTTAAATTCGTCCTACAATCCATCCCCATTTACCAATTGTCTGGAATGGCCACACCCAAAACAATTTGCAGCAAAATGGAGGAAATATTCAAGAAATTCCTTTGGGGAGGGGTCCAACAGTTGAAAAAATGGTCCTTGGTAGCATGGTCGAACCTCATCAAACCTAAGATGGAAGGGGGACTAGGCCTTAGAGACCCATTTATTCTCAACCAGGTATTGGGGACGAAATTATGGTGGATATGGGCACAAGGAGGAACGGGATTGTGGAAGCATATATGGATGAGGAAATACGGCATGCCCAACTGTACAGAGGATATTTTAAGATACCGGGACCCCCCTAAAGGATCGACCATCTAGAATCTAGCAGCCCAAAATAGAGATCTTATTTTGTAGCATTTATTCTGGGAAATAATGAATGGAAAAACAACTCTCTTTTAGAATGAATCCTAGCAACAGAGGGGCAAATTATTCCCTAAACAGGAGTTGAGTGAATGGTTCGCTTATGCTATGAACACCAATTATAAAACGGTAAACCAATACTAGAGGGAAGATACCATTAACGGTGGATGGAGAAGATGGAAAACATGATAGATTGGCCAAATGTGACGAATTCAGATCAATGGATACATTTGAAGGAGCTAGAATCGAGAAGTATCACCTTCGAGGAAGGGTCAGACATATTGATATGGGGCTATGCTACGAAAGTATTATTTACAGTCAAGGAAGCTTACATGATAAAAGCAAGATGGGGACAGGGGAATCAACATCAAAACTGGAGGAAAATTTGGGGAGGGAAGTGGTGGTCGAAGGTGACCTACGGGTGAAATCCCGAAGTTGGGAAACACTTTTTGGCAGATGGCTAGAATTTGGGTGAAATTTTTAATTTCTCGTCCGAGAAAATAGTCAACTGAATTTATCGACCGAGAGTTTTTAAAACTCTCGTCCAAGATATTTTTAATGTTTTAGTCGAGAGTTTGATTGGGCTTGACCGAAGTTAAAATACTCTCGGATGAGACTTAAGTATTTTCTCGTCCAAGAGTTTTATTGACATAAACTCTCGGGTAAACTCTCATCCTAGAGTTTATAAAACTCTCGTCCTAGAGTTTATAAAACTCTCATCCTAGAGTTATAAAACTCTCGTCCTAGAGATGTTGTTAGATGGACAACAACATGGTGGGCTTGGACAAGGTTATGGGCTGATTAAGGAATCCACAGAGGCGGTAGTGAAACCTTAGCCACAAATCTCTTACATTAATATAGCTCATGGTGGTTAAACCCTAGCCAATTGAGTAATTGGCATGGATCCAAAGGCTTTTGGAGATGCCAGACAAGTAATAGAAGATGGCCGAACATATAAATACTACCAAGAAATCTTCAAGGCTTTTTGGAGATGCCAGACAAGCAATATAATATGGCCAAACCCTGACCCCATTGTCCTGCCCCAACGTAGGTTTTTCGAGATGCCAGACAAGCAATAGAAGCTGGTCAAACCCTGACCCCATTGTCCTGCCCCAACAATATATGTTGAAGCAGTCAAATCCTAACCCCGTTGTCCTGCCCCAACAAATATGTTGAAGCGAAAGCTGAATTGACTAAACAAAAACATTGCAATCAACGACACAACACTTAATCAAACTAATACATACTAAATTCCTAGGTTCAAAACCCTCGCCGTTCAATTTCAAAGTCCCTTGCTCATCCTTGAGCTTGGCAGCCATGACCCATATTTTCCCTTCAGAAGCTGAGACGTCGCGATATTCACCGAAAATCTGTGTACCAATTCCACAATCCCAAGTTTTGTCAAACCCTCAGAGCCTTTGGAAGCCCTCACCTCGATACCCACACAGCGAAAACCCAAACTCAAACTTCGATTTGAAGCGAAGCTCTGTCACACCAGTCAGGCCCTCAAAACCGTGCGGGATTTAATGTGATTGGGCATTGCAGATATAAAAACGACGACTCTCGCGGATTTTTTTGGCCTGTTGGCTGGTCGGGGCTTTATGAGGTGCAGAAAACACGCCTCTGATGTGGGAGTTGATATTTGGGTTGTTGTAGAAGACGAAGACTTCAAAGAATACAGAAGGTGATGAATCTGAAAGCATCAAGGCTAGGGACAGGGATTCTGAGTTAGGATATAACCACACCTTCACCTGTGATGGGTGGGTTGCCTCAGCTAGGGTGAGCTTGCTCGCCTGCATAAGAGTGTGTGACAGGGAGCGTTAGCGAGTTCTAGGTGTCTCGAGGAGGGAGTAACATGGAATGATAGGCAGTGTTAAGTCGTGTTATAGTATCACAACGACATGCATCCAAGATGTGCCAGGTGCCAAGGTGTGCCAACATGCGCTGGGAAGTGTTAGGGACTGTCAGGGAAACACAAGGGAGCATTTACGTTGAATTGCCAACATATATGGCTAGGAGCATTTAAAAAATGTAAGGCTAATTTGACTCCATGAAGAAAAGAAACCATGCATATATGGCTAGGTTGAATTGCATCATGTGGAGTTTCCAAGAAGAGGCTCACACGCAAGGTGTGGGAATAAAGGTTTATTTTCTCTCAAATAGTATGATGCATAGAGAGGCTAAAATAAAAAAGGATAAGGTGTATAAAAATAGCAAAAGGCCCTCAAGCAAGGCATCGCTTCCTAGGCTAGATTAGAGCTCTAGCCATCCTCCAATTTTGAACAAAATACGATGGTGGAATTTCACATAAATTGATGCCCTAACTATCACACCAAGAGGGAACCCTTGATGCTCCTTTGACTTGAGGATTTCTTGAAGGTTTTCACTTTGTAGTTCATCATTCAAAACCTATTATCTTAACTATAAATGATCATTGGATGAGCCTTTACCACGGTATATCTCCCAAAACTTAGTCTCTTATAGTATTTCCCTAAACCCGAGATCATCTTTCCCTCGAGCCTTTCTTGGAGAGTCCTTATTTTGCTTCTAAAGTAGGGAACCTATTATCTAATCCTCTTCTTTGAATGGGCATTGGAAATCACATTGTGCATCATTATTGGTCTCATCATTCTAGTAATTTCCCTATACCGAGACTCCTCCCATCAGTGAAAGTTCATAAAGAGCAGGGGAAATTGAATGAGGTGACAATGGGTCCTTGTCCCATTGTTTCCACTTGATCTAGTAGTAGTCCCTTTGGAACCCCTCCTACGACCCTTGCTAAATTAAGCGCTAACATTTTTCAAAAAAAAGTATAAAGCATATGGCTCATTTGAAAATAATAAATCTAGGCTTGTGGCAAAAGTTTTTACACAAAAAGAAGGGGTCTTTTATGAGAATGCTTTTTCCCCCCATAGCAAAATGGGATACCATATGGACATTCTTTGCCCTAGAAACTCAAAAAGTTGGAAATTCCATCAAATGGATGTAAAAATTTCTTTCTTGAATGGAGATATGAAAGAGAATGTTTTTGTGTCCCAACCAGAAGGATTTTTTGTGAAGGGTTAGGAACATAAAGCATGCAAGCGGTAAAATCCTTGTATGGCCTCAAGAAAGCACCATGAGCCTGGTATAATAAGGGGTTAGGGGAATAGGGGCTTAGGGGTTATAGGTTTAGGGTTTAGGGGAATAATGTGTTAGTGGTTAAGGGGTTAGGGATTGGGGGCTTAAGGGTTAGGCATAATGAGTTAGTATTTTAAGGGATTAGGGATTCGGGTTAGGGGAATAATGAGTTAGTGGTTAAGGGGTTATGGATTGGGGGGTTAGGGGTTAGGGGATTTAGGTGCATTTAGGGGTTAGGGGAATAATGAGTTAGTGGCTAAGGGATTAGGGTTTGGGGGCTTAGAGGTTAGGGGATTTAGGCGCAGTTAGGGGTTAGGTGAATAATGAGCTAGTGGTTAAAGGATTAGGGATTAGGGACTTAGGGGATTTAGAAGTTAAGGATTTTAGGGGTTAGGGGTGAGGGGTTAATGGGTTAATGGTTAAGTGTTAACAGTTTAGGGGTTAAGGGGTTAGGGATTTAGGTGTTAGTGGTTTAGGGTTTAAGGGTTTAGAGGTTTAGGGTTTTGGGGGTTAAATGGGTTAGGGTTTTAGGGGTTTAGGGGGTTAAATGGGTTAGGGCTTGGGAATTAGGGCTTAAGGGGTTAAGGGTTAGACGTTTAGGGTTTACAGGGTTAAATGGGTTTAGGGGTTTAGAGGTTTAGGGGGTTAGGGGATTTAGCAGTTAAGGATTTTAGGGGTTAGGGGTTAAGGGGTTAAGGGGTTAAGGGGTTAGATGTTTAGGTTGTTAAATGGGTTAGGGGTTTAAAGGTTTAGGGGGTTAGGGGATTTAGCAGCTAAGGATTTTAGCGGTTAGGGGTTAAAGGGGTTAAGGGTTAGATTTTGGGGGTTAAATGGGTTAGGTTTTTAGGGGTTTAAGGGGTTAAATGGGTTAGGGTCAGGAATTAGGGTTTAAGGGGTTAGGGGTTAAAGGTTTAGAGGTTTAGGGTTTAGGGGGTTAAATGGGTTAGGGTTTAGGGGGTTAAATGGATTTGGGGAACTTGTAGCTCTTTTCCTTGGACCCTATTAGTTCTTAGAGGCTGTATTTGGAGCGGTTAGCAGGAAAAAGCATAATATGCCCAAGAATATTAGCGTTGGAGCACCTATGGTTTGGGATAAAGGATAAGGGGTTCTAGGAGTTAATGGGTTTAAGGTTTTAGGAGCAAGGGGTTACGGGTAAAGGGTAAAGGGTTAGGGCTTATGGGATTTGAAGGTTAGGGGGTTTAAGGGTTAGAGGTTAATGGATTAGTGGTTAAGGGATTTAGGGGTTAATATTAACCATCAAGGGCTTACATGTCAGGGGATTTAGGTGTTAAGTGCCTAAGGGTTATGTTATTTAGGTGTCAGAAAGTTAAGGGGTTAGGGGTTAGGGGTTATGGGTCAAGGGTCAAGCTTTAAGAGGATATGGGATTAGGGTTTATGGGGTTCAAGGATTCTAAGTTAGTGGTTAGGGGTTAAGGGGTTAATGGCTTTGGGTTTAAGGGATAAAGGGGTTAATTTGTTATGAGTTATGGGTGTAGGGATTAAGGGATTGTGGCTTCGGGGTTAAAGGGATAGGGACTTTAGTGGTTATGGGTTAAGTGCGTATGTGTTGTGATAATGTGGCCCCTAATCCCCTTGTCACAACTATTGGGGGTTCCCCTATCAATTTCTCTCATTACCTTACCTATAGGTTCCCTATCCCCTATGCCATAAGGCCCTAAGGCTCCTTCTCATTCTCTAATGTTAGGATTGTAGATCTCAGTAAACCATGCTCGAACCTCTCACTTCTACCTATCCATGCTACCCTTATGTCCCCTTGCCCCGCTCAATACACCAAAAGACCCCCCTCCCCCAAAATTACGAGAATTGAACATTTGGAGGCGATCATTTAACAACAACTTCACAACTACTCCATTTATAATGGTGTCTTGGAGCTATTAGATGTCATTTCATTGAGCTACATTGATAGGTGAGAGCTATGCATAGCTCACTAAAGGTGTATCAAGAGACTATTAGTCTATTGGCTATAGAATTTGACTCTTTTTTTGAAACTTGGCGAAATGGAAAAGATGTGGAGACAATCTCCATTCTTCTTCTTTCATCGAGCCACGTAAAATAAATGAAGCAAATAGTCTCAGCCCCTTGGAGAAGGAAAGTTGAGAACAATAATTAGCATGAACAAACAAAGAATCCAATGAGTTAAGCTTAGAGGGGTCTCCCTTTGTAAAAAAGCATCCATAAGCTTGTTAGAGTTAGTATGAATCTTTACTAGAGGTTGAGTAGTCTTCACATCGCCAACCACATCCAATAGAAAGGTACCAACCCCTACAATAAAAATGATGTCCCCAAATAAGGTGTAGTTAATACCAATAATATCACCTTATGAATCTATTACAATATGATTTGGAAAGTACGTTTCCATACATGTGTGAAAGAAAAAATCCATTTGGTTAGCAAAAGGAAGTCTTTTTTAAGACCTCCAGAAACCCCCTTGAAGGAGACAAGAAAGGTTTGAAACCATATAATACAAGTTGATCTATGAACCCTATTTCTGATGTTTTCTATGCATGTGTTTGTTCACTCGATTTGACATGTGATAGACAATATATGAAGCTTTTTTTCCACATATCATCTTCATTAGATATCATGTTACTAAGAATGAAGTGTTTGGATTAGAGTTAAAGTTCCTATTTTAGTTTGTTGTCTTTTTTTGTCTTTTAGAGTACAAATCTTTCTGGTATATTGTGCTAAGGTAGTTTGGCTTTCAAATATTCAAGGAATATGTGAGCTAACTATATAAGAAAATATTGTAATATTTGACATAACATGATGAACTATTTAGCACAATTTATGGTGGTGGATTGATTGAGATGTTTATTTTTGGATGGATGGATGTACATCTCTTTAGCCAATAGACAAAACTCATTAAGCATTGTTGCAAGTATGTTATTGACATGTTGAAGTGCCATTGAGACTTAGAGGTAGAAGATTTAGACTTGTATGTTTTCACCTATCCGAGTGTGATGATACCTTGTGGAGGTAAGCAAAATTTCCATTTTTTAAACTTTTGGATATATTCTATACACTCTTGAGAGAATTTCAACCTTTTAAATAAAACTACAAACAAATGTACATTAATGCAATAATTACTAATTGATTTGGGGGTGACTCGAAAAATTGTAGCATGTTGGCTTGTTGAATTTGTTAGTAAGTTAATTAGGGCTTGATAAATTTGTAAGCTTCAGTGGGATTTATTGCATTTGTATGTGTTTTAGAGAAGCGAGTTTGGAGTGGTGGTTGTGCTTTCTTTATTGAATTTGATTTCTTTGGTTCTTCTTCTTGTGCATGCCCACTGTGGTATATTCTCGTTAGTGGTTAAGCGGTTAGGGATTGGGGGCTTAAGGGTTAGGGGCATAATGAATTAGTATTTAAGGGATTAGGGATTGGGGTTAGGGGAATAATGAGTTAGTGGTTAAGGGGTTATGGATTGGGGGTTTAGGGGTTCGGGGATTTAGGCGCATCTAGTGGTTAGAGAAATAATGAGTTATTGGTTAAGGGATTAGGGATTGGGGGCTTAGGTGTTAGGGGATTTAGGCGCAATTAGGGGTTAGGTGAATAATGAGCTAATGGTTAAGGGATTAGGGGCTTAATTAGTGGATTTAGCAGTTAAGGATTTTAGGGGTTAGGGTTGAGGGGTTAATGGGTTAATGGTTAAGCGTTAACGGTTTAGGGGTTTAGGGGTTAAGGGATTAGGGGTTTAGGTGTTGGTGGTTTAGGGGTTTAAGGGTTTAGAGGTTTAGGGTTTATGAGTTAAATGGGTTAGGCTTTTAGGGGTTTAGGGTGTTAAATGGGTTAGGGGTTGGGAATTAGGGCTTAAGGGCTTAGGGGTTAAGGGTTAGACGTTTAGGTTTTACGGGGTAAAATGGGTTTAGGGGTTTAGAGGTTTATGGGGTTAGGGTATTTAGCAGTTAAGGATTTTAGGGGTTAGGGGTTAGGGGTTAAGGGGTTAATGGGTTAGAGGTTAAGGGGTTAGAGGTTTAGGGGGTTAAATGGCTTAGGGGTTAAGAGGTTTAGGGGGTTAGGGGATTTAGCAGTTAAGTATTTTAGGGGTTAGGGTTTGGGGGTTAAATGGGTTAGGGGTCGGGAATTAGGGTTTAAAGGGTTAGGGGTTAAGGGTTTAGGGGGTTAAATGGGTTAGGGGTTTAGCGTTTAGGGGGCTAAATGGGTGAGGGGTTATAGTCATTTCTTAGGTGAACAAGGCAAAATCTAGTTGTAGTAATCCTAACTTGGTCAAGTTGTTATATTCAAGGCAAGACTTGGGTGGGTTCCCAAGTTCCAAAAAAGTAAGGGTAATTGTGAGGGCATGATAACTAAGGAGTGTCAATGTGTGCCAAGGAATGAAAAGGCATGCTAACACATGCCAGAAAGTGTCAATGGATGTTGAGGACTGTTAGGGAGTGCCAGGACATTGCAAGGGAGAACTAGGTCAAAATGCATGGAAATGAATGAATAAGAGTGTGTGCCAAGTAGTGTCAACGAATTCCAAGTGTCTCAAGGATAAAGTGTGTTAGGAGAAGGTCAGAATAAGACTTGTAGGAGGTAAGCCTATGGTTACATAAAGGGTTGGAAAAAGTAGTTTCAGAAAAAGGGAAACTTTGGGCTGGGCACAACATCGATTTTCCAATGACTTGGTTGGGTTCCCAAGTCACAAAAAAGCAAGGTTATCTATGACGACATGAAAGCTAAGGAATACCAAGGTGTGTCAGGGAATTCCTAGAAGTACTAAGACATGTTAGGCAATTCCAAGGCATGATAGGCATGCCAAGATGTGGTAGGTGCCAGGGTGTGGCATGAACACATGCTAGGGAGTGCGAGGGCCAAGTGTCAGTGAAACGCAAAGGGGCACTAGTTTAAAATGCATGGAAACGAAGTATAAGCCAGTTCCAGGTGTGTTAAGAAGGGAGTGACACGGTATTCTAGGAAGTGCCAAGGCATGTTAGGGTTCTAGGGAAGCATACAAAGTTGTTCCAAGTGCCTAGGTGTGCCAATGCGTGCTAAGGAGTGTTAGGGAGTGTCAGGAAAACATGACAAAGGCGCACTAAGTCAAAATTCATAAATGAATGAATAAGAGTGTGTGACAGGGTGTGTTAGCGAGTTCTAGGTGTCTCGAGGAGGGAGTGACACGGTATGATAGGCAATACTAAGTCATGTTATAGTGTCAGGGCGACATGCATCCAAGATTTTAGATATTCACATATGAGATAGTCACAAGATGTCAACAAAATCACATACTTATCGAAATCCTCAACCAATAATATGCTATATTGCTTCTTAATGTGCTTGCAACTAGGTAGGCATCAAAGACAATCATTGTAATGGGTTAAGGGGATCTAAGAGAGAACTATGTAAGGAGTTCCTTCTAGTTGGTAAAGGACATTGGTATTACTATTGTTAAAGGGGGTGGCCTACAAGGATACATTGGTAGCTGTTGATGCAAGAGCATAATTTCAACAATTTATTTCAAAATTTGTATTTGTCCTCCATAAGGTCTTAGATATTTTTGGAAGAGGAAGTTGGTTTCCTTGTTGCCCTATAATTTTGTAGAATTTCTAATTTCATGTTTGGGATAGGAAATTTTAGTAATTTTAGGCATAAATTAAGATGTTTTCTTATTTTTAAGGTATCCTAGTCATTAGGAAAGTTGAGTCTTATGATTAGGATTACTTGTGGCATCATATGTATTTTTCAAACTCCAATACACCAAGGAAAATATGTGGAGGACATTTGGGGGAAATGTGGTTGTCCATGAAATGTAGATCGGATTTGGGGAACTTGTAGCTCTTTTCCTTGGACCCTACTAGTTCTTAGAGGTTGTATTTGGAGCAGTTAGCAAGAAAAAACATAATATGCACAAGAGTATGAGTGTTGGAGCAGTTATGGTTAAAACATGAGATTCAAAGTTCAAATCCCCTTGAGTTGCCAACCTAAAAATAATATTTTTTTATCTATTTATTTATTAATTTCTTAGAATGTGGTTTAATGAAAAAATAAAAATATAATATAAAAGAAATAAATATGACATGATTAAATTTCATGTGGTTTGAATATCGATTTTCAAAAATAAAAAATAAAATTTTATCCATTATCCACTCATGATATTTCAATGCAAACTTCCCAATGCTAATGATTTTGTCTTAATTGCTAACTATCTTAAATGAGTTTTGTCTTAATTGTCATTGCCTTAAGTCGCCATTGTCTTAAATATAAAGTTATGTCTTAAATATTTTTGTCTCAAAGTGCTTTTGTCTTAAATCTAAATTTTTGTCTTAAAATATTTTTGTCTCAAATTGCTTTTGTATTAAAATATATTTGTCTCAAACTGCTTTTGTCTTAAATATAAAGTTTTGTCTTAAAATATTTTTGTCTCAAATTCGTTTTGTCTTAAATATAAAATTTTGTCTCAAAATACTTTTGTCTTAAATTTTTTTGTCTTAAATTTTTTGTCTCAAATTGTTTTTGTCTTAAATATTTTTGTCTCAAATTGTTTTTGTCTTAAATAGAAAATTTTGTCTCAAATTATTTTTGTCTCACACGATTTTTGTCTTAAATTTTATATTTAAGACAATTCAATTGATATTAAATTTTAATATAAAATAGCTAAAATAAAAAGTGACTTTTTAAGACAAAAGATTTCTTTTGTCTTAAACAAATGTCTTAAAATGCCCTTGGTGTAGTAGTGAGAGACTGAGTTGCATCTATTTTGATGGGATACCTGTGGTAATGTTATTTGACATTATTTCTTCTTATGTTTTGGAAATGTGTGAATGTATTGTGATTTCATATTCATGCCATCTCTGAATGTAATTGATTCCTTAGTAAGAAAGATAGAATATAGTAGTTTAGGCTCTGTTTTGGAGGAATAATTACAGTTTTGTTTCAACCTTATTCTAATTGAAAAGAAAAGTGCGGAAGGGCCAGCAGCCCAGGTGGATGGAGTCTAAGCGTTTCTCTAACCACAGCTTGTAAATAAGGGAGAGAAGGAAGATCAGATTCACGCACCATCCACCCCATTCCAACTACACGTTCCAGCTCGTCCTGAATCTTTTTCAACAGTGGCGGGTTCCTCAATAATTCGGACATTGCCCACTCTATGGTTGCAGATGACGTGTCCGTGGCAGCAGAAAACATATCCTGTCATCATCATTATAGATTTAAAATCTAACAGGTAAGATATATGTTACTGGTTGGATTTAAGCAAGTAGAAAATCTAAAGGTTAACCTATACTACCTCACACAAGCCTTAATTGATGAATAACACAATATATATTGATTACTATTTAAAAACTGCACTGAAATACAATACGTGCAATTTTTACATACATAGAGGATGGCCTTTATATTGTCTCGTGTAATCTGAGGCTCCATATCTTTATCTGCAGAAGTTGCAAGAAAAACATCTACCAGATCTCACGTGACATTGGGGTGATTCTGGGCAACGTGTTCCTCTATTACTTTCTCTAGCAACTCGTCTTGTATGCAATGTATTTCCTTGAACCGTCGTTTGAGACCTTGTAGATCCATCCACGCCACGTATGGTATATAATCCCCGACGTTAAAAGCACCAGCGAGCACAAAACTTTCTCTGATCATTGAATTGATTCCTTTACCATCAATAGAGTCTTGGTTAGAGTACTTTCTACCGAAGGTCATCCTGCACATTATATCAATCAAAAGGGTTGACACGCTTTTGCTAATTTTTACGGCATAATCTGAATTAGCAGCAACAGAATGAAACATAGCAGAGACCTCCTCTTCTCTTATAAAGCGGAAGAAATCCAAGGGTCTGGAGTTCAAAAATAGTGAAACACACACCTTACGGGCTTGGGTCCAGTAAGTTCCATAGGGAGCAAAACCGATATCGGTGCAATTATACCAAAAATAATTAGTTGCCGCGGATGGAGGTCTGCTAGCAAAAAACACATCATGTGTCTTGAGAAACTCCTTGGCCATGTCTGGTGAAGAGACGACTAAGGTAAGAGCAGAGCCCAGGCTCAATGACATGAGAGGCCCGAATTTGACAGAGAGAGCTGCAAGTGCTTTGTGTGGAAGCTTTCCCAAAAGGTGGAGATTTCCGATGATGGGCAACGGAAATGGCCCCGGGGGCAGCCTCCTATTTCTTCCCTGGACTAAGAAGCTCCATCCCACCACCACCAACGCAATGACAGCAGTGGTGAGTTTCATATAAAAATCAACGCATTCCAGAAGTGGCCTCTCGGATCCTAACTCGTTCACCATTGCTACTTATCCAAAATATGGTGTGGTCTTGTCTCAGGTCGCACGAAAATATATACTCTGTTGAAGGCATATGCCATTGGAATCCTATATGGATTCAGTATTTTCAAGGTTCAAAAACTTTGACATATCCAAAGTTTGATCACTTCCCAAAAAAATTTCTATATTTTTATATTATCAAAATTTCTACTTCTAAATCTTACCAAAATTTTAATATTTTCCCAACAAAATTATGCCATTGACTACTCTTATTAGCTATTGTTTCATCAATGTATTTCATCAATGTATGTTATGAAAATCCAGCTTTGCAAACAAACCTTACAATCGACTTTTTTCTCCTTTAACCGAACCATTTATCATTTGTTTAGATCCATGTTAATTACTAATCTACGAATCGAATTTTAAAATTGAAAAAATATTTACATGGTTGAATCCATTCTAGTATTAGTAAATATGCATTCTAGTTTTAGCAAATATTAACAATGATAATATATTTAAAAATATAATATAAACAATAAAAAATTGAATGAATTGCACATTTTCTTCTTATTAAGAAGTAGCTACATTATTTTATCTTTAATTATACTGAAATATATTAGTTAATATTGATTGTCAAACTATATATATATATATATATATATATATATATATATATAATTAATTTAATCTCTATAATGTCATATAATATTATATTATTTAAGATAGATATGTAAATATGTGATTAACATAGATATATAATTGTAATTTTCATTATTTATATTGTATTTTTAAATATATTATCATTATTCATATTTTAAATTAAAAATTGAATGAGTTACACATTTTCCTTTTATTAAGAAGTAACTACATTATTTTATCTTTAATCATACTGAAATATATTAGTTAATATTGATAATGAAACACTCTTTTTCTCTCTATATATATAATTGAATCTCTATAGTGTCATATAAAATTATATTATGTAAAATAGAGATATAGAAATATTTTATTTATTAGTTAAAGAGTGGAAGTGAAATATAAATTATAAAATAGGTTTATAATCTATCTTTAATTGTTTGAGTTGATACCTTAAAAAAAATGTTTTTATTATTTTTTGAAAGTATAACAATTTAAAAAAAAATATTTTATTATTTATTTATATAACTATTTAATTTTATTTTTAGTTAAAAAAAAATATTTTTATTATTTTTTAAATACCTAGCGTGCTACTAAAGCATAACATACTCAACCCCACCGCACAAATTCGGTGATCATACAAAGTCACGTGTTTTTGAATGGTTGCTTTTTATTTCAAACGGATCCATCTATAAAATATTCATAATAGAAGAGGATACACAGCCAACTCAACTGAATAGTTATTTTTTTAATTTAATTTAATTTTTATATATAAAAAATTTCGGTCACTATACTGTGTCATCACATTGCAATACTCTCAATTTTAATATGATGTCTTTATATAAAATTCAATGATTATACGGATCCAACACATTTTAATGGTTAACGTTTAGTTTCGTTTATTTTTATTATTATTTTAATTGTGTGAAGACATTCATCCTACACTATTCTAAGAGGGAGATTATAATTTTTTTAAGAGGGAGATATATAAATTTTTTTAAGAGGGAGATATGTCAATTGTTTTATTATTAGAATTAATTTGTTTTTGTTTTAAATTAATATAAAATATTTCTTTAAATAAAAAATAATGTTAATTATAATTATATATATGTGTGTGTATTTGATTAATTTTAATAAAAAAATTTACAAAACATCAATAATATGTTCTTAGTTTATTGTCTAAATGTTTTAATCTTACTCTTAACAAGAAATAAAATATTTAGATGTCAAGATATCTTGTATTTTGGCATTCAAGGAAGATGTATGACTTTAATACTTTTAAATCATATTTCAATATAACGAGATGGGAAAAGAATACGTGTATATGTTATTTGGGGTTATCTTGGGTGGTTGAGAAAATGGTTGTTATCTTCTCCACGCATGTTAAATTCCTTGCTAGTGGGTGGTTGAGGAAAATGGTTGTTATCTTCTCCAACCATGTTAAATTCCTTGCTAGTGACATGACACTGAGAAATATTTTTTTAATCATATATTATTTAAAGCAATTGAAAAACAAAACAAATTCTTATGCTTATAACATTTCATGTAGCTTAATTTTTTACATCTTGACCCCTTTTCAAGTATTATTTTCAATCAATTTTGTTTGGAATCTAGCAAATATTTGTTAAAATAACAACACGAAGTTGTATAATATACATCATCCAAGTGCCCAAAGATATAATAATACATGGGGACATGTACATTACTACTTTGTTCTATTAAAGCACAATTTAGAGAAAAGTGGCCAACTACTTCACGAGAAAAAACTATGTTCTCAACATTTTTGTAAAGACCCTTTTTGTATACAAAGGAGGATAATATGAGAAAGTATCTTGTATCTCAATAGGATCACCTCTCTCACCCATTGTCGCTAACTTAGATATGAAGCACTTTGAAAAGAACGCCCTTGATTCCTTTCCCCTAAAACCATCTTGGTGGAAGGGATTTGTTTATGAAAACAACATAAAATGGACTCATGGTAAGGAGAATCTTCAGATATTTTTTAATCACATAAACTCTATTTCATCAGAAAGTAAGTTTACCATGGAGGTTGAAGAAAACAAGAGCATTCCTTTTTTATATGTGTTGGTTACCAGGAATAGGGATGAAACTCTCGGGCATTAGGTATTTATAAAGAAAACTCACACTCACCATTATCTTCATGTTGATTCCTACCATCATCCGACTCGAAAATTGGGTGTTCTAAATACTCTGGTTATTAGGGCCCTAAATATATCTGACTCCGACCACCTTAACAAGGAGATCAAGCACTTGACTTATGTATTTAAGGATATTGAATATAAAGAGAGAGATATTAAGAAAGCCATAAAGAGAGTTGAGGATTCAATCCTTTCTCATAAGAATCAAGAAGTTGAGGACATGTATACAGGGGTTTTCCTTCCATACATCCCATGAGTTACAAATAAGATCGCTAGGGTTATGTGGAAGAAAGAAATAGTGATGCAATTTACTGTTGCAGGAACAGTAAGACAAAAAATGTGGTCAGTTAAAGATAGCATCAATCATAGGAAAATTAAAGGAGTTTATAAGATTGACAGTTCATGTGGAAAAAGTTATATTAGGGAAACTGGACAATCTTTGCAAATAATATTGAAAGATCACAGAACCGATATTAAGAATGAGAGGTCTCGTACCACAACCCTTACATAACACTCTTCAAAAATGAAGCATCACGTGTGTTTAGAAGATTCCAAAATGATCGCCACAGAGGGTTGGCTTCCTTTGATCAGACAAATTTGTTCCTCAAGCTTCTCCTCCCAGGTACAATATCTTAGGTAGAACTTCCCCCTTTTTAGATTAAGGTTTAGTTCTTCATTTAATCAATAATAAAATGATAATAAGAAAGAAGAAATATGCACGTTAAAACAATCTATAATATTAATATATTTGAATAAATTATTAAAACATTATTCTAATTAATTAATTTCTTAACTAGAATATTATTTATAAATAAAAAATAATAATTTTAACCAATATTCATTATTGGATAAGAAAAATAATTATATGGTTTATTACTATTTATTTATAAGTATATATATGTTAATTAATTAATAAATAATTATTATTAATAAAAAATTTATAAATTAAATTTATTAATAATTAAGATTATCTAACAATTAGATTATTTTAAAATATTAATTAAACAATTATTTTTAATGAATTAAAATTCATTGAAATTTAAATATAATAATAATAATTAATGATTAAAATATTTCGGTGAAAATCACATCAAAGTAAATTTGGTTGATGTGTTCCAAATCAGCCAGTGTGGTTCATCATCAGGACAAGATGAAAAATCTGATTAGGTAACCTATTTAAATAGACAATAATCCTTGCAATAACCTCACAATAACCTCGCAATAACCTTGCAATAACCTCAGCATCTTCAATGCAAATGTGATGATTTGTCTTCTCAGCATGCTATGATAGGGCAGAGGAGCGTGATCTATTATGCTTAAGGTCAACGACATGTTCATGAAATCTTTGACTAATTGATCGACCAGTTTCACCAATGTAAGGGGTCCCACAAGAGCACAGAATCAAGAAAACACCCTTACCATCCTTAGGGAAAATTGGCTCCTTCACTGATCTAAGCGAACTCCGAATGGTGCTCCTCTGCTCTAGCAGAGCATGCTGAGAAGACAAATCATCACATTTGCATTGAATATGTCGAGGTTACTGCGAGGATTGGCCATTTCTACCACTACAAGTTGAGAGAAGCCCTGAAAAGCGAAAAGAGGCTAGTTAACATCAACAGGGATGATGAGTGGATTGTTAGAAGATGTTGGATTCCTGGCCTTTTTTCCTAATTTATTTATTTTTATTATTTATTTATTTATCAAAATTTTAGTTTTTATTTTTTCATTTTTCATTTTTATTTTTATTTTTATTTCTTATTTCATTATTTTTTATTATTTTTATTTATTATTTACTTATTTATTTTTATTATTCATTTATTTATTTTTGCTAACTTTGTAAATATTTCCAATAAGTTAAATAAAATTAATAACCGTTTTGACAATATTTGAATTACATAATGTGTAATTATTAAACATAGAATAAATATATAAAATTCAAACTATTACATATTATTATTATTATTATTTTATCATTTAATTTATTCAATAAAAATAAATAAATACAAATACAAAAAAGCAAATAAAATAATTATTATTCGAAAAATTAAAAAAAATAAATATATATATATATATATATATAAATAGTAAACATTTAATTTTTTCTTCAAAAATATATTAAATAATTATTATTTTTATTAAAAATAAATATAAATATATAAAATTCAAATTATAAACATTAAACATTTAATTTATTCTTAAAAAAATAAATAAATAATTATTATTTTGATTTTATTTCCTAATTTAGTCAAACTAGCCATTATTTTACAAATGACTAGTTGGAGCTTTACTGTCTATTTAAATGGGTTACCTGATCAGATATTTCATCTTGTCCTTATGATGAACCACACTGGTTGGTTTGAAACTCGTCGACCAAATTTACTTTGAGGTGATTTTCACTGAAAATTTTTAATCACAATTTATAAATCATAGAAGCAAAATTCCTAATAATAATTAATATTATTATTAATTATTATAGTTAAGCTTATTAATATTAATTAATAGAATTGTTACTATTAACTATTATTATTATTTACTAAGATCATAATCATTATTAATAATTTTTGTCATAAAATGATTTATTAATAAATAATTAGAAATATTAATAATATTAAATATTAATAGTAATTTTTTTAATTGTTAATAAGTTAAAAATTTAATAGTCAAGTCTCGCTAGCACAACCATTTGAGGATGGGCCTTGTCAGCAAGGTGACCGAGGATCAAACCTAACGAGTGGTGTTTGTGCCCTGTGTTAGGGGAAGGAGACATGTTAAAAACTCAATTCAGTAAAAGGGTTACTGCGGCTGAGGTCAGGTGCAATCCCCGAGTGACTTTGACAGTTTATATGCCCCTGGGTCACGGCTACTCAAGCCATAGGTCAAGCCTAAAAGATCATAGACAACTTGACAGACAAAAAACAAGTTCAGAATTTAATAAATAAAATTTAGTTATAATTAAGTTTAACTAAATGTTAGATTATTTTAGATATTAATTAAACAATTATTTTTTAAGGAATTAAAATTCATTGAATTTGTTTTGATAATAATAATAATAATAATTATTATTATTATTATTATTATTATTATTATTATTATTAAAAAATATTAATTAATTATTAATAATTATTATATTTAAATTTATTAATATTAATTAATAGATTTATTACTATTAACTATTGTTAATATTTATTAACATTATAATAATTATTAATAATTTGTGTCCTAAAATCATGATTTATTATAATAAATGAGAAATATTAATAATATTAATTTCAAATTAATTGAAAATGTTTGGTTGACTCTTTTAGTTAAAATAGATTTTTTTCACTATTTATCATTGGCCTTATTCCCTCTCAAGTATTCATTCACAATCTATCCTGAAGATGGATCCTCGTTCGGATTCAAAATGTCGACAAAATTCTGTTAACAATTTAAATAATCTGAATCCCTCTTCTTCAATCAACAACTAGAGAAGCTTAAAAACCATTATCTTTCAATATCCTACTTCACTCTCTTCAACCGAATTATCTCTCTTAAGAAGAAATTGGACTCATAGTTAGGAAAAACATGATGTGTTCAATTGTAGATATTCTTCTAATCTCTCACATAAATGGGAAATTGTTATAAAAAAAAATTGTGCACTCAAATGTGTCAATTAAGGGAAAAAATATGTCAAAGATCATCAAAATCAAATATTCTCAAAGGTTAAAAAATAGGCACTCATAAGAAAAGGAATACTTGTCACTAAACATAGTCTAATTAATTTGTGCAAATGGTTGACCATCTTTCTAATAGTGGTAGTTATGTTTATAATATTAATAAAAACCCCCTTAAATCTATCTCTAAGGGGGTTTCCCTCGCTATTAAATATGATCCCTCTCTTAATCCTCTCTTTAGGAAGCTTATTGAGAGTAATCCCTTCACCCCCAATATTTATGGCCTTCCTAAGATTCATCAACCAGGGTCCCCTTTAACACCTATTGTTAACATAATAGGTGGCCCCTATTATCACCTGGTTAAATTCTTAGCTCGTAATATTATACCCCTTGTGGGTCTTACTGATTCTTATGTTAAGGACTTAACTTCTTTTATTAATGAATGTAAAGACATCAGGCTTTAGCCTCGAGATTTATTAGTCAGTTTTGATGTTGTCTCCTTGTTTACAATAATCCCCATCACTGAAGCTATTGATGTCATTAAGAGGATCTCAGACCAGGACACTTCCAAATTGGTTGGTCTCTACCTCACCTTGACTTTTTTCAGTTTCCAAGGTGAGTTATATGAGAAAACTTGTGGTGTGGCCATGGGCTCCGATATTTCCCCTATTGTTGATATATTATTTATGGAGGATTTCGAACAGAAGACCTTTTCCTCAACTCAATTTCACCCACGGAAGTGGAGTAGGTTCATGGATGATACCTGTGTCATTTGGCCACATGGTCACAAAAAGTTAGATTTGTTTCTTCGTCACGTGAATTTGCATTCTGATGACATCAAATTCGCAATGGAAGTAGAGGTGGATGGATGCCTCCCCTTACTATATATTATTATCTCTAGAAGGGATGATGGTTCTATCTCTCACCAAGTATTTCACAAGAAAAATTATACTGAGTAGTATCTTCATGCAGATTCACATCAGTTTCTAGCTTAGAAATTTGGTGTTCTCTGCACTCTAGCTACCCATGCTCTTAGGATTTCTAATGATAGCCACTTGGAATCAGAGAAATCCCATCTTCTTGACGCGTTTGTGATGCAGGGGCATTAGACCCAAGACACTTTCTGTACATAAATAAACATAAGGGGGGTCTCATGTTTGTTTCCCCTATGTAAATATCCATAATTGAGTAGTCTAGTTAGTTAGAAAGGAAAATTTAACTGCCCGCATGATTGAGGGGCACCTGAAGAGATAGTCAGTTTTGGAGGCTAGTCTAATTGGAACTGTAGGAAGTTGAAGGGTCTGGGAGTCATCAAGGAATTGAATCGATTCCTTTTAGTTGTATAAGAATAAACCTCTGTGAAAAAGTCGAGGGACTTGCACAGACCTGCTTAGGGAATTATAAGGTTGTATAAGACTGTAATAGAGAGAGAGTGGTGGGCCATTACATCGAAGATCTGGCCGTAATGGGAGTTGTAAATAATTTCTTATATAGCTGAATGAAAGAATGGTTTTAATGCATGTGTTTGATTGATTCCTTTCCTGTACAAGTAATCTAAACCATTGCAATTAGTTGTGTGAGTAATCTCTGAAATTGGTGTGCAATGATGCTTGTGTAAAAAGATTCTGCTTCCAGCAAGCCAAGGTTCGAGGATCAGTGGAATAGAACCCTGTGAAACATTTAATAAGAACCCCCCGTTAGAATGGGCATGGAGTTCCAATACGAGACTGTATAACTAGTGTATGTTAAATCGTGTCCAGAATTAGTGTTAATATGTTAAGCCATTGCGAGAAGCAATGCAATGGTAGTCCAATCTATATTGTGAAAGATACGTTGGACCTCGTTCTGCCGAAGTCTTATACCAAACATAGTGAGAGTCTAAACTATAACGAAACGCATTAAGCCATAGTATACATACCAATTTGATGCGAAGACATCCAGGAGTTGGTATATACGCAGAGAATTTGGAACGAGCCTTTAACAAGGTATAACGGAAGCATAGAGGAAATACACCTGACAGAGCGTAACACAGAACCTGGAATGAAGCAACGGAACCACGAGGGAGAACAATGAACAACAATGGTAGGTTCTGGTATTCATCGCACCACTCTTATACGGAAAGCGGTATTGAAGGATTCATAGCGATTCTAGAGAATGTCGGATGCGTGTCCCCGAGCGAAATTGGAAAACCACCTTCCATTATGCGCCATCGCGCGTTATTGTTTGTGCATGTTGATCAAGCGATATCCGTTGGATCGGGCAACGTAATACCAGCCGTCGGATAAGAAGGTGAGATAAGCCAGGTACGAATCAGCTCGTGTGTTCTATGTTTAGACATGTGGGCCTGTTGTTTGTAATGGCCTTAGTTTCAATTGAAGTCGACACATGAATAACCTTGGAAATGTTTATTAAACTTTGGCTATAATGTTAGATGGCGACGGTAAAAAATTACCTTGGTCGATTCATGGGAGTATGCATCGTATATATCGAAGAACGTAGGTTGGGTTCCAATTTGGATTGGTTCGCCTTCCAATGCGTGGGTTGCCCATAGTCTTATAACCACAGGGTGTGTTGGTTCCATTGTGACAAGGGCTTGCTCTATTGGGAGATATAAGTGTTGCCTTATTGGCTTATGAAAATTATCAGGGTATTCATTAATCAAATTCTAGGAATTTGATAAATGAATTGTAGAAAGGATTAAGAATACCCTTATTGATTGAATAAGATAGGAACTGGGTGTTGTAATATTGTAGGACGATACACAGCTTTGGGACTTGAAAGCTTGGATACACACCAACTGAGGTTGGAATAATTTGAACTGGGAATGTGGGTTTGGCGGGTATCCCCGCTATCAAGTGGTATCAGAGAAAGAATTTAGTTAGCTCGTTGAAGAGTTTGTTTTGGAAATGCACATGTACTGAACAGGAAATAATAGTTGATGTTTGAATCTGTTTAATAGAGAAAATTACAGATTTGATTTGACATGCAGTGAAGGTCTCCAGATGAACAGAATCTGGATTTGAAGACAGAAGATTGCAGCAGGTAGATGCAGTGCAGGTGAGAAAAGAAACAAGATCAGTCATGGATCTTGAGAGATAAGATGATGAGCCTTATTTGAACTCTGGTTGGAAGGTATTGTTTGAAAAATATAGAGTGCAAGCAATTGAGGAAGACATCTCAACAGAAGTAGATCACAAGCTTTGAGAGCAGTGATAGAAGAGTTCAGAAAGGGATTCTGAGTTCATAAAGAGTGTGGCAGAACCTGAAACAATTCCAAACTGAGGTTGGATGAAAGAAGAAAAGGGGTGTTGTTGAGAAAGTTGCAGAGTGAAGCCTAGAGAGCAGAGAGAGTGCTCAGGAGGTTCCAAAGAGACGGGACCAGTACTTGCCAAAGCCGGAGCTCAGGAGAGAAGCTTGGTGAGGTAAGTTGCAGCAAGAGAGCTTGATGTTGCAGAGGCTTAGTGCAACTTGTGAGTGAAGAACTCCTAGAGAAGAGAATGGTTACTGAGAGCCATAGCAGAGACTGCAGAGATTGCAGAGGTTCTGAGAGAAACCATAGCATAAGATTGTGTGAAGATGCCAAAGAAAATGGCATGAGGAAGAAGAAATCCACAGATGAAGAATGGTAGAAAGAATTGGCTGAGATCAGGGAAGAGTTTAATGAACTAAAGAGAATGATAGAAGAAAGCCAGAGAGTTGGTTGGCTCATGAAGAAGAAGATAAAGTGGCAAAGGCTACAAAGGAAGGAGCAGATGATGAATGTTCGGAAGAAAAAGGAAATACTCAAAGTAACTGAGTATTTGGAGAAGGACTTGGAGACTGAAGCTTCAGGTGGGACCAAGGGGTCCAAGAGCCTTACATCTAGCATATTTTGTATGTTTGTAGGAACAGCAGGTGAGAAAGAACGAACCGCTGATGTTGTCACTAAGGAAGAAAATGGAACAGCTACATGTTTTGAGGATGTCCATGCACAGCTGGAGAAAGATTCTTCTTTCCAATATATTGGAATCAGAAGAGCCTTAGTTTGTGATATTGGCCAGAAGCTGGAAGTTGTACAGCTTGAGGAATATGAAGAAGAGACCATTGAAGAATCTCTCGAGAAGATGGAAGACTTGGAACAGCAGAAATATTTGGTGACCAAATCACCAATTGAGACCATGAGGTCTTGTGATTTTGCATCTGACGAGTTGTGTGTGAGTGCAGGTGTTAATGAAGGCAGTTCACATGATGGAAATGTGACAGATGAAGTTGATTGTTGCCAAGTAAATTATGATGAGTATCTTTCAGATGAAGAACAGATTGAACTACTGCAACATAAGGAATTCATTAATTCCTTATTTGGTAGAAGAGATTTTTTCAATAGGGTTGATGATGATTTTGTCATTAATGCTTATAGTGACAGGTTGCTTTTGTTAAATGGCCATGTGGAGAACGATGGACAGATAGCTGGATTCTTTGCAGAAATTAGAAATCAAGATTTCATTCTGATGAAGGCTAAGTAGATAGTGATAGCTAAAGATAATGGAGATGTTGAGGATGTTGAAGATGTTCTCTTGGGGGGGATGCTGAGATTGTGGAATGAGCAGAGGACATAACCACAGATAGAAGGTGCTCAGATGGAGATGAATGAAGGTGAGAGAGTTCATTTTTATGAGCTGGAGCAAAGAGACATCCTTGAAGAGGATGGTGCAGAAGGGAGACTAGTTGATGGTCTTAGGAAATGTTTGAAGAATCAGAATCAACATTTTGATGTGCTGATCGAGAAGAAAATAAAGTTGGGACAACATATTGATATGCTGACAGAAGAAAGGAAAGATCTGAGGCCTTGTAGAATTTGTTTTAACAAATGTTCGATGAATGCAAATCCTGTTGATGATGAAGATAATTTGACAGCATGGGGTAGTCAATTGAAAGAGAATGAGAATTATGTGGAAGACATTAGACCATGGAATGGAGAAATTGAGCCGCTAGAGAGTATGATGAATCAATAGGATTCAATACAAGAGAGAAGACCTCAATTTCAGAATTGGGGGTTGCATAATGTGAAGACATAATGGAATGAAGATAGAAAAGAATTGATGATTGAGTCATCAGTAGGGACCATTGGGTCTTGGGGTTTTGGAACTGATGAAGTGGCTATGTTGTCTGGAAACACAATGAAGGATCATCATTTGGGCATGGTGATTGGAGCAGCGAAGATGACTCAAACAGCTGAAGAAAAATATGATGAAGGAATTATGAACCTTGAACCAGACATAGAAATGCAGGGAGAAGAATTGGTGATTAGGTCATCAATTGAGACCATTGGGTCTCATGGTTTTAACACTAACAGTTTGTTTATGTGTACAGGTGATGCAGAAGACAATTCATCATCTGAAATTGTCTTGAGAGAATAAAAACTGTTGCTGAAGGAAGATGAGACAACCATGTCTCATATGCAGGAAAATATTGTTGCTATTGGTAGCAGAGAAGGAAGGCAATTACGGAAGATTGCCGAGGCAGGAGAAGAAGATGTTGAACCTAAGTTGTAGCATGGAGAATATTTTTTTGGCCAAAGGAGATGGCGAGAATGTTTGCTGAAGATAT
Source organism: Pinus albicaulis (assembly GCA_034641835.2). Lineage (NCBI taxonomy): Eukaryota > Viridiplantae > Streptophyta > Pinopsida > Pinales > Pinaceae > Pinus > Pinus albicaulis. The sequence continues at coordinate 1,158,174,675 of CM076570.1, read as the reverse complement.
TCAGAAAAGAAGATGAAATGCCAGAGCAGCAACTTGGAGTGTTCCTGAAGAGAGTGCTGAAGCAACAAGCTCAAGTGTTGCCAGCAGAGGAGCAAAATTTTTACTGTTGCAGAGAGGGTATGGATGATTGGGTGGAAATAAGCATAGGAGCTAGGGCAAAAGTAAGAACTGAAGAAATGAGAATGCAACAAACAGAAGTAAGAATCTGGAAGTCAAAGGAAAGACTAGACAAAGGAATTGAATTGATAAGGAAACTGATGCAGAAGATGCCTCAGAGGACGACAGCAGCAACAAAGCTGAGAATCATCAACAGCAAGAGGAAGACAGTCATAGATTGTGAGGGCATATCAAGTGCGAAGATGTAGACCAAGATATGGAAGCCAGGAGGAATGCGAAAGAAGAATGCTGCAACAAATAACCAGTTGCAGAACAAAGTATGGGATCTAGGAAGATAAAATTAGAGCACATGATCAGGAGATCATGAATCATTTGAACCTGGGGAGTCTGATGCAGGGGCATTAGACCCAAGACACTTTCTGTACATAAATAAACATAAGGGGGGTCTCATGTTTGTTTCCCCTATGTAAATATCCATAATTGAGTAGTCTAGTTAGTTAGAAAGGAAAATGTAACTACCCGCATGATTGAGGGGCACCTGAAGAGATAGTCAGTTTTGGAGGCTAGTGTAATTGGAATTGTAGGAAGTTGAAGGGTCTGTGAGTCATCAAGAATAAACCTCTGTGAAAAAGTTGAGGGACCTGCACAGACCTGCTTAGGGAATTGTAAGGTTGTATAAGACTGTCATAGAGACAGAGTGGCGAGCCATTACATCGAAGATTTGGCCATAATGGGAGTTGTAAATAATTTCTTATATAGCTGAATGAAAGAATGGTTTTAATGCATGCGTTTGATTGATTCCTTTCCTATACAAGTACTCTAAACCTTTGCAATTATTTGTGTGAGTAATCTCTGAAATTGGTGTGGAATGATGCTTGTGTAAAAATATTGTGCTTCCAGTAAGCCAAGGTTCGAGGATCAGTGGAATAGAACCCTACTCAATTTTTAATAAGAACCCCCCGTTAGAATGGGCCTGGAGTTCCAATACGAGACTATATAGCTAGTGTATGTTAAATCGTGTCCAGAATTAGTGTTAATATGTTAAGCCATTGAGAGAAGCAATGTAATGGTAGTCCAATCTATATTTTGAAACATACGTTGGACCTCGTTCTGCCGAAGTCTGATACAAAACATAGTGAGAGTCTAAACTGTAACGGAACGCGTTAAGCCATAGTATACAGACCAATTCGATGGGAAGACATCCAGGAGTTGGTATATACGCAGAGAATTTGGAACGAGACTTTAACAAGGTATAACGGAAGCGCAGAGGAAATACACTCGACAGAGCGTAACACAAAACCTGGAGTGAAGCAACAGAACCAGGAGGGAGAACAGTGAACAGCAATGACAGGTTCTGGTATTCATCGCACCACTCTTATACGGAAAGCGGTATTGAAGAATTCGTAGCGATTTTAGAGAATGTTGGATGCTTGTCCCCGAGTGAAATTGGAAAACCACCTTCCATTACGCGCCATCACGGGTTATTGTTTGCGCATGTTGATCAAGCGATATCTGTTGGATCGGGAAACGTAATACCAGCCGTCGGATAAGAAGGCGAGATAAGCCAGGTACGAATCAGCTCATGTGTTCTACATTTAGACGTGTAGGCCCGTTGTTTGTAATGGCCTTAGCTTCGATTCAAGTCGAGGCACAAATAACCTTGGAAATTCTTATTAAAGTTTGGCTATAATGTTATATGGCGACGGTAAAGAATTACCTTGGTCGATTCATGGGAGTATGCATCGTATATATGGAAGAACGTAGGTTGGGTTCCAATTTGGATTGGTTCACCTTCCAATGCGTGGGTTTCCCATAGTCTTATAACCACAGGGTGTGTTGGTTCCATCGTGACAAGGGCTTGCTCTATTGGGAGATATAAGGGCTACCTTATTGGCTTATGAAAATTATCAAGGTATTCCTTAATCAAATTCTAGGAATTTGATAAATGAATTGTAGAAAGGATTAAGAAGGCCCTTATTGATTGAATAAGACAGGAACTGGGTGTTTTAAGATTTTAGGACGATACACAACTTTGGGACTTGAAAGCTTGGATACACACCAACTGAGGTTGGAATAATTTGAATTGGGAATGTGGGTTTGGCGGGTATCCCCGCTATCAGTTTGAGAAGAATGGGTATAGTAGGTCGCAGGGTCTTAAGTCATTTTAAAAGCCTCTAAAGGCCTAAGAGACAAGGATTATCCGGTACATCCTATCTCCAAGATTTATCTTCCGTTTATCCAAGGGACCACAGACAAAATTTCCCATGTCTTGAGGAAAAAAAATGTCCTCTTTGTTCAAACCCCTCTATAGTACCATTAAGAATTCTCTCAAATCTCTCAAGGATCCTATATACCCTAAGGACCTAAAAGGGGTTTATATTGTGCGTTTCTCTTATGGTACTCCTTATATTGGTGAAACTAGATGATCCATTAAACTGAGAATCCAGGAGCATGCGGCAGACATTAGGCACAATCGGTCCCACACTTCTGCTCTTGTAGAACATGCTGAGAAATCATGCCATCATGTATGCATTGAAGACTCCAAATTCATCGCTAAGGTAGATCATTTCCATCATAGGAAGCTCAGGGACGCTATCGAAATTGAAAGGAATCCTAAGAATCTCAACATAGATGACGGATGGAAATTAAGTAAGAGTTGGACTCTGGCCTTCTCTAGGTGATTTATCGCCTGTGCATTTGTTTCTTCTCTCTTTTTTATTTTCTTTTCTATACGGTTTTATTTCCAGCCCTTTGTTTGTAAAATTTCCCTCTCTTTTCTTTATCCTTTTCTATTTGTCTTGGGTTATTGCCTTTTTATAATTTTCTTTTTGCGACTTTATATTATAATTTTCTTTCTCTTACCTTTTATTTATCCAATATATATATATATATATATAATTTCGCTTTCTACGCCTATTATAATTATCATATTTTTTAATCATTTTATTATTTTATTCATTTTTCAGTTATTCTATTATATTTATTAACTTTTTAAATATTTTTTCTTAAAAAATTTAAGATTACTCCCTTTTTATTATTTACCCCTTCCCTCCCTTTAATAACTAGAATTTAATCATTTTAATTAATTATTAAATTCTAAATTGTTTTTAATAATTGTTCTTAAAATATTAAACTTTTAATACTATATATTATTAACTAACTAGTGAAATAACGGATTTTAAGATTATTCCCCCCCTCCCCCCCCACCACCCCAAATTTTTTATTTACCCCTTCCCTTATTATAATAAGGGAATTTAATCATTTTGTTAAATTATTAAATTATAAATTATTCTTTAATCATTTTTCTTAAAATCTTAAAAAATTTTAATATTACATCTTATTAACTAACTAGTCAAATAACGACTAGTTTCTAACGGCTAGTTTTAACAACTATTACCAGGAAATGGCACATCCTTACTATTTATTCAATGAGATTGGTTTCTTTATTCACCTTTTCCTAAGGATGAACCACATTAGCTGGTTCGAAACGTCAACCAAATCCTGATAATGTGATTATTCTGAAAGACATTTATCAAGATCTAATATGTTTTTTCATGTTTGCACATATTAGTTAGTTATTTCTTTGGCAACCACATGGATATATAGGAAGTGACATTTGAGATATTTGTAAGAAATTCACATTAAATTACCCTTTTGTAGGTGGAAGTACAAAGTCATTTCTATTGAGTCAAGCCTTTAAACCATTAAAGGAGAGTTTTGGAGACTCCAAAGGATTCTTCCCATCTCTGACAAATATGAGAGGCTGATTCAAGACAGACGTTATTGCAAGGTTATGTTGCCTAAATTGCCACATAATTTTAATTTCTTTGTAGTCTTGGATCTCTACATCCAACAAGTGTCTAAGAAAAATTTTGAAGAGAGAATCATACATGCATAAGAGGGAAAGGAGCGACCTTCCTTTAGAAGGGATAAAGATCCATTATTTATAAATATACCCTTAGTGTCTCTGGGAGAGATTATATCTCATTTTCATCAAATAAAGAGATTTCTTATTTCCAAAAATATTTCTTTTCTTTTATTTATTTATTTATATTTTTCATTATATTTTTAGTATCTTATGTTAGATTTCATTACTTTTATTTGTATTTTTTCTTCTTGTGTATAATAAACCTTTGGTGGATCTATGTAGGGGAAAACACCATGCATTGTATGGAATTTTAGGACTCCTTTGTTAAACAAAAAAAACAAACTTGACCATGTATGTGGACACATAACACTAACTAGGTTTCCTTTATAATTATCATATTGTTTCACATGCTTTGTCCCATTGTAATTTTCATAATTCTTAATATGATTTTTCCATTTAGAAGCAAAGAAGAAAATCCTTGCTCTTGTGATTTATCTGATAGGATCATACAAATGCTGCAGAATATTTTCCACATAACTTGCATTAGTTATGATGTTTTTCACAATTTCTCGTATTATCTATAAATAAATATAGATCCCTACCATTGTGAGGCATAGCATGCATAGGAAGGATCATAGCCACTAAATGGAATTAGAATGCATTAAATATGGGTAAACTATATTGAATTTTTTTTTTACGATATAGGGCTATTCCTCTCGAAAATAAACTATAGTGATGGTGAAGCTATGTTTTCAACCATATTTTGATTCACATGAGTAGATCTCCACAAGTAATATTGTCACCCCTTAGTAAATAAAAAGAAGATGAGAAATATTCAGCTTGGCCATCATTTTTGGAACTAGAGATGCCACTAAAGGAATTGATCAAACCCTAGGAAGGTTCATTTCCCTCAAGTGGAACTATATCAAGCCCTAAAGGAACTACTTTGATATCCATCAACAATATCCTTAAACACTCTTATTTAATGAAACTGCTTTAAATTTACAGGTATCGAATAATTTATTCGATTCTCTTTACCATGCATTTTTATGATAAAATTTCCTATAGGCCCTTTTGTATTTCTTTCACATTCTGTAAATTATATGAATTATGGCTATCTAAATAAATTTGTATATTGTTTATATTATTTATATTGTTTAAATTATATGAATTATGGCTATCTAAAGAATTTTTTTATATTGTTTATATTATTTATATTGTGTAAATTATATGAATTAAGGCTATAATTTATTTGTAGAAATATTGTTTATATTGAGAGTGGGGAATCAATATAAAGCTATCTTGATTATAGGTTAAACTCTAAAATATTATTTTAGAAACAATAGTTATTAAATCATCATCAATATCATGCAGGACATAATTAGATCAAGAACCCTAAAAAATTTACATGACAAACACATGAGACACAAATATTTTTAACACGGAAACCCATAAAGAGAGAAAACCACTTTTCTTCTTCCTCTCTACTTAAATGTTTCTTTATATATGTTCACTAACAACAACGAGTAGGAATAATCCATTCCCTTACAAAGTTTCATTGGCACCCACTAGCTGGATGAACCTCCTCCCTTACAATGTTTTGTTGGCACTCACCAGTAGGAAGCACCCAGTCCCTTGCATAGTTTCGCTGAAACCTATTAGTAGGAAGAACTTAATCCCCTTTATTAGTCTGTTGGCACTAACCAAATCAAGGCATCGACCCCCAAAATTAATGTGGACCTCCATTTCAGCGATTTTGAAGCTGGATCTCTACTCCTTTTATCACAACTTTGAAATAACACAAAAATCCTTCAAAAAATTTTCAGTTTTGATCATCAACACAATATTAACTTAATAATATCACTCTTTAATCAGAAAAAACCTTCATCAATAATTTTTAGACCAATATTTCTCCTCTTGTCACTGGCATGCACACATCCCTGCAACATAAACTCTAAAAATTAGAATCCTTAACATATCGTACAATACAATCCCTCACATCAAATTTATGGTTTTAAAAATTTTGTAATACACAAACTCTTAGTAGCAAAACATTATCCATACAATTAGCAGTAGCATTAAAATAACGTTGATCTCATTCCCACTAAAAAATAATAATAGAAGGTGACCATATAATCAGAGAATAGCAATAGACTAAGTTGAAAAAATTACCAATTGAAGCTCACACTATAAATTTTCTTAAAGCATTGATTTCTTTAATAAGATCTAAATAAAAGTACTATAAATTAATTTTGACACTCCATCAAACAAGACGCCAAGCAATTACTTCAAATACAACAACACACACTCTCACAGACAACCTCTGATGTCATACAAATAAGAGTACCCCCGACATGCTATCATCAATGTAGGATGAATACATAAGACATTATCTTATTTAGATCAAATATAAGTAGGATGAAGACAAAAGGCATTCCAAAAACATCATTTAGAACTCATGAAGGTCATTATTAAATTTTGGTCATCCCTTTTGGCATGACAAATGCACCATCCAAATTTCAAGATTTGATGAATTCCATTTTAAAAACCTTACTATAAATTTGTGTTAGTAAATTTTGGTGATATACTAATCTAAGACAAGTATTGGAAATATTATGTTCAACATGTTGACATGGTGCTCAAAACATTGGAGGAGAAAGAATTATACACAAAACCCTCTAAATGTTTCTTTGGGGTACAATAAATAGAATACTTGGGTAATATTGTATCTCATGAGGATGTTAAGGTAGACTCTAACAAAATTGAATCTATAAAGGAATCAAAAATCTCCACAAGCTTAAATAATATTTGATGATTATTCAGGTTGACAGGGTATTATCTCAATTTTGTTAATATTTATCGGAAAATAGGATCACCACTAACAACAGTACTAAATAAAGATGCACTTTTTTGGACTCCTAAAGAAACTAAGGTCATTGAACATCTTAAAGAGAAAATGTGCCAAGCTCTATTCATAGCTACACTGGACCTTAAAAAAACCTTTATGTGGAATCTGATGCCTCGGGAAGTGGAATTTGTGTTGTTTTAATACAAGAAGGAAGGCAATTTATTTTGAAATTCATCCAATCAAGGGAAATAATTTACATAAACCTATTTATGAGAAGGAAATGCTGGAAATACTACATGCTTTGAAGAAATGGTGTCCTTAACTAATGGGAAGTTAAGGTAAAATAAATTCACGATAATCCTAAATAATTATTGGAACAAATATTATCTTCAGAAGAATAACAACAATGGATCACATAGATTTTGGGATATAACTTTGAAATCATCTACAAAAAACAGAAGAAAAATGTTTTTGCAGATGCACTCTTGGGAAGGGATGAGGATGTGGAAGCATTGATTTGTGTCATTTGTATTATACAAACTGATTATTTTAGAAACAATACTTATTAAATCATCATCAATATCATGCATGACATAATTAGATCAAGAACCCTAAAAAACTTACATGAGAAACACATGAGACACAAATATTTTTAACACGGAAACCCATAAATGGAGAAAACAACTATTATTCTTCTTCTCTACTTAAATGTTTCTTTATATATGTTCACTAGCAACAATGAGTAGGAAGAATCCATTCCCTTACAAAGTTTCATTGGCACCCACTAGCTGGATGCACCTACTCCCTTACAATGTTTTGTTGGAACTCACCAGTAGGAAGCACCTAGTCCCTTGCATAGTTTCGCTGACACCTATTAGTAGGAAGCACTTAATCCCTTTTATTAGGATGTTGGAACTAACCAACTCGAGGCACCAACCCCCAAAATTAATGTGGACCTCCATTTCAATGATTTTGAAACTCAATCTGCACTCCTTTTATCCCAAATTTTAAATAACACCAAAATCCTTCAAAAAAATTTCAGTTTTGATCATCAACACAGTATTAACTTAATAATATAACTCTTTAATCAGAAAAAACCTTCATCAATAATTTTTAGACCAATATTTCTCCTCCTATCACTAGCATGCACACATCCCCACAACATAAACTCTAAAAATTAGAATCCTTAACATATCATGCAATACAATCCCTCACATCAACTTTATAGTTTTAAAACTTTCATAATACACTAAATCTTAGAATAAAAAAATTATCCATACAATTAGTAGTAGCATTCAAATAACATTTATCTCATTCCCACTAAAAAATAATAATTTAAAGTGATCATGTAATCAGAGAATATTGGTAGACTATGTTGAAAAAATTAGAAATTGAAGCTCATACTATAAATTTTCTTAAAGCACTAATTTCTTTAAGAAGATCTAAATAAAAGTACTATAAATTAATTTTGACACTCCATCAAACAAGAAGCCAAGCAATTACTTCAAATACAACAACACACACTCTCACAGACAACCTCTGACGTCATACAAGTAAGAGTACCCCCGACATACTATCATCAATGTAGGATGAAGACATAAGACATTAGCTTATTTAGATCAAATATAATTAGGATGAAGACAAAAGACATTCCAAAAACATCATTTAGAACTCATGAAGGTCATTATCAAATTTTGTTTATGCCTTTTGGCATGACTAATGCACGATCCAAATTTCAATATTTGATGAATTCCATTTTGAAAACCTTACTATAAATTTGTGTTAGTAAAATTTGGTGATATACTAATCTAAAATAAGTATTGGAAATATTATGTTCAACATGTTGACAAGGTGATCAAACCATTGGAGGAGAAAGAATTATACACAAAACCCTCTAAATGTTTCTTTGGGGTACAATAAATAGAATACTTGGGTAATATTGTATCTCATGAGGGTGTTAAGGTAGACCCTAACAAAATTGAATCTATAAAGGAATCAAAAATCCCCACAAGCTCAAATAATATTTGATGATTAGTCGGGTTGACAGGGTATTATCTCAATTTTGTTAATATTTATGGGAAAATAGGATCACCACTAACAACAATATTAAATAAAGATGCATTTTTTTCGACTCCTAAAGAAACTAAGGTTGTTGAACATCTCAAAGAGAAAATGTGCCAAGCTCTAGTCATAGCTACACCAGACCTTACAAAAACCTTTATGTGGAATGTGATGCCTCAAGAAGTGGAATTTGTGTTGTTTTAATACAAGAAGGAAGGTCATTTATTTTGAAATTCATCCAATAAAGGGAAATAATTTACATAAACCTATTTATGAGAAGGAAATGTTGGAAATACTACATGCTTTGAAGAAATGGTGTCCTTAACTAATGGGAAGTTAAGGTAAAATAAAATCATGATAATCATAAATATTTATTGGAACAAATATTATCTTTAGAAGAATAAAAACAATGGGTCACACAGATGTTGGGATATAACTTTGAAATCATCTACAAAAAACAGAAGAACAATGTTGTTGCAGATGCACTCTTGGGAAGGGGTGAGGATGTGGAAGCATTGATTTGTGTCATTTCTATTATCCAGCCTAATTGGATAAATGAAGAAGGGGATAAATGGAAGAATGGAAAAGCGGTGTGAACACTCATTCAAAAGTTGCAACAAGATCCTAGTAAGAACTCCCAACGTAAAGAAAAGGTTCTCTTGGAATTACACACCTCTCTTATAGGAGGGAAATCGATATTTTTAAAAACTTACCACAATTCCAAGAAGGAATTGTTAAGAGATGGATTAAAATATGGTATTCATAAGTTTTTCGTAGAATGTTTGGTTTTCCAAGAAAATAAAGTGGAGCCAATTAAGACCGCAAGTATTTTACAACCATTATCCGTTCCAAGTCAATTTTGGGAGGAGGTATAAATGGATTTTATCATAGGTTTACCCAAATATAAAGGAAATAGTGGAATCATGGTGGTTTTCCATATACTTACCAAGTATGCAGACTTTTGTGAACTATTTCATCCTTTCAAATCCAATACATTCACTATTGCATTTGTGAAAAATATTTCAAACTTTCTACATGGAAACCCAAAGATTATTGTAAGTGACAAAGATCCCATTTTCAATAGAAATCATTGGACAAAATTATTTTCTTGTCTTGGTACTCAATTATCTAATATCTTTTTCTTTCCCTCGAGATGTATCCATCAGGGTGACCCTCTCTCCCCTTTTGTCTTTGTCCTCATGGCAGAAGGATTGGGTTGTTTAATCCATTATGCCATCAACTCTTAATCCCTATGAGGAATATACATTCACAATAACTACCCCCCTCTCCCATCAAAAATTTGTGGATGAAAACATGCTTCTAGCCCATCCCTCATTCCAGGAAGCCATGAACACCTTCAAATCTCTGCTCGATTGTTTTTAAGAAGCCTCCAGAACTACTATCAATGGCGAAAAATTGCAGCTCTTTTTATTTAACACCCCATGATGTCACTAAATTTAACATTGTGCATATCCTTGCTTTCTACATTGCCTCTCTCCCATTGAAATACCTAGGAGCCCCGCTCATTGACTCAGCCATCAAGCATAATTCTTGGAAGGAGATCCTGGTCAAGCTCGAAGCAAAACTATCCTCTTGGACCCATCGGTTTCACAACATCATTGGTTCTCTTGTGTTGATCAAGTCTATTTTCTAGTCCATGCCACTTTATCTCTTCTCAGTGTTGGCCACTCCAAAATGGGTTCTAAAATCCATCCGTAATATTCAGTGTACCTTTCTATGGGGTGGCAACAAAGACACCAAGAAATGGGCATAATTCAAATGGTCTGAGGTCTACTCACCCAAACAATGAGGAGGAATGGGTTTGAGGGATCTGGAGCAAAGAAATATCATGATGCAAGATTTCATATGGTGGAAATGGGTATCCAGTCCTCATAAACCCTAGGGACAACTCTAGGCAGCTAAATATGCAGAAAATTGGCCTCAAGAGGATATTATATGCTACAATTTAGAAATAATGGGCTCCAAAATCTAGAAGGATGCCAAGCGACATAATTTCATCATCCAATCTCATAGTTTTTGGGAAATTTTCTCAGGATCCCTGGCTCATCTCTGGGAAGATTCATGGCAGAAGTAGCCTAAACTTGCAACAATTTTTCAAAAACCCAAGTGGAAATCCACTCTTCAAGGCAGAGGGAACATTCCAATCAAGCATTTCTAGACAATGTTGAATACTCAAGGATTCGGCCAATGGTTTCCCACAATTCAATGGAAAGAAAATTGGCATGAGGAAACAAATGATGATATCTATCTGGAACTCAAAAAAAGGAAAATTCGATATTCAGATGGATCAAATATCCTCAAATGGGGTCATACTCCCAAAGGAGACCTCACTACTAAGGATGCCTATCACCTTCTCCATCGAACCGATCCAAATCAAGCTGATAAAATTTGGTCACAAATATGGAACTCCAGCATATGGCCCGAATTCTCTGCCTTCCTCTGGCTACTCAATAAACATCATATCTTAACTCGGGACAATCTACTAAAAAGAGGGTTCATTTTCCCTTCATAGTGCTTCCCTTGCCAAAGTCAGGAGGAAACCATAGATCATCTGTTGGATACGTGCCCCTTTGCTAGCACTCTTTGGGAAAAATTCTCCATTCTCTGTCGTAGGACCAACAGAAGGTGAGGGGATGTCATCAACACAACCCGTCATTGGCAGAAATCCCCATTCACTAGAAATATCCTCAGCTCTCTCTGCCTTCTCATCCATGGGCTACTTCAGTCCACATTTAACCCCTCTATACAACATATTCAGTCTTAGGAATTACGGATTCTTGCATGAGGTTTCGAGATGAGGAGGTTGTTTCTAGCATTTCAGCTAGGAAACAGGTGGAGGATTCATCCTTTCACCTTAGGGTACAAGGTCAGTCTTCCAGGAGCATCATATTTTTATCTACCATTCAGGAAATCAGTTCATACCTCCATGCAGCAGTAGTTCCCTTAGGAATTACACAGTCCAATCCTATAGATCTGAAGGAGGAAGGAAGTTTCTTGTGTTTCAGCTGGAAAAAATATGAGGGATTATCTCCTCACTTTGGTAACATTATTTCCATCATTATTGAGCTTTATTTCACTATCTAGCATCAGGCTATAGCTTTAGCCTCCCTAACAGTGCATTTTACTCTAGCTGTTGTGTGTTCAAGAGTTGCATCTAGTGGAGGAGGAAGGAGGAGTTACATCTCAAGCTTAGAGATTGAAGATATGGAGGAGGTATCAACCCTCTATGCATTGAGTTGATTATATCTGTTTGCAGCCATATTTATCTTTAGCTCATGCAGTATATATACATACGCAATATTTATATGTTGCAGGCCCTAAGAGGGTGATTTTGCAAGATTTTTAGATATGGAAATCATTTTTGGTTTATCTTGGGTATTCATCATAGAGCCTGGATCTAAAATCTCGACATCATGTGAGCTTCGGAACTGCCAGATATACATTTCTATTTACCGCCAGTAGTTAAAGTCCCGACATTTGCAGCAGGGACAATATAGTATAACCCCCAGCAGTTACGCAATGCCTTTGGTGAAAGAGCTTCAGGGTCATTCTAGCCTACTTGTTTGGCTTGAGTGTATCATATTTTTGGCACTGTTGTACTTATTTATCCACCTCCATATTAATAAAATGGTTCAACTACTATATCTACTCTCATGGTGTATTTAGTTTATGTGTACATTGCTGCAATTTCATTTATTATGTTTCTATATTACCATATTTTCCATTTTGGAATATTACAATGGTATCAGAGCATGTTCTTTGGCTCAACTTGTCGGTAATACATTTTCTGAGATCAGAAGAAGAAGCGTAAAGAAGAGATCTACAATGACATAGGGATTAAGTTTTCCTCCTTTATCTTTAGATCTATGCAGGATCTCTCCAAGGAGGTCAAAATAATGAGAAGGGAAAGAAAAAAAGAGACCTTAATAAGGTTTCAAAATAAGGAAGGTCCAAGCACTTCCTATCAGCAGCAATAATAACCGACGAAGGAAGGAGCTCCACAACATTATACTAGATCCTCTTTCTTTGAGAAGGAAGGTGAATGGTATGAAAATGGAGGAGACTTGGGCTATGAGACTCTAAGTAGATATATGTCTGAGTAAAAATCAAAGTCTAGAGCACTCAAGTATAATCTAACTCTCCAATAGTTTTTACAACTGAAAGAAGAAAGGAGATCCCACAATAGTAATAGAAGAAAAAGGCACAGATTATTATTGCCTAAATTTCATGGATCATCCACAAGCACAGTAAGGTCTTAAAGGAAGGAGTTAGATGCATTCTTTGAGCTATACCCAGTAGCAGAAAGAGAGGTTTTTGATATTGCAACACTACATCTTCAGGGTGAAGCAAAGGATTAGTGGTTCAGTTATTTGAAACATGTAGGAGTGACTTCTTATGCAGATTTCACTCAAATATTGAAGAAGAATTTTGGTAGAAGGAAACTAGAGACACTTCCCGTCATTAATGAGACAGTACATGAGGAGCCAAAGGAGGATGTCAACATTATCACTCCGGAAGATGAGCAACTACCACCACCACAAGCTATAGAAGTACTTACATCAGGAGAAAGAATACTTGCATCTTTACAAGATTGTCTTGAACTCTTGACATTGGGAGTCCCATGCATGATTCAGTAGATTCATAAGGAGGAGGAGGTAGATAATAGCACTAGTATAGCAAAAGAGGAGAAGCCATCACCATTACTAATAGTTGGAGAAGCCATTGCACTAGTTGGAGAAACTCTTGTAGTTGTGCAAGATGTTCCCGAGATTCAGCTTATCCAAGGTTTTAAAAATTTTCAATATTATATTATTTCAGTACCTCATATTGAAATTTGTGAGATCATGCCATCAAATCCATTGCATAACCAAGGATTAGAACAACAAGCTGATTTGGAGAAGAAAAATATCATTTTGCAGAGGAACCTTGACTTGATCAAGGAGGAGATGTATAGCTATCCAAGTTTGTCATTGTTGAGAAACACACAACACTTTGTGTTGAAGTATGGAGTTTTGGAGGATGGTATGAGCATAGTACTAATGAGTAAAATGTTGGGCTATAAGTTCATCATTGCGTATGGAAATGACACAACAGGTGCACCATCATGTATATTGGCAGCGTTGTCACTGGGAAGAAATGATGACATGAGGGCCCCATTATTCTTGGAGCATTCCAAGGACAGCTTCACTCATGAAGCACTGGAGGGACAGATGATAGGTGGTAGACATCTTATGATAGAGATAATTTTCCATTGTAAAGATGGAGTTTTCCTGATGAGCATGTCACAGGTCAAAGAGAAATTTCTACCTACAACATATATGGAACCTTATGGGTTCTATTGGGCCATTGATGAGAGGATCTGATGGAGTGAAAATATTATTAAATGGGGGAGGATGGTATTCTACCGTGGGTGGATACCAAGTTGGATTATGACATGATTCATCATCCACAGTGGGATGGATGGATGAGGATGATGAGAAAGGGGTTGACAACCCACTTGTAGATCTATGATACAAGGCAACAAGAAGCATGGTTGCACTTGTTGCTTTTGGATCAATATGGTTACTACCGAACATTTCATATTTTTATGATCCATGACATGTATATTATTGATGTCATGCAGCAGCAGGAGACAAGGCTACACTGATTATTGTTGAGAGTGTTTGGCCATCTCATGACATATCGTATGTCAATGGGTGAAGTGTTTTTTGGTACATGGTATGACATTCACATGATGTGGTAGCAGGGATATTGGTTGTATTGTCACTACAAGAAAAAAGCACATTGGTGAGGGTCATGCTTGTGACGAACCTTTAAGGTCCGTCACCAATGTCACATATGGTGACGGTCATTAAAAAACCGTCACTGTAAGTGTATATAGTGATGGTCCTTTATGGTCTGTCACTAAAGACATTTTAAATGACACTTTTGGTGAGGGTCGTTAAAGGCGCATCACTAATTCTCTCTTTGGTGACACTTCTAGTGACGAACTTTTAATGACCCTCACCAATGCTCTTTTTGTTACTTTTAGTGACGGTCAGAAAATGTTTGTCATCATTGATCACTAAAAACCGTCACTGTAAGTGTATATAGTGATAGTCCTTTATGGTCTGTCACCAAAGACATTTCACTTTTGGTGAGGGTCGTTAAAGGCCCATCACTAATTCTCTCTTTGGTGACACTTCTAGTGACAAACTTTTAATGACCCTCACCAATGCTCTTTTTGTTACTTCTGGTGATGGTCAAAAAATGTCCGTCATCATTGATCACTAAAAACTGTCACTGTAACTATATATAGTGATGGTCCTTTATGGTTCATCACCAAAGACATTTCACTTTTGGTGAGGGTCATTAAAGGCCAATAACTAATTCTCTCTTTGGTGACACTTCTAGTGACAAACTTTTAATGACCCTCACCAATGCTCTTTTTGTTACTTTTGGTGACGATCAAAAAATGTCCATCATCATTGATCATTCCAATGAGTTTTTGATGTTTCTATTTTCCTATTAATATATTTTTTGTCAAAATATAACGATTTAATACCATTATTGTGGAGAATTTTTTATAATATGTCCAAGGCCATAGTGGTTAGGGTCAGTCAATTTTTTAAGAAGTAATAAGCGTGTATCATTTCCCTCAAGTAATGACCAGTCGAATAGAGATTTCCTATGAGTCAACACATGATTCATATCTATTAAGTTTATTATCTGGAAAATTCCATTTAGATAAAGTTCCACTGTTGTGTGTAGGAAATATATTATTTAATACATAATCGAGCTCTAACAATTCTATTAATGAGAAATATCTAACAATCCTCAACAATCTAGGCACACCTTAAATTAATGCTTTGGCACACACTAACATTTCTTAGCACCCCACATGTCTTGGAACATCTCTATACCTAGAACATCTTGTGATGACATTGACGCCCAATCACATGGTGGCATGCGTTAGCACAACATGGAACTCTCCTAGCATGTGTTGGCATGCTGCATATAGTCCCTAGCATGCCCTGGAACACCTTGGTTGAATGCATTGACATACATTAGCACTTGGCACACAATGCCACTTGGCATGTATTGGGACCTATTATTAGTGTGCCTAGCATGCCCCTTTTCAAAAATATAAATTCATGACTTATTAACCCTCTTATTGGTTCTTCCTTTTGTTGCCTTGACACATATTTATATAC
The DNA here is from genome assembly GCA_034641835.2 of Pinus albicaulis. NCBI lineage: Eukaryota > Viridiplantae > Streptophyta > Pinopsida > Pinales > Pinaceae > Pinus > Pinus albicaulis. The sequence goes on along the minus strand of CM076570.1, from coordinate 1,158,158,567 downwards.
CCTAGCACCCTGTGTCACATCCTTAGCACCTAGCATGTATTGGCATATCTTGGCACTATTAATTGGCACATGATATAATTAGCACACCCTGGAACTCCCAAGCACACTTTGGGAATTCTTAACATGCCTTGATATTCCCTAGCATGCCTTACCAATGCTTAGCATACCTTGTCACTCCCTCCTTGGCATGACAACTAACACTGACGATTAACACTAGTCTCTCGCAGTACACGTTCCTCGTATTCATTAACTTCCATGAATTTTTACCTAGTGCTCCCTTCATGTTTTTTCCTAGTACTCCTTAACACTCATCAACATGCTTTATCACTCTCTAGCACACCTTAGCACTTTATTCCTTCCATTTAATGCACATGAATAGTCTCTGATACTATCAAAGCTTGCACAAGCCGGGCGCTTGGAAAGTCTTAACATGTATGGAATACGTTGAGATGCCTTGGTATGATTTAGCATGGTTTAATATTAAATTATTTGTGATGATCAATTGTTGGAAAGTAGATGAGAAGCAACAAAGGAATACTTGGCACTTAGAATGCACTAAGACTTTGCACTTGGAACCTATTGCCGCCTAGTGTTAGTGTGCCTAGCATGCCCCTCTTGGAAAAGGTAAATTGATGATTTATTAACCCTCTTATGTGTTCATTTCCTTGTAGTTTAACTTTTTTCTCCCTTTTGTTGTCTTGAAAGTCCCTGACACGCATTGACACACCCTTGCACATCTTGGCATGCCTTATCACTTGGCACATCTTAGCATGTTTGACATGTATTCCCAATATCTGGCACATCAAGGGGGTGAAGAGAGATGTAGTCCTAAAGTAGGTCGAGTACGAGGGCCGAGTAAGGGTTGCTAAAGGGAGGTCATGATCATCCTCCAAGAGCAAGATCATCATGTGAGGGTTCAGAAGAATGTTGCATACCTTAATGGTCGATTTGCGCTAGGAAGTAGGATGGCATATTGTTGATTCTCTTCTGGCAGATCAAGCTTAAGAGAGGTTTCTCATGAGAATCTGGGCATGTGATTTCAATGGTGTCTTTGTGTGAAGGCCGCATCAAATTTTGAAATGTTGAAATTTGCAACAAGAAATAGTGAGATTGGAAACGAGAAAGGACAAAAAAAATGCACCCACACTGGTGAGGAATTTTGTTGCACCAGGAGTGAGGAATGTGGGGCATCTAATTTATTTTTCCCTTAAATAAATTGGACAATAAATTGCAATTTCATCTCATAACAACTTGTGTTAGTTAATTAAGTCATGATGACTGAGTTAGCTCAATAAATTCGAGTTGAGGGTCTAATATGAGGCATCTAGAGGGATTCTAATATTTTTGGGGTCCATTTGAAGTTGATGCATTAGTGGGGTGCAAGTGTTATTAACTCAATTAAATGACTTAAAATCAGTTTAACTAGTTCTAACTGAGTGATGAGCTAGTGAAAGGTCCAATGAATTAAATTAGATTTAATTCACAATGAGTGATCAATCAAATAACTGATAATTCACTATTAATAGTTGCATGCATGTCAGTTTCGAGGAATACCCAGTTGAGACAGAGGTTAAAGGGAACATAGCTATTAGTTTTATTCAGAGAAATTTTCCCGTGTGCAATTATAAAGTCATTGGGATGCCATGATGGATTGCGCAATCTAGGAAAACTAATTTTCCTAATTAATAAGGAGTTAATTCCCTAGGAATTGCATGAGCAAGGCAGGCTGAAGTAAGGATGAGAATTGGCTAAGTACTAGACCGAGTTTTCCTAGATCAACGAGAGACAATTGACAGAGTGCTGGAGAATCTCATGAGAGATTAAGCATTGTATTGTTTCATGATTCCTTGACTTAATACACAATAGAGATTGAGGGGTTTTGATTAGTTGCTTTCCCCAAATACATCATGTTGTTGTGCGATTGATAATTTATTTCTCTTAATTATATATGATTGTGCAATCATTTTTTGTGTCCGTAAATTGTAGGAAGGATTCGGTATCTTGTTTTAGTAGATTACAAGATCAGATTGAATCTCGTTGGTTATATTTTCTACATGGTATCCGAGCAGGAATTTTTTGGGCGGCGAGTTTGTAGAGAATATTTGAATATTTTGGCATAAAATTTTCGAAAACAAATAGAATATTTGGATTCCTTGAGAAAATCTACCCAAATGGAAAAAAAAATTGGCCAAATCGGAGATCGGATGAGGGAGATATCATCGATTTAAAAACAACTCTTTTTTAGAAAATTTTTGTAACTTCGGGACAATTACACTGTGCGCGAGTCAAGAACCTATATGCACTTGAGGTACCAGATGCATGCAAAGATTTGAGGAGAAAGTTAGAAGTTAGAGACTTGGTGGTTTAGACGGAGCATAAATTACCTCTCAACATGCATCCTCATGAGAAGCAGTCTCAAAAGGTTGTGGAGTAGCTACCACAATTGGAGAAGTAGAGAGGAGACCGAGTGGAAGCATCCACTCAAGAAGAGACCTCCATGAGGGGGAAATTTCGAGCTAGATGGGAAGAGGGAGCAACCATACCTCGAGGTGTAAGGTGGGGTTATGTGAGGACATAATCCCAAGATAAGAAATATGGGCAAGGTCCATTGAGATGGCATGTCTCATGGATCAAACCTGGCTATGAGGAGCCCATAGTACAACAGTAGTAGGAAGGATCAGTTAGATTGATGTAGTCAGATGTCAGCAAGAAAAATCATAGTGACAGAGGTCAAATACTGAAGCACAAATAGAGTTAGCAATAGTTCAAAGGGCATGGATGCAGATGTCAGCAGCAATGTAGAGAATCCAGTACTAGATAGGTGCAGTAGCTAGTAGCAGTCAGAAGACTCTGATGATAGATGCATTATACTGATTCAGTTGTTAAGAGGCTATTCAGTTTTAGGATTTGCAGGTGCAAACAACACTAGAGAAGTGTAGCATGCAGAACATTCCAAAGGTGCCGGATGGGGATAGATTGAATTCCTTTCTTGTTGAGAGGGAGTGTTGAAATTTGCAACAACAAACAGTGAAATTGGCGACTAGAAAGGACAAAAAAAAATGCACCCACACTGGTGAGGAATTTTGATGTACCAGGAGTGAGGAATGTGAGGCGTCTAATTTATTTTTCCCTTAAATAAATTGGACAATAAATTGTAGTTTCGTCTCATAACAACTTGTGTCAATTAACTAAGTCATGATGATTGAGTTAGCTCAAGAAATTCGTTTTAAGGTGATTGAGGTGGATATTGGTGGCCACCCACCTATTCCACTTGGGCCCTCGCCATTGTCTCTTTCAGTTTTTTAGTTTCCTTAATTATAGCACAATTTACCATTTTTTGTCAATTTTTCGAGTCCTGAACTTTTGAAGCCGTTTTGAGGCCCTAAATGGTGTTTTTTTTGGCATTAAAGGTTTAGAAATTTTATAGAAATCGTATTAATAGTTATAGTCCTCAGAGAGATCTTTCTAACGAGGTATCATGTGCGTTAAACGAAGATCATATGACCAAGTTACGACCTCGGGAAGTTGGCTGCCCAACTAACCCCAACGGGGCCCATAAACTATTGGTGTTACATCTCCTCAGGATAGGGTTTTGGTTGTTTAGGGTTTTATCTTATTTTAAATAATAAAAAGACCCTTGATCCTTATTGTAACATAGTTCAGAGGAACATAACTATCAGTTGTATTTATAGAAAATTTCCCATGTGAAATTATAAAGTCATTAGGATGCCATGATGGATTGCGCAATCAAGGAAGGTTGATTTTCCTAATTAATATGGAGATAATTCCATAGGAATTGTGTGAGCAAGGCAGGCTGAAGGAAGGCTGAGAATTGGCTAAGTACTAGACCGATTTTTCCTAGATCAACAGGAGACAATTGGCAGAGTGCTAGAGAATCTCAAGAGAGATTAAGCATTGTATTGTTTCATGATTCCTTAACTTAATACAAAATAGAGATAGAGGGTTTTGAGCAGTTGCTTCCCCAGATACATCTTGTGTTGTGCGATTGATAACTTGTTTCTCTTACTTATATGTGATTGTGCGATTGTGTTTTGTTTCCACAAATTGTAGGAAGGATTCGGTATCTTGTTTTAGTACATGATTACAAGATCAAATTGAATCCTGTTGGTTAGATTTTCTACATGAAATAGAAGAGAGGGTTGATACCATCTAATTACCTTGTGGTGGCTAGTAGGTCGCAAGGTCTGTGATAAAGACCAACATAAATGGAGGAGGGCTTGCACTGTAATTTAGAGCCATAACAGAAGTCGACGCAGGCGTAATATTGACTGAGTTAACCCTAGTTTGAGGGTCGACATTGAGATCTAAATTTCATGTCAAGATTCAGTCAAATAAATGCCCAAAATCTATGGATCCATATGAGCTAGGTCGAGTCTCTTATGGAGGCAAGAGTCGTGTTTTGTCTATGTGTGGATAGGGTTTGTTCTACAAAAATTAGAAGTACATAAGTATAATTCCCTAGTTAGGATAGTTTTCTAGCATGTTTAGTTCATAAGGTATGACCTTAAGATTGTGAAAAATTTGCGTAGAAGAAGATGGGTTGTGACCCTTAGAGCGAGGTTTATTTCTGCAATAAAGACCGCAGATCTAGAAGATGGTTTGCAGATTCAGTATGTGTGGAGACAACAGATCCAAAGGAGGGTGGAACCTAAGCAGAAGATTGAGCATGCAGAAGAAATGTACCATATGAAGAATGGATTGACATGCAGAGGAGTTGATTTTGGTGGAATTTCCATAGAGTTTTAGACAAAGATCTGAAGAAACCTATAAAAAATTAGTAAATGGACTGTTAGTGGCTGATTTGTGACCCTAGTTTAGTCATCTACAGATTGTTAGAAGTATGATAAGAGGAGTAGTTCATATTTGTTCATATATTGGACAACAAAGATCAAATTGTCGATACACAAGAACAATGATCTTGAGAGGACTCAAACCATTGTTAGGTGGCATATTTGAAGAGCCCTAGATGAAGACAATATTGTGGGCCCTAGATCAGTAAAACGAATTGACTGTGGTTGGGTATATTGATGGTAGGCCAAGTACAGTTGGAGGGTTGTTAGGTTACTGTCAAACAAGAGCCCTGACTCTTGTTCTGGTGAAGGACAACAAAATTGGTAGAAGGGAAGGTGTATAGGGCCTAAGGATGTGCAGAATTTGAAGGACTAAAGTAACATTCAAGTGGGCCAACCAACTAGCCCTAGTTCACTATATTGTAGAGGATTGATTCAGTGAGAAGAAGGGCAACCTCCATAGCCTTGGACTTCTCATATTGGAGCTTTAGTATGGAAAAAGTGGGCATACCAAAGAGTTGTTCACAAATGGAATTGTGAACAACCTGTTACCACTCAAACTAGTAGTGGATCTAAAAGGGGTTCCTAAGAGGGCAAATGCTAGGACAATGGAAACGATGGAGGCTTAGCCCATTGTCACCATAGATAAGGCTCCTTTCTCTTCATGGACTTTCACCAATGGGTGGAGTCCCAGTAGTTTAGGAAGTCACTTGTAGAGTATAGGTCAATGAATAGGTGGGAAGTGACCCTCGAAACCCTTTCCCTAAGATAAAATAAAGTGTGGGAATTGTTTTCCTTTTAAGCAAGGGAATTATCTTCTAGGGAGAGAGGAGGGGGATTGAAGGGCTGAGGGAGAAGAATAAGACTTATGAAGGAAGTTCTCAATCCCTAAAATCCTTTGGGAACTTCGATTCCCAAATGGTCCTTCATGAAAGGCCTTTGACACCAAATGGGACCACACGGGGCCAAGTGGACCCAGCCCAGGTTCGGGGATGGAATTTAGCAACCAATGATGTTCCTATCCTGGACAAGATGATGGGAAGGATCAGACAAGTGTTTTTACTTTGATAGGTCAAATTGATCCTACTAGGTTCTATCCTTGGGAACACCTAGGCAAAACTTGATCCTAGATCTAGGGCTTGAGGTATCCGGAGATTCCACCGTCCAAATTGGCCCAAGTTCTGAGGAGAGTGAGGGCACCCATCAATGCAGCTGCCTCTAGGAGATAGAAGTTTTCCTCTAGCTAGATTCCTGAAAAATTGTTGCCCTAGGTGACCTAATGGGGATAGACCTAGGGATTGTGAAAATTTCTTAATCTAAGAAACCCTATTGCAATATCCATATTTACTTCTCCTACTTGAATTAAGTTACAAGTTAATTTCTGAAATATTCAATAAATTAGCGAAGTAAATAGTAAATACAACTAGCAACCTACACATACAGATCAAATACTGAATAACATGCTCATAGACAAAGTGACACACGAATTTTCTGGAAAACTATCCCCAGAAAAACCCCAATGTGGGAAAACCGATGCAGCTAGCTCTAGAGGGTTTTCATTATTATGCAGAATCTAAGTACAAAAATCGTGGGCATCAAAACTGGTTCACCCAATAGAGAAATAAAAATGGCAGTAATACGCTGCTCTGAATCCCTCTATGTCAGCCTAAATGGCTTGCGTCGGCCTCTGCGCTACTCAGTAAGGGCCTTTATCACACTTGAAGGGCTTACACTGTGCCTGTGCTGCTTTGACTGGGCCTGCGTCAGCCCTGCATGGCTCCTGCTGCCTCTACGCTGCCCCTGCTGGGCTCTGGCTGGACTGCGTGGCTCCCGCTGCCCCTGTTGCTCTGGCTAGCTGGAATGGTTAAGAAGAAAAAAGCATAGGTAAGAAAGAAGGCACTGGCCAAAGGAAACGCATAACAGTCATAAAAATTTAAGAAATGAAATGAAAATAGATCAATGTCCACAATTAACTGAAATAGCTCAATTGGACTAGAGAGTAAAAGCTTTGACAACATCAATAAGTGCTTATAGAATCAACTAAGAGAACAGAGGAGACTAATTCATGAGGTTAAAATGTTGTATAATTGTTGGCACAAGAAAACTGTAGAATCGTTAGAGTAAATCTCTGTAGTTACCATTAGTTGGTGATCATCGATCATCATTTCAGTTCATCAAATACCCTGATGAATGGGCCTTACAAGCTATTTGCGTAGAAAAACCCCACAGAAGTTGTGTGATGGAAAAATATTCACACGATATTGAAGAAACACCTACCAAATAAGGATGACATTTCAAATGGGGCAAGAAACAATAGAGAGATAGACATCGAAAAAGTTAAAATGCTAGGGAAACAGGAAAGCAACTAGGTAGCACGGTAGAAATCACAACAAAGAAAATTATAAAAATGGAAAACCCTACAAATTAGCACCCATCCAAACATCACCACAATTTTTTCTTCAACTCTAAATCTCCAAATTCATCAAATTATATCATGTATTTAAACCTGATCCTCTCTGTTAGCCATTCTAAAGATAAGGTTGATAACTTACTACAGAACCATCACCTACATGTAGTGATCTTATTCTGTGACCAGACAACCTAATTTTGTGAAGACATGGAAAGGTAAACACACTCTGCCAAGATTTTCCATATAGCCTAGGTTGAGCAACCACATATACATCACCAGTTTTTTCTCTTCATATTTGTAACTTAGAAGAGCTTTGTCTGACCACCTCGGGTTTGCTCCCAGAGTCACCCATGCAAGCGCTCTCAACATCATCCTCTTTCTGTACTACCTAATTAGTAATTTAATTAACCATAACAGTTTCTTGAACATGTAGGTATTTCAAATATATCGCCAATAAGCATAAAGCTTTCATGTTAAACAATCAGGTCAAAAGACTTTAGACTATGATGCAAAAAATACAAAGAAACCTCACCAACACTCAAAGGACAAACAAAGTCAAACCTCTACAAAGTATAAATAGATATCTGATAAACTTCATTCCACCACAAAAATGTGCTTAACTAAAGAAAATTCTAATTATTGTGCTTTCAAGACAAAGCTTTCAAGGGCAGTGATGTTATAAACATACACCTACACCTCGTGAACAATCAATGTGTATAAATAGACCATCATAAGGCTCATTTTAAACATCATTATTATCATTTTATAAATCATTTTTATTAAATCAACAAGAAGAAAGCAACAATTGCATTCAGTTCCACTGAAGCAAAGTACATGGCAGTCTCATATACTTATTATGAAGCTATCTAGATTTGCAACTTGATTGTAGAGTCAACCAATCAGTTGTTGAAGCCCAATATTGTCTCTTGTGAGAATCAAAGTTACATCAAGCTCTATGACAATCCAATGTGTCATGACCATTTCAAACACATTGATATTCAATACAATTTCCTAATATTACAAGTTCATTAGGGAGTTAGTAGTGTTGAACCACATTCTGAAAAAGTTTCATATGGTTAATAGTTTGACAAAGCTCCTAACAAAGTGGAAGTTTGACAAGCTGGGGGAGAATCTTGGGTTATTGGAAAAAAAAAATTCTCAAGAGTGTTAGATTACCTAGTTGTTCTCACCTCAGCCTTGAGAATTTGAGCAGCACCAGGATTGCAGACCTAGATTGTGGTACACCAGTCAGAAATATTCTTAAATATAGCTAGAAGCTTATAATGACACCTTCGAGGATAGACGAATTAGTTGTTGGGTCGCACCCACCAAGTATGGCACACTAGTTGAGGAGATTAACACCATCATCTCAGGTGCATTCATGAGTGCACACTTATGGAATGAGGCACCTTCAGGAGAGGAGTTATATCTACTATGATAATGCACTACTCTAAAAGAAAAGCCTTGCATACAAGGCAAACTTATGAGGGAGTTGCTCATGCTCAAGGGAGATGCACCACTAACGCTATCATTAGCCTATTTTCTAACAACACCTTCTCTTAACTTATAAATGAAAAGGATGGGCACAATAGTTAGACATTTGTAGAAATAGATAATAAGAGTGAGTACTATTGTTAGCTTGTAGATTGTAGTAGGAGCTTTTGTGAGATGACAACTTGCTGTGAAATTCTTCTATTTGAGTAATAAAAACTTCTATGCAATTGTTGTTGGAGCCTGCTATTTTTATCCTGAATTCTCAGATTACAGATATCTGTACAGTGGGCCTAATATATTTGTTGTTTTAATCCATTTTACTTCTTCTCTCTCCCTTTCTCTCCTACCTCACTCTCTCTTCCCCTCTCTCTGTCTGTCGACCCTCCAATCCTCTCACTATATCCCTCCCTCTATCCTTCTTTCTGCCCCCCTTCCATCTTTGTGTCACTATCTCCCTCTCTTACCCTTCTCTACCTCTCTCACTCCTCTCCCTCTCTCTCTCTCTCTCCATTCCTTCTCTCCCCTCTCCTCTTGAACATATCGACGACACTGTGATGAGTTGGCAACATTGACCAAAAACCGAAGTGAAGGTATGATGAACCATAGGTGATGAATGAACTGTCAAGATGATTACCCAACCCAAACAGTCACAGACATGGAGTGAAGGAAGTGTCATGTTCAAGAGCGACTTGCTACCATAAAGAAAATATTGTTCGTTCTTCCCAAAATTTTCCCCAGTCATTTGTCGACCAGTACCTCATTATTTTTTAACAAGCTTGGAGAGGATAACATTTGCTTGATCTATAATTCAACCCTTCGGGCGAATAAAGAATGAAGTATCGCTAATTAATAATTTAACGAGTCTAGCGATGAATGAAACTCGATTCTTGCCATGATTGACAAGCATGTCACTGTTTTATGATTTAACAAGCTCAATGACATTGACAGCCCGGTCCTTTTTCATATTTAGAGAGTCTGAAAAAGAGGACGAAAGAGAACTCCATAATTATTTTTTCATAAATTTGTCTTTCAAATCCGAAAAAGTGTAAAATAATATCTGAAAGAACCTCTTCGGTCATGTTTAACCAACGGTATTCCTTTTCGTAAATAATATATCTCAGTCCGGAAAAGGGTTAAACTTATACTGAGTAGATATCAATTCATTTAATTTAACAAGCTCGAAATGACAAGTGCTCAACAATCTTTTCACATTATCGGAGTCTGAAAAGAGCTTAAAGAAGACTCCAGGGGTTCCTTTTTCGTTGTTATGGAAGCTCGAAAAAGAGATAAAAGTGCGCTTCAAATCCATTTTCATTTTTAACAAAGCTCGAAAAATAAGGAGAAAAAACATGCTTTGTGGTCAAGTCATTCTTAATAAATTTGCACGACTAATCTGTTCATTAGTTGTATTTCCTGTTCAGAGAAACATCAAACAAATTAAAAATACCTGTTTCATGATAAAAACATAATAAAACTATAGTCACAGCAGTAAATTTAACTTGCAAATAATTAAATGACTATTTAAAAGTAGTTTTACTATTCATTTTTACCATTCCATAGTTACCATTTGCATTTTAGAGCTCTGAACCTGATTTTGCCCTCGAATTTCAGTCATTCATTGCGGTCGTTTCTGTGGACGGATTTCGTCGCCGTTTCTTCCAGGTTAGTGCCATGAACCTTCTCTTTCTATTGGTAATCATTTCATTTCCATTTCTTGCAATTTTTCAGGGTTTTAAGACCCCCTAGGTTAAATTTTCCCCAGAAAGAGGGCAATTCACCCTTAAGCATCGAAACCTGCGTTGCATAGTAGGTATAGTGAAAGGTACCTGCATGTGCAATGCACTGTCTCAAGCCTAAGCCTACGTTGGGCACATTTCAAATTTTTTGTTTTGATGTTTAGCTCAAAATTGACCTAGTTTTCTGCAATGGATGGTTTCTAATGGATCTCTTACTTATGTTTCAGGTTTCCATCGGATAACAATGATGATTACATGGTGAGAAAGAGAATATGAAGAACAAGACATGATTTCCCTAAATGACCCAGGTACTGTAAGAGCCCTGAGGGATTGTGGAATTTTAAAGTACTTCAAGTTATCCGGAATGAGGCAACAGATTGAGCTTCTTGAGTTCTTGGTTTATGCATGGGATCTGGCAATAGAGGCATTTCACATTAAGAACCAAGTGGTTCCTATCATTGTTGAGGACGTGTACTTTCTCACAGGTTTTTCGAGGAGGGGTTTGCCCATTTCTCTTTCAGGGTCTACCGTTGGAGGAGAGACGGTGAGAGATTATATTTTGCAGTATTGTTATGCAGGGGCAGAACCGAGCAAAGATGGGAAGATTAACATCCGTACAGTGAGAGATTTTCCTTTGAGAACCATCCTGTTCACAATCGCAAAACTTGCTAGCACAGTGACACTACATGTGGCTAACAGATCTTATATGCAGTATGCACTAGAGTGTCTCGAGCCAACAGTCTTCAACTGGTCTGAAGCTGTTCTTTCTCAAATAAAGGAACAACTGAATAAGGAAAAAGGAGGAAGGAAAAAGAATTTCAGTTATGGTTCGATCCTCATATCTTTCGCTTTGGAACGAATTCCATTGATGCAGCCACAACATGTGATGTTGGATATCGCTAGTCCTAGAGAGCCTCAGATGCAGAGATGGGTGGAACATATGGGTCGACATGCAGGGCAGTCGACAGTTGTATTGTCTACTGCATTCTTCTCCTAGTTCCGGCGACAGATCGTCGCCATCGATGATTATGCATACGCATCGAGGGTGCCCATATTAGTTTTGCTAAGTTGTGACCGCCAGGGTGCCTTGTGCATGTTCGGGTGGCCCGTTTGCCATTTGATCCCTTGTGGCATCGTTCGTTTGGGCGCGTCGTGTCGCGCCGTGTGAGCGACCGGGCACGTTCGGGTCGAGCCGTTTCGTTCGAGAGCGCTCGTATCAGTTTTGCTAATTTGTGACCACCCGGGTGCCTTGTGCACGTTCAGGTGGCCCATTTTCCATTTGATCCCTTGTGGCATTGTTCGTTTGGGCGCGTCGTGTCGCGTCGTGTGAGGTCGCCTGACTGGGCGCGTTTGGTTCGGGTCGTTTCATTCAAGGGCGCCCGTATAAGTTTTGCTAAGTTGTGACCGCTCGGGTGCCTTGTGCACGTTTGGGCGGCCCGTTTGCCATTTGCTCCCTTATGGCATTGTTCGGTTGGGCGCGTCGTGTCGCGCCATGTGAGGTCACCTGACCGGGCGCGTTCAAGTCGGGCCATTTCGTTCGAGGGTGCCCGTATCAGTTTTTCTAAGTTGTGACTATCCAGATGCCTTGTGCACGTTTAGGCAACCCGTTTGTCGTTTTCTCCCTTGTGGGATCGTTCGGTCGGGCGCGCCATGTGAGGTCGCCCGACCGGGCGCGTTCAGGTCGGGTCGTTTCATTCAAGGACACATGTATCAATTTTGCTAAGTTGTGATCGCCCGGGTGCCTTCTGCACGTTCGGGTGGCACATTTTCCATCTGCTCCCTTGTGGCATCGTTTGATGGGCACGCTATGTCACGCTGTGTCAGGTCGCCCGACCGGGCGCGTTCAGGTCGGGTCGTTTCATTCGAGGGTGCCTGTATCAGTTTTTCTAAGTTGTGACCGCCCAGGTGCCTTGTGCACGTTTGGGTGGCCCGTTTGTCGTTTGATCCCTTGTGGCATCGTTCGTTTGGGCGCGTCGTGTCGCGCCGTGTGAGGTCGCCCGACCGGGCGCATTTGGGTCGGGTCGTTTCGTTCAAGGGCACCCATATCAGTTTTGCTAAGTTGTGACCACCCAGGTGCCTTGTACACGTTTGGGTGGCCCGTTTTCTATTTGATCCCTTGTGGCATCGTTCGTTTGGGCGCGTCATGTCGCGCCATGTGAGGTCCCCGACCGGGCGCGTTCGAGTCGGGTCGTTTTGTTCGATGGCGCCTGTATCAATTTTGCTAAGTTGTGATCGCCTGAGTGCCTTGTGCACATTCGGGCGCCCCGTTTTCCATTTTCTCCCTTATGGCATCGTTTGGTCAGGCGTGGCATGTCGCGACGTGTGAGGTCACCCGACCGGGCTCGTTAAGGTCGGGCCGTTTCATTTGAGGGCACCCGTATCAGTTTTGCTAAGTTGTGACTGCCCGGGTGCCTTGTGCATGACGTTTGGGTGGCCCATTTTCCGTTTTCTCCCTTGTGGCATCGTGATGCAGAGGCATTAGGCTAAAAAAATTTCCATGCATTTTTGTTAGACTTAGGGGTTTCTAGTTTTCAAAAGAGTTAGATTTTATGTGCTGAATTTAGTGGGTTTTTATTTATTTTAGTTAAATGCGGAGAATTGTAACTGCCCTCAAATGATTAGTGGGCATATGAAGAGATAGTCAGTTTCAGTTTATCTGGGGATTAGGCTAAATTTAGAACCGTAGGAATTTCAGAGTTTTATTGAGCGTTAAGGGAAGATGAAACGATTATTGTTAATTTGTATAAATAAGCCTCTGTGGCATAGACCTGCATAGAACTGCATAGAGTTAGAGAGCAGGAGAGGCTGAGTAGGAGAATAGAAGGCCATTAAATTAGAAGATCTGGCTGAGGACCAGAAGACTGTAAGTAATTTCATTTATATGAAGGAACCTGTTTAGTCTTATATGTGCATTGATTAATTCATGAATAGTTAAATTCCGGTGTTGAGGATCTGATATATATATGGTCTGCGTGAGAATGTTTTGGACCTCTATAGTTAACTGTGTGAATGGAACTCTGATATCTGGGGTACTGGCGTTTCTGCACGCCTTTGATGGATAACTAGCAAACTTTGGTTGAGTCCTGTGAATTTGACCCTGTGTGGTTAAATTCCTAATAGATAGAGGATATCTATTGTGTAAAGGGAGAACTCTATGATAGAGTTTGGAGATAAGTCCCTGAATGGGTGGAAGAGTCGATGTCAATTATACCAACATTGTGGTTTGCGTTGGAAGCACCGAGGTGAATCAGGAGGGATGTTAACCTCTGTTCGTGATATTGGAAGTGATGGCGAGGTTTTATAATGAAACCTTAACACTATGTGATGGAGTGGTTTAACTTGCAAGGACCCCGAATCGAATGAAAACGTAGTTAAGAGGCGGATGGAACCATGAGGGAGAAGGAAGCGAAACTAGGAGCGTAAATAGAGACAACGGTTTTTGGAACCAACCCGACGGTATTTGCAAAGTTTAAAAGTGGTATTCGGTTTTTGAAATAAAAATTTGATACGCCTCTGTGCTCAACACGTGGCATAAGGCTGTATTGCAAAACAGCCCATTTCACACTTTTTTGGAGGGTTAAAGCTCGTTCAAAAGAAAGTGCAATACTCGTCCGATCGGGCAGCAACAAGGATTGACGGTGGTCGCACTCTGAAGTTTCACGGATATTAGCGAGTGGAGAGGGGCATTAAAAAGTGCACAAGTTGGTCGCGCGATGATCGTTGATTTGGCAAGGTAAAATGCGATAAGCCTCTGGCTGTCAGATGGGGAGGTAAGTTAAATTGTATTGTCGGACCCCATTGTTTGTTGGGTTTTGTTTTAAATCGACGTCAGAGTTGTGTTAATGGAGTATTAGGTGGTGGGACCGAGAATCCCTATTATATGGTCTAAACCATAGGGTTGATTAGATATCTCCCACCCTCTGATTTGATTGTTGGACCTCTGTGTAATATGGGTTTTTATACAATTGCACATAGTATACAATGAGGGCTTTATAACCTTTTGAAAGAAGCTTCTGCATAGTGATACTCTAAATTGCCAGATAAGAGGATTAAGCAGGTGCGTACATTTTGATGCACAGTAGAGGGTATGGTTTCATAACCATATAGTAAGGGTAAAGAGCTTCCGCACCTATGTTATTCAAATTGCCAGTTCAAAAGATAGAACATTGTGAGCTTGCCCAGATTGTTGAGATTTATTGGGGGTGAAAATTTTGGGACGCATTTATATGCACAGGAAAGAGGAAAATGTGGGGTTATGTGAGGTAGCCCTGACATCACATCGTTCATTGGGCGCGTCATGTCGTGCCGTGTGAGGTCGCCCGACCGGGCGCATTCGGGTCGGGCCGTTTCGTTCGAGAGTGCCCATATCAGTTTCGCTAAGTTGTGACCGCCCGGGTGCCTTGTGCACGTTCGAGCGGCCCGTTTTCCGTTTGCTCCCTTGTGGCATCG